>JARHVA010008219.1:360000-485000 GCA_037957365.1 Torreya grandis
GGTTTTGGTAGAGAACCCTATGTGTGAACTAATAGAAGCTAAAATAGGTATAAAGAAGAAATATGGTAATAATACCATGTTTAAATGGAATTATGAGTGTTTCATGATTCCTTAAAGTTTTTATATCCAAAAACCAAACTCAAAATACCACTTTCAGGCCTCATCTCTCTCGTGACCTCATAGAATGCCTACTCAACCACTCGAGAGACACCAAATTTTGGTTAGATGTTCATTGATTCATGGTGTAAAAAGGAGTTTGGAGTTTTTGATGAGTCTATCCAATTCCATCCTGTCATTTGTTTATGTAAATAGGATTTTCATTCTATGAATAATCTTTAATAACTTGACACAACTTAAACCCTCATAAACCCCTCATAGTGACCTGATGGAAGAGAAAACCTTCAAATACTTTCACATGGATTGGTTTGACATTTTTATGAATTTTGTAACATTTCAGGTCTCATTATCATCTTCTCAATAAAATTTTATCACATGTGAATGTGTAAGGATATAAAATTGGCCTAAGAAGCTTGGTTATAGGCTTGTGTGTGAGTGTGTAGGGTACGAAATGGTCTATAAATGAAGTTTAGAGGATTTTTAATCATGATATAATGTTATATTATAATTAAAACATATTTTAAAGACTCCAAAAGTGATACATGAGATCTTCAAGTCATCAAGTGAGGTCATGAGGTGACAATGCACTAGTTTTCAGGTTAAGAAGCTTATCTATAGACTTGAAAATACAAATGTAGAGCCTATCCTCAATAGGTTGACTTGTATTATGTTGTATCATGCCTAAAAAAACTATTTCCAAACTTCATAATCTACAAAGAAAATTCCAAACCAATTCAATCACCTCTCATGCATGTACTAACACCTAGGCTAGGGTTTTGCCCATTTCATGATTCACCCATCTATATAAGGTCTCAAAAGATAAAATTTACATGGAGTATGGTCATAGTATGGGTAAATTAAATAAAATTATTTTCCTAAGTTTCACACTTGTCAGAGTCATTTTGATCCAAAACTTGATTTTCTAAGCCTATAGGCCCAATTGAGGCTTAATTAGAGAGAGAAAATAGGATAATAAGTGTACTTTCACTCAAATTCGGGTCATGAAATTTGACATGAAGATGTAAGGGCATAATAAGTACTCAAATATATTCCTATTTGGTAATTTTTTTTGTACACTATCCTACACAAGGAGCATTGTGTGTTTTCAACGCTACAAGGAAATGAAGCCAAATGAGAGCTTAAAGTGAAAAATGAGGTCTTGGTGAGTGTTTTATGGATTCAAATGAGTTGTTTCATATTTTATGTTACTAATATATTCCATACATGGAGAGAGAATGCATTGGTAAGGATGAAATCAAGAATTGACACTTGAAAATAAGGAGAGGTATAGTAAGGCCAAGTGGGATTCAAGAAACCAAAGAGGTATAATAATTACTATAATGTTAGTTTTAGGATTTTCATAAACAAGTGAAAAGTTTCAAAGAGTATATCAAGATCAATTCAACATGACTTGATGATTTAGAGTGCCATTTCTTGCCTCACAAGCTAAGACAAAGGGAAGTTTTGAATAAGAAGATCAAGGTGTCAAACAAGGTTTGAAATTCCTATGCCATTTAGAATAAGATGCAAATTCAATGAAGTAACACTTGTCTTTAGATACCTGATGAGGCCATTCTCCAACTCCATTCTTTATTGTAACTCCTAGACACTTGTCACCTCTATCTCATATTTCCTTCTCTCTTCTCTCTCACTTCTCTATAAATTCTTCCTTAATAGGCTATGTATGTATCCTCCACCTAGGTATGATGAATCCATGACCATTTTTAAGGCTTTTATCAATAATAAAATTCTAGATTTACCTCTTCTTTTTATTGATTTCAATGTGTATGCATGACTAGTTGATCTTGTCAAGTGATTAACTTATATTACTTACCATGTTATCCTTATATATCATTCATATTTAGTTTGAAAGCTACTTAGAAGGTTTGTGAAGTGTCTAAGTGAGGTGTGAAGGTTGAGTGATTTGTATATTCATTAGGGTCATTTTACGACCTCTTTATTAGTCTTCCTAGCCCAAACATATTTCATAACCTTCATATGAAGTGTTGATGTAGAGAGGCAAATTAGGAGTAGTGTTTGTTCAAGTTAGTCTCATCATTTATGTGCACATGTAGCTGGTTAGTAGTGATCAAATTATTTGGTACTTCACCACCATTAGAATATTTTTTCTCTCTCTTTTCCTACCAAGTTGATAAATTAGTGAATATGATTAAGTGATACATCAAGGGGATCTAGCCTTATAACCTAGAGATTAAATCCACCTAAAGGTCAGCCACAACCTAGGATTGTCTCCATGTTACCTCAAAATTGGAAGGCTTGAACAATATTCTAAGGGTACAAATTTGGGATATAACAGGTACTTCAAATGGTTGACAATAAAGTATGAGAATTTTCATTTTTGAAAATTAGAATGTAAATCATCCTTGAAAAAATATATAAGCTACTATAATTTTATTTGTGTACTTATATAATTTTAATGCCTATGATTCATAATAGAATGTGTGGATTTTATAAACATTTCATTTTATTGTTTAAGCTATTAAAATTCACTTAATATGACATTTAAATTAATATGTAGACACTAAATTGATTTAACTTAATTTTAATAATTATGAATGTTGTTAGTAAATCATTATACCTATGGATTGGTTCACATCCCTCACTAGAATAAATGATAAAATATTTTAAAAATAAAGAAATCAAAATGAAATTGAATAGAACACAAAATCCATTTCTTTCCTCAAAAGGGTGATTCAAGAAATTTCCATCACAGGATTTCTAGCCTAGTTGGTAATGGATTGAGGCCTTAAGTAGGACCAGAGGTATCTCTATCAGGGATATAGATGTATAAATATAAATAGAGTAATTTAAATTCCATTACCCCCAATCCAAAACATCCAAAATTGTCCATCTCAAAAATTCTAATTATTTTAGACATGTTTAAATTTATTTATGTGAATGCGAAAGATATAAAAGGATCAATAACTCCAAACACACATTGGTGGTGTTAGATAGATATAAAAATTACTATATCACACATTTAGGTATACTTTTTTGATTTCATATTATATTTTTGTTTTAAGTATTTATTTGTGTTTTTGTGTTTCTTATTGGGTATGATGATTTATAGTTTAGGTTATAAATACATAAAAACACTCTCCCTATATAAGTCACCATTTTTGGGTCCAACACACACCATTACTCAGGATATTACATGGGACCCTCTTCATTTAGAATAATTGTTTTATTTTTATATTATTACATACTAATATGGCTTTGTCAAATGAGTACCAACATGATAGTGTTGATGTAGCTTCACTTGATCATTCATTCACAATGGCTAGAAAATTCTTACCATGGGTACAAGCAACCAAAATTGACCTTTGAAGTTTTTAAAATTAACAAGGTATTCATTTGGCATTGATCTATATAATTCTTTTAATTTTAGAGTCAATTAAAGTGTACGTTCTTGTAAAGTAGCTGATCTAGCTTCAAGCATATACCTTTTGAAGTTTGAACTCATCCATGTTACTTGTCATTTTTTCAAGTGATCTCATATTAAAAAAATTGGTCTTGTACTTCATATCTAAGATTTTTGACTATATCATGATCTTTATTAACCCATATTTAGTTTAAATTATGATTTAAAGGATCATGTCATCAATTTTAAATGTTCATTTAGTTGTTAAAATGATTTATTTCAGTTAGACTAGTGTTTATTTGGTAATGTATTCATTTAAATATGACTTTATTTACATTTTTAGGGTATAATTACATATTTTTGACTTTTACTTGTACATAATTTCATGTTTGTTAAGTGCCTCATTTGGATTTCATCAACTAACTTATTAATTATTTCCCTAAGTCATGTTTTACATGTTTTGTTTGTAAAGAAATTTCAAAGTTTTCAAAGACATCGAGAGCCTCACACACATAACTCATGTAGATGAGTAGATTAATAGTCAAATATTAAAAAAAATATATAAGACCTTTTAAATTCTTGAGTCCTAAAATTGTGCCATATAGCATGATCTTGGTAACCTGGCCTATCAAAAATTCAACAAGATTTGTAAATTTATCTCACTTCAAGGCCCTATGATTATACCATTTGGTAGCATCTAAATATCTCAAGAGATTGTGGATAGACTAATAATTTCAAATATGCATACCCCCAAGAGCTTGAGATTACACCACTTAGCACCATCCCAAAAGCCTTGGATCCAAAAACAATGATAGTATTTACCTAGAGATGATGCTAGCATAGTTCCTTTTATGGTAATTTCTAGGTGAGAAAAGAACTGACAAGCATCCATGTGTCATAAAACTAATAACACATAAATTACATTGGTATAAGACACATCATGAAGTATATGTCAAAATCTAGGTTACTAGAATCGTGACAAGTTCTAATACAGCAAATCCCATGGAAACATAGTAGATAATCAAGCAGAGTAGTAGGTCACCAAAATCATGACAAGTGGAAATAATTTAGACACATAAACATCCTGCCCAACATATATTAAACCTAAATTTGATGTCCATAGTGAATAATAAGTGGCAAACAAGTGACAATTTGTCATTTAATTGTAAGCAAAGACTACATGTAGGGAAGATCTGAGGACTAAAAGACATAGACCTAAGCCATTCAAGACATATACCTAAGCCATTTTGGATCATCTATAACAGAAATTTAGTTGAAAACAACACAATATCCAAGATCTAATGATTATATCATAGGATAAAATGACCATGGAGATGGTAATGGTCAGAGTGTTAATAAAGATCTAGGTAAAGATAGAGGCTAAAATTGACCAAATTGTTCACAACTCCAAGGTAGAGTCAACCCAAGGACAAGGATATCAATAGGTTCATCAAGAGGAAAAAAAATACCTATTTATAGATTATAATAACACATTATACTAGTATTACCTGGGCATCAATGTTTAATAAATAAATTATTTCATTTAAACAAGTTGTGATAAATTGAAGATAAACATAATAAATTAGGGATGAACAAAACAAATACATGAATTGAAAACTTTATCATTAGGATTGGTTTGAAATGAGGTCTCTCTTCCTATTTGGATCAAAACTTGATTAGTAGACTAAATTGAATACTATAGAGTGCCTTTGATCATTGGATCTTGGAGTGTGATGGGGATTGAATCCAATTACATCATATAAGTTGTATCTAAAATTATGCCATGATTAGATCATTATCCTTTATTGAAGTGTTAGCACAAAACAATGAGCTCTGATCAATTATTTAATTAAATGTTTATATAAATAGCATTTATTTTATGGTTGTACAACATAGCCATGATGGATTAACATTTTATATATAGGTAACATTTCTTTCCATTGTAATCATCAATAAATTTAAGTACAAAAATGCTATTGAGATTGAGCCAAGATTTCACCTACCCTTAATATTTGTTTTGTCTTAATATTTTTCCAAAGATCTTGATTTGAGAGGTAATATATGAAAATAAGTTTCCTGATGTTGTTGGTTTGTAAGTGGATATACAATTAGCTTGTGCAACATCTAGTTTAATTGGATTTGAGATCTCATTATTGTTATCTCAAGGATTACATTAGTTATAATGTGAAAATAGATGTGGGATCATGTAATAGTTGTATTTTAATGGAGTTAAAAATTTCATGTTTACATAATCTTCCTTTGGGCCTTGATCATTGTGGTTTTCTAGTTTGTGTTGTAGTTATACTTGATGCCCAATGATTTTAATTGTAGACAATGTTAATCTAGTTTATAAGTATTAGAATAAATTTATAAATCAAGGAATCTACTTATTTTATACCCTAGTATTTCTCTCCCCTTATACATTTTTATGAGGAACACCCTACCCATTACATTGTAAATAGTCCATTTATAGAGGAAACCAAAAATGATAATCTAAATTATATTGAATAAATCATTGGAAATTTTGATGTAAATAATTAAAACTTGCCCATGCTATATTTTATGGGGTTTCTTGGCCCTTAGGTCACCAACATGTCCTAAAAATTAGTGGATTGTTTGTCCCATGAGTTGTTGACTACTTTTGTTTACTTAGATCAATTAATACCTAACTATGTTTAAGTAAGTCATAATTTCAGCCTAGCACATACATATGTATATAATGTAGACACTTTATTTCAAAAAATTATGTGTATAAACTCAAATGATGAATAAATTTCTATAATCATGTGCAAATTAAATCGAAATCATCATTTAACCCAATTTACCCACATAACTATTGTTTTAGTCCAAAATTACAATGATACATCCCTAATTAGATAAATGGATCATGTTGTATCATTATTATTATCTAGTGCATATTTAATTAAATAAATCCTTTGAAAGTGTCTTCACAAGTAAATTACATGAATACTTGATTGGCAAATAGAAACATAGATGCCATTCTTCTAATTATTGATTAAACTCACTTAATCAAGCCTAATCATTCTTGTAATAGGAAAATCCATGGATTTAGAATTCTCTTATTCTCCTAAATTTAGAATTGGAATATTTCCTTTAAAATGGATGACATCATTATGAAAATCATTAAATAAATCAAAGGTTATGACATGTCTTACATCTTACTTACACACTCAAGACAAGTTCACTCTGAGAGGACTAATGATTGCACTTTTCTTTCAACATGTTTTTCATAATCTAAAAGGCCATAAATGTCATATATTACACAATCCATGTGTGAAACTATGGATTTGAGGATTTATCCTCAACCCTCAATCTTGAGAGGAGATGAATGGTTCACACTGGTTAAATAAATCTATAAATAGAAGCCTCACACCTATCATTTCATCAAGCTTCTTTATGTAAACTTAAACTATTAAATTATTAAAAGGATATTCATCAAATCTCTCATGCCAAGATAAATCCAATACCAATTTTATAAAATGAGAGGTGATTCCCATGAAATTAATAAAGCATCGATGAAGACTTATACATCTATAATCCAAGATTGACCTCTTTAGACTGGTATTTAAATAAATGTTCAAGGGAGTTATAAACATTATTTTCATATTCAAAATTACATTTATTACTTCATTATCACATAAATAAACCTAAATAATAGGCTTGATAAGTTATATATTTAATTTGTTTTGGATTTTTTCACTAAAAATTGACTAGCCTCTCTTGGATTATTGATTTTACATAATGACACACTTGATGGGACCTAAAGGATTAGATATATCCCTAAATCTCTTCTACACCATTTAACTTATTATAATTATCAAAATTTGCCTTCCAAAAAATATATTTTTCTCTTTGTTATTCCAAATTCCATTAGAGAGATGTAGTTATTATTAGTACTTTGACCTGTCAAGGCCAAATTACTAATCCTATCATTCAAAACTTTTAAGAAACCATTCAATAGCCTTTTAAAGTAAGGAATTATGGCCTAAAATAACTAATTTTGGTAAAAAAACATAAAAAATTTATTTTAAATGGGTCATTTTAATTTCAGAAAGAGCATTGTCAAGTTCAAATATGCAGACATTCCATGCACAGGGGTCAATTTTGTGAGAAAATTAAGGTTTCTAGGAGCTACAGGTGGTTTCAAGACCCCAAATTTTGTACACAAGGTCATCAATATTTGGATAAAATTTTGAAGAAAATTCATGTAAATTTGATGATTGGAGATACTCTTTGTTTTGTAACAGTCCTTAGCATGTCCATTGGAGATCATCATTGGAGTAGGCATCATTCTGGGGTGCCACAGAGGTTTCTAAGTTTATTTAAAAGTTTTAAAAGTATGGTATGATGTTTTTACATAATAATTATACATTTAAAGATTGTAAAAACTCTAAATTTTAAGTAAACCATGCTCATATAGGCTTATGCAAGCAAATAGGCATTTAGGCCAAAAAGGGTTTTTTGACTTTTTAATAAAAATGTGCTTTAAAAGTGTTTTAATAGAATGGTATATACCACATGATGATATTTTTAGGCATTGAGAATTAGGTAAAAATTCATTTTCATTTTGGTGAAATTTTCTTTTTTGTAGTTCTAGACACCCTTCCTAACCTCCTATTTAGATGCTTATATCTTTCACCACATATGGAGTTTGGAAAAATGATATTATTATGTTTTTATTACCAATATTTATTTATTATTTATTAATAATTTATACCAATTTAGGGTTTTTTAATTATGAAAAATCATTAAGAGTGTAGTCAGCCCAGAATGCAATCAAAACCCCACAGGTAGATTTCTCCACGTGGTGACTTTTTATATATTTTTCATGGGAACCCAATATTTTCAATAATTTTATGCTGGTCAATTTTATATACATAAATGTAAATATTTTGGATTATTTAGGTATGTACTTCATGAATCATCATTTTGAAGATTCAACATCGAAGCCCACCTAAAACTTTAAAAAATTAGTTTTGAAAAAAGATGATTTTATTTCCATAAAATCATCATATATGAATATAAATTTTTTATAAATTTAAATTAAACTCAAAGAGGATTCCATAAATTTCAAATTATGCATGGAGCTATACAAATGAGGGTAGAAATTATGTTTTTTGTGGGAAAAAGCATGTAAAATGAAGTACATGATAGTTTAATAAAATATAATCAATGGATATCAAAGAATAATAATTTTTATTCATCCTAAAAAATTAATTTTGTCAGAAATAATATTGAAAATGTCCCAACCAGCTTGATCAAAATAACCAGTTTGTAGGAAAATAGAGCAAAATAGGCCTAATCAACCCTGTTGACTGAATGGCGAGTGTTTTCTCATCAAAATCACATATCTTGTGATGATAATTTTTTTTATAGGTATATTTAATTATTTTTTATGGGTTTCATGGCATCTTATTGTAGGTTTAATGTATTCCAAATGCAAGAAGATAGACTATTAAGCTTGATAGACCTAATTGGTCAATCAAGAAAGTAAAGAATGGCATTGAAAATATATCAAATGAATTAATTTTGGAGTTACCACATGCCATATCTGATATTATTATGGATATTATTATATTTTTTAATTTTAAATACTATGCTATGCAAGGAGGAGCCAAGTGGAGTTAACTAGCCTTAAACTTCCAATTAAAGCTTTAGTTGAGTAGTTGACCAACATCATGCAATATTCCTTTATTATCATTTAAATAATGATATTAAAATACTTCAATATCAGTTAAAGTGGAGATAAACACCAAATAATGACATTGATTACATGCAAGGAGAGTTGACCACATCAATGGGGCCCACTATTTCTTGTTTCAATGCCAACATGCATTTATTGAAAAGCAAAAAAAATAAAAGATTTTTGAAGACTATTGTATTTATTTTTGAACTCAAAATATAATTCAGTTGATATCAATATGGGTCCCACCACTTATTTTCCATGCCAAATTTTGAGAGTGCATACATGCTTTGTGAAGGAAAGCTATTTTTAGAAGTTTTCTAAATATTGTAAAAGGGAGTTGATTAAATAGTTGTAAAAGGTTTTAGTCTTTATTTAATTAAATAAGACTATTAATTATGTAAATCAACTCCAATTAGGCTATTCTTATCTTTTAAGACTTATATATTTACTTTTCAAGCCATTATTATATTATTCTTCAGGCTGAAGCAAGAAATTATAATCTAGACCATACATCAATAAAGATATTTTAATTTTGCATATGATTTTTAATATATAATAAAGTTTAATTGATTGTGTATTAGCATATTAGTGAGATTATATCTCCTTTTGGCATTCTCTTCCTCATCTATTGCTTTTTATCTCACCTTCTACATGTCATTTGAAGAGGTAAAAAAGGAATTTTTTAATTTAAAGTTCTATTAATCCTTCATCTAAAATATTTATGCATAAGGGAAATAGAGGACTTTTATTGATTCACATGTGTGTATTAGTTTTAACAGCTTATAGAGGATATAAACAATTTAGGTGCATCACCCACTTAGATAGGATTTCCTTTCAGTTTTCTTTTCCTTTTTTCACCATAAAATCACAGTAAATTAGATTTAATTGATAAATATTAAGGGAACCATCCCTCTCTAGAGGTTCTTCTCAATATAGAGTCACCCACACTCTGATAAGTTCCAATTGTATCATTTGGAGTGAGGCTATGTTTTACATAACTTCAAGAAGGGTGCACTTTAGAGTGATAATAGGTTTTACTATGCTTAAATATTGTAAGCACATGATGTGAAGGCTAAGTAAATAACAAAATACTAAGTATGTGCATTATTCATTTATCCATCAATAAATACACATTTTCCATTATCAATAGAATGGTTCCCAATCCAATGATGTGATTATAATTTGATTAGAATTTCTTTTGGGACCAATAGTTGATGGTCTTTGATTACGAAAATTGTAACAATCATGAGGTTACATTGTCTTTTTTTAGGAAACTCTGTTATGATTTTACCTCAATGAGATTCCTAATTATTTTGATTACACGAAGTTTCAGGGTTGATTAAAAGGATATATTTAGGACAAATCAGGTTCATGTCATGTAATTAATTAACATTCAAGAGTCTCTATCCAAAATCCACTTTATTATGAGATCCCCTCTATAGTGAAAGAGGCTACCGAGATTGATAATTTGTATGCATTTTATGCACTTACTGACACACTTGTTCTACATACAAGTAATATTTTTGAGACTGATCTTGGAGAGGGTGGACATGGGGATACTCCTCCTAGTGTGAATTCCTAATTGCATCCTTGCATATCCTATGTTGGTATATGAACTAGACCTTCAAATGAAAATGGTGGTTCTTCTGAGGGCCTATATGTTATCATTTGATCGCTGAGTTTTTTTCACATATATTTGGTGTGTAGATGTCGACTACACATATGCAAGTATATTATATATTTGACATGTTAAATTTCAAAGATATTTTATATTTAGAATGTAATGATTAATTTACATAAAAAATCAATAATATGTACTTATTTATTTTACATGAGGAGACAGTACCATCATCTTCATATCCATTTTATGGGTTGTCTATTATTGTATTTATTTATGTTACTTAACTGATGTACACATACATAGAAGTGATTTTTCATTATTAATATACTCTATGTACAATTATTTATTTATATATAAATGATCAACTAAAAATCATATATTGTTTGTTTAATTGATGACCATAGTGGAGACTCCATCTGTACAAGCAGAAACAAACATAACATTATTGTTGTAATTTCATCTATAAAACTACTCACTCAGGTATGTTAACTTGTAATTTTGAATTATAAATATAGATCTATTTTGATAATTTGACTCTATACTTGGGAAAATATAATTTTCCTAGATGTGTTATGTATGCATGATTATCTAATGGCATTTGATAGTCCCATTCAGATGATTATAAGGGAACCTACTCATGTTGTTTCTCCCTTTCACACTCCTTTGCATGAAGCTCAACTTGTCACTAACCCTATTGATAATTAGTGTAAAATTGAGTATGACCATGATATTTTTGTAAGTGTATGTTTAAATAATTTCTATATGAGTTTAAAACTATTTTTTTAACTTGGTTACATGTCAATTATGTAAAGTTTCTAATAATATTTGTATATGGATAGGTTCATCTACGGGTGAGCTAAGAGTTTAAAAAGAATCTTAATTGGATTTTGGAGGAACCAAGGCATTTTAGAGATCTCAATCTATGAACAAGGCATATTATTGAGACTATTCTTTGAGAAAATAAAATATATGGAGGATTTTTGATGAGTAGGATATGTATTAGATGATGTACATTTTTGTATACCTACATGGCAATGTACATGTTTTTGGTATTATATGCTTATATGGAATTCACTGAACATTCTATCATGTTCCTATTTTATATGCCTTTAAGGTTTTCATGTGCATGTGTGTGTGTGTGTGTGGGCACATGCGTGTGTGTTCACATTTTGTGGTGATCATATTTTCTATATAATTCTGCCCCATTATTATTATAAATCTAGAATTTATGTTTGTATGGCCATATTTAAATACAATCATCTTTAATATTTCCTTTGTGTAATTATTAAAAACAATTAAAAATCATTCAATATATATTACAATTGAAACTACATCAAAGAAAATAGTATAATGTTTGAGATAGATTCATATATTAGTGTGAAGTTCCTCTAATGTTTGGGCTACACGATATTATGATTTTCATTATGATCTTTAAATGGAATGGGGTACTATCCTTGGCTACTTGTGGATAGTCTTGTCATCATTATCAGCTTTGTCGATGACATTTCATGATTTCATTGGTTTTTGTATGAATATGATATTTTGATATTACCTACTAATACTTATAGATATTGACATTATTTGATAATCTATGGGCTAATTTTTTTGATATTATGTTTTCACTATTATAATTTGGATACCATTGCTACAATGGTTGACTATCATTTGGCCTTTGCAAATGAAATTTTGAGATACCATCCTTGGATCTTTTTTGGATGATTTGGATGGTTTAGAATAAATGAATTTTTGAGGCACCATATGAGGTATTGGTTTTAGATGATATTTGATGCATTGGAGATGATTTATGTAGAATGATAGACAACTACAGTCAACTTTTCATGATCGTGCACTTTCTTTGTGTCTTCTATTAAGGGAATCAATTGAGATGGATGTGATGAAGAATTTATATGAAATAATTATTATTTGATAATATCATAATATCCTACACCTGTATGCATCAATATTTTTATTAGGATCAAAACATAGGTTATATCTAGAGGATATTTAAAACAAAACTAGGTCTAGAAGATACGCATGGCATAAAGGCTATGAGATTTTTGATTCTTAAACTTATCAATTAATAAATATTTCATAATTTTTACTTAAAATTTCATCCTCTCTAGTTTTAATATGTCTTCTAATGGATCAGTTGCTCCATCTTCTTCTACACTTGTTAAACTCATTGCTCAAGTTTTCAATACTTACGAGGATGCACCATATTTCAATCTAAATCAGACAGTCTATAATATTGACAATGTTATTACACATTATAACAATAAGGTAGAAAATGCATCCATATTTTAAGGATTCTTATGTTTTATCAAGTCAAGGAAGTTTTTTTAACGTTAAATTTGATGAGAAAATAGGATTTTGGAAAAAACTTTGTAAATTTTATTGATAAAAATTTTATAATCACATTTTATGATTTATCATCATCATATGATTTTCTTGATGATAGATCAGGGAATGTGATCCTAAATATCGATTGATAAAATTTTCAAACCATTTCTTCCAAAATCCTATTTTCTTATAATATGGAGTTTGAAATCCTTAGATCTATAAAAAGGTTAACTTTTTTTGTAGGGAAAAAAAATCCATCTCATCATAGATTGGCTTATGTTCTAGTTAGCCTTCCATATACAAGAGATATACCCAATCTATGAAAGAATGTCAAAATATTTTAAAATTAGGTACTAGTAACCTCTATCATTCCTATGTATTTCATGTCATATTTTTCTTGCAATAACATATGTCATATTTTATAGAATAATTATTTTAGTTATTAGATCTATGGAATGGGTATTTATTTGAAATAGGCGTACATATTTATATTAATATAAAAATATAGGTTATATAAACATTCCATTTACAATAAAACCAAGGATGTAAAAAATGAATGGCCTAAAGGCTAGGTGAATTGTGATGCTTAAACTTATAAAATAATAAAGATCTCATAATGTGACTTTCACCAATTATTTTCATTACTAAACATAATTAATATGAATAACCAAATTTTGGTATTTAGTATACATGATGATTATAGATTTGGTTTACATAACTCATTTCCTTTGGTGAGGGAAACTGTGTGTGTGTGTGTGTGTGTGTGTGTGTGTGTGTGTGTGTGTGTGTGTGTGTGTGTGTGTGTGTGTGTGTGTGTGTGTGTGTGTGTGTGTGTGTGTGTGTGTGTGTGTGTGTGTGTGTGTGTGTTTAAAAATCTTTAGGAGCATAAAAATAGTGATAATAAATATTTTTGATGTTGATGAGGCAATTCAATATCTCCACCTTCGATGATTTGTGTCTAAAAATGGGCATTAACAACATGTCATAGGTGGTGGATAACATATAATACTAAGGTATTAGCCTCCTACCATGCCCATTCAAGAAATGGAACACCATTTTTGTCCTTAAGACTACACTTCCCAATATGATAAAATTATAGTTTTCTAGGTAAACTTAAGATGCATGTAAAATGTAATTTGTAAGTCATTTTCATGAATCAAAAGAACTGTCATGTGCAATTCAAATCCTTATAATTTAATAATAAATCAAATCAATATAACCTTGGAGATAAATATATGGCATATGTCATAGTACTTAGTGCTAAAATATAATGTTTTTATAGTCAAGAGACAAGTTCTTATCCTCTAGTTAACATTTCCACCTCTAAAATATCCACATACAAATACATCACTTGAAACATGTTTTGATATATAAATGACACATTATCCTATGAAAACTACTTCCAAATCCACAAAAATGTGTGTTTTTATAATTTTTCAGGAACATATAAACACTAATAACAAATATTTTCTATTTTGAAGTGGCTATTGGAGATTTCCACCTCTAGTGCTTCATGGATAAAAAATGAATCTGCCATCACATTTTATGTGGTTGATAACATCTAGTACTAGGTTCTTGAAATTTTATCATGATTTATTAAGAGATGTACTTTATAGACATAATATTTTCAAACTTTATCAAATAATGATACTTTATCTCTTGCAATAACCCATTGAGACTCAATATCAATGAGTGCATGTCTTAAAGGATGCATTGATAAAGGGGTGAGCATACCACTAGTGTTTCAAAATATCGCCTATACCACTTATTTTAATCAATGAAAACACCTCCATTAAACACTACTCCAAGCAATTCACTTCCTTAAATAGCCCCTATCTAAGACAAAAACTCTATTTGACATTTATCAAATAATTTTAGCCTAGACCAACCTTCTACATAAACTATATTAGCACATTATGGGTCTCAATCAACCTCAACCAAACCAAACTAAGACCTAACTTGATTTTATAAATTAACAATACGGGTTAAAATTAGGTCGACTCTATTGGATACACTTTCATAAAGGATTAAGGTTAGATTCAGCTATATATACACATTATTTTCACCATTTCTTAGAGAAAATTAAAAAAAAAATCATAAATTGTGCATCTAATTATCCACCATTCTAATTGAGGAGAATTTCTTAGGGTTTAAATATTACACTTGGAGATATGAGTCTTATCTTGTGGAGAAGTCTTTTTAATGACCCTGAATACTATCAAGACAAATAAATTACCAATAGGTAAAGATTATAAAATAATAACTTGTATTGATTTGTATTGAATGATTTAAATAATTACAACCCCTACATAAATAATACTCAACTCTAAATTAGAGTTGATGTGCAAAATTCAAAACTCTAAAAAAAATAAAACTTGACTTGCTCTTTTTAGCAGCTACTAGTTTTAGTAAGTTTCATATACTAGTGCACATAGTTCTAAAAATATAAAAAAATAAAATAAAATATAAAATTAACCTATTAGATAAATTTCAAATGAATTTTAAGTCTAGTTACAAAAAATAGATAGTTTCAAAACTTAGAAAAAATTGAAAATAAAATTAAACTATATTTCAGACCCTTAGATGGTCACGTATGTCCTCCAAAAATATCAAAACATCCCATAAATACAATGGTGGGTTATGGATACTTTAATTTTTTCATCCGATCAATTTTGTGTAAATATGGGATCAAACAATGTAACTGATCAAAATCTATGGCCTCTAAAAGTTTGGTTTCTTTTTCTGCATCATTCACCTTTAGTTAAAAACAAATCAACTCTTACAAGTTACTCTAATTATACTAATACCACTTATATATTATCAATATTATTCATTTACCATTATATAATCTAAGTGTCATCTTCCTATTGTAATCCTTTCCACTATACCAAATACTTATCATAACTTCCTTGCCTTTTGTTTATTGTCTTCTTATCTTAAACTTGAACTATCTTTTTCTTCTTCTTCTTTTTCACGTGTTCCTTTCAATATAATTTTTCATATTCTTCACCTTCACTATATTATCCATGTAAATCATATAAATAAGAAACATTGAATACTTGACATATATCAAAATTATGTGGTAAACTCACCTCATAAACATTGTCATTGATTTTCTTCACAATTCTACATGGTTCAATTTTCTTGTACTTTAACTTTTTATATGTTCCTTTTATAAATCTCTATTTTCTTAAGTAAACCATCATTAAATATCCTTCTTCAAATATTTTTAACTTCTACTTCGTACTTCTCATTAATTTATTGAAATTTTCTTCTTACTTCTTGTTATAATCATTGTATATGTTTTGCAAATGCTTTCACATCATCACTAATTCATTTTGAAATTGGTAATTATACCAAATCTAAAACACTCATAAGATTTATCCCATAAACAATATGAAATTATGATTTAACTATTGATCTATTCAATGAACTATTATATGCAAACTCAGCTTATGGTAACACCAAGTCCCATTGCTTTGCCTTTTCTCCAACTATGCATCTCAATAAATTTTACAAGTTCCTATTTACAACTTGTATCTGTCTATCTATTTGGGGGTGGTATGCACTACTAAATTTTATATTATTCCCCATCTTCCTCGACAATGTCCTCAAAAAACGACTTAAATTTTTTGTCCCTAATTGATGTAATGATTTTTGGAACACCATGCAATCTCACAATATCCTTAAAAAATAGTTCTACATCTCTAATGGCATAATTAGTTTTCTTATATGAAATAAAATGAACCATCTTAGAAAACTGATCTACAAAAACAAAAATTGAATCATTACCTATCCATGTGTTTGGTAATGCCAACACAAAATCCATTCTCAAATATGTCCATGGTCCTCTTGGAACTAGTAATGGCATGTACAACCCTATATTTTGTGCATATCCTTTTTTCATATCTTCATATTTGGCCAAAAATTCTTCTCTTCCACCATAGATATTATCTTTGTCTTACTAAAATGTCTATCCAAACCACCACCATGTAATTCTCTTAGTATATTGTCTCTTAGGGACCCAATTGGAATACATAACTATTTATCTTTGAAGAGATAACCATCTTGCATAATATACTCTTAATATATATTAATTATATCATTGGTCAATGGATTAATGTATTGATCAAATATCTTGCCAAATTTGGATCAGTATCATATACTTATTTAATAAATTCAAATACAACTACTTCAGTCACCATAGTAGTTAAAAACCTCACTCACCTTCTTAAAGCATCAGCTACCTATTTTTGTTTTCTTGATTTATTCTTCAACACAAAAATATAATCCTAAAAATAAATACACCCACTTTCCATGCCTACTATTTAACTTATTTTATATGTTCACATGCTTCAAATCCTCATGATCAATAAATAGGGTACAATCTTTAGGCACTAGGTAATGCCTTTAATGTCCTAATGTTTGTACAATGGCATAAAATTCAACATCATATGTATAATCTTTTTTCTCTTATCTCATTTAGTTTCTCACTAAAATATGCTATTGGATTCCCTTATTGAATCAACACAACAACAATTCCCACAAATGAAGCATCAAAATAAACCTCAAACACTTTGTTAAAATATGGTAATGATAAAATATTTTGTTATATAATTTTATTCTTCAATAACTCAAAGCTTTTTGTTGTTTCCTTTATCTATGCAAATTATTTTCCTCTCATAAATTTTTTTATTGGTGGAAACAAACTACTAAAATTATAAATAAAATTTCTATAAGAAGTTGCTAAACCATGAAAACTTCAAACCTTGTGATGCTCTTTGGGATAAGCCACTCAATAATTAATTTCAATTTTTCGTCATCTATTATTACACCATCTATTGAAACCATAAATCTCAAAAATACAAAACTTTTATGCATAAATTAACACTTATTCAAATTTACATAGAGCTTTTCTTTTATCAACAATTATAATATCATTCTCAAATGGTGTAAGTGTTATTATTTAATATTACTAAATATTAAAATATCATCAAAATAAACCACCACAAACTTATCTCTATATTCTGAGAGCATTACGTTCATCACCCCCATAAATGTGCTTGGTGAATTAGATAATCCGAATGACATAACCATCCACTCATATAACCATCTCTAGTATTTAATGTTGTTTTCCATTTGTTAAGCATGGAATATACTGAGAGGGGGGGGTCAATTAGTATATTATATATCTTATAAATCTTTACTTTAACCAAATTTCACTTAATCAAACATTCAAGATATGCAATTAAACTCAAACAATAAACATCACACAAGATAGAGAGAGACACCAGATATAACGTGGAAACCTAATGTGAGAAAAACCATAGAGAATCAATCTCAAATATATTCGTGAGAACAAACCCATAGGAGAACCATACCCCTTTTCCAAGTACAAACCTCAGCTACAATTTATGAGCACCAACCCATAGGAGCTTCAAACCCCTTTGTCAAGCACCAACCCAGCACCTATTCGTGAGCACCAAACCCTTTGCCGAGCACCAACCTAGCAATAATTTCTGAGCACCAACCCACAAGAGCACAAACCCCTTTGTGTATACGACACACCTATCTCTCAATGTTGTTATCTCAACAAATGATAGATCAATACAACATATCCTTCCTCTCTCTCACCTTTGCTCTTCTAAGCTAGATATAACAAATATAAATCATATTCATCTCTCATAATTGCTCTTCTAAGCTAGATATTACAAAATCCAATCAACCTCTCACTCTTATATTACAAATGGCTACTCAAGCCTTTATTTATAGCTTTCCAAATGACCTTTGGCCTTCCCCCTTTGTGACCTTTCAATCCTCATGGAAAATGGCACCAATCTTGGATGACCCTTCATATCCAAGCATTTTAAAAGTCATGTGGTGACCCTTCATGACCAAAAACGTCCTTCCCACTTTTGTCCTTATCTTTGGTGACTCTTCGTATTCCTCAATGTGTCCCTTCATGAGAAATTGTGCCTTTACTCTTTTGTCTTCACTTGGTGACTCTTGGTATTTCCCAAGATGACTCTTCATGGCAAAATGTGTCCCATCCTTCTTTTGTCTTTATCCCATGGCTCTTCGACTTCTCCATGGGCCCTTCTTTTGTCTCATATGCAACCAAAAATATATTCATTAATATTAAATAAATATTAACTCAGTTTAGCCAAGATATATTTATTACCAACAATATTAAATGTAATGGGGCCTTTATCACCAATAATGCTAAACCTTTGACATCAATGACAATATTTCCAACAATCTCCCTCTTTGTCATTGATGGCAACCTCAATCCTAAAACTGCCACTTCTTGTCATCTAAAAACATATAGTAACTCCCCCTTATTGTAGAAACTTGTACCTGTTCCCTGTACCTATTTTTTGCACCTGTACCTATACTTGTACCTTTTATTCTCCCCCTTTGACATAAATGGAAAAGGGCCTACCTAGAGCTAACACTTAGCTCCACCACACTTGATGCTGAACATGAATGGTAGGAAGTAATAGAAACTACTCCCAACTCCTCTTGCCAATCTTTGAATATATCCTTTGATCATGCCTTTCAGAAGATATTTGACAATACATGTACATTATTGCTAGTCCTTTGAGCATCTGCAATCAACTCATTTGAATCTTTTCTTCTAATTTCACAACCTTTAGCATGAAACCTTGATGTGTATCCTTGATCACAAATTTGACTAACACTCAATAGATTATGCTTAAGACCTTTTACATACAAAACATTTTTAGTCTTAGTTCTACCATAATCCAAACTCAAAGTACCTTTTCCAGCTATCTTGGCAGTGGTTTTATCTCTGAATCTCACTATACCACCATTGATCTTCTTTAGAGAAATGAACTTACTTTTATCTCCTATCATATGCCTTGAACATCCGCTATCAATTAACCATGGCTGATCTTTACCTCCCACATGTAGAGCTGTCTGCACCATCATAGAAGCTTCATGTTGTTTCTTCTGCCATGTACATGTCTGAACCTTCTCCATGATGAATGGATCTTTGACACTCCGATTCTTCTTCTTGATGAATGGAGCTTTGAAACTTGGATCCTTCTTGACTGACTCAAATGCGCTTCTGCAATACTAAGCTATCTGTTTGAAGTTGTTGAACTTATAGTACACTATGGTCTCTTCATCAAAGCTTGATAGAGGAGCAAAAGAGATGTGACTTCTGCTTGACTCTACTAGATATACCTTCTCCTCATTTCTGAAATTGTTAGCTCTTTTTCTACATTCTAATTTCTTCTGACCATATCCATTAAAATAAAAACAATAGCCATAAAAATGAGACCTATCTGTATATCTCTGACCGGATTGCCTTTTGTAGCTTTGTTCTTTCCAGCCTTCTCTATTTGAAATGTTCTCTGTATTCTTCACTTCTCTGCTTTTTGTTTCCTCTTGTGTAAGACCTTCAACATAGCTCTTTTTCTTTTCAAAAATAATCCCAGTCTTATCTGAATATGCTTTTTGACTTTCCAATATCTTATTCATCAAGTTCGTGCTATCCTCAAATTTTGAATCACTAACTACTTTATCATTGACTTCTTTTTGAATATCTTCTTTTAAAGAGGCAATTTTAATAACATACCTTTCACAATATTTTCTTTCTATTTCCAACTATGCTTTGAGATCTTCTTCATTCTTCTTGGCTTCTTCAAAGTGTGCTTGTAGATCTTCAATCATTTCCTTAGACTCTTGTTCATTTTTCTTGGTCTGGTGCTTTAATCTTCAATTCTTCTTCTAAACAGCTTCTAAATCTTCTAGGGCACAATTGAGTTCTCCTTCCATATCTACATCAACTTCCTCCTCTTCTTCTTCTTGATCATCTTCATATATGGCAATGAATATAATATTTTCTTCTTTTAAATCGCTGACTCCACTATCTTCACCTGAGCTAGGATCTTTAGAATACAGGATCTTCTTCTCGAATCCCTTCTTTGATTTACCTTTGAAAATCTTCTTGTATGTAGGCTTTTCTTCTTCATCATCATTAACCTTATCTGGGCATCTAGCTAAAAAATGTCCAATCTTTCCACAATTAAAACATTTAAAAGGTAATTTTCCTTCATATTTACCTGTTCCTCTTTTCGGCCTGCAAATGAAAAGTGCTTCGTTGTCATCTTCATTATCACTAGAAATATCACTTGATTCTTGAATCTTAGCTTTCTCCTTATTTCATGTCTTGAAATTCTATTCTCTCTTTGAGGGTTTATCTTGTTATATCTCCATCTCATATGCTGTGAGAATACCATGAAGCTCATCCATCTTTAGCTTGGCTAAAATCTTCATCTCATCCATTGGTGAAACCTTTGCATCATATCTCATTGGAAGAGATCTCAAAACCTTTTACACCACTGTTGAATCTTCCAATGTTTCTCCAAGACCTTGAATCTGATTTACTATCTGATCAACTCGCAAGAGATAACTTTCTATATCTTCTTCTTCTTCCATCTTCAAACTTTTAAACTGCCTTCTAAAAGTTTGAAACTTAGCTTACTGAACCTTTCCATCACCTTTGTAAATATTCTCAAGTTTTACCCAAGTTTCATGAGTAGATTTACATTACACAACTTTAACAACTTCAAATTCACATAAACCACATAAAATAGCATTTAAAGCTTTACCATTACATTCACTTGCCTTCTTTTTTGTTGGAGTAATTATAGATGTCTGTGGCTCTTCATATTCCTCCACCACTAATTTCCATATATCAAATCCAAGGGCCATCAAATAAACCTTCATTCTCATGCTCCAAAAATCATATTTCATCCCATCAAACAAAGGTGCCTTATTTGTATAAAATCCTTCATGTGATCCAGCCATCGTGATTTCCCGATCTACTTTCAAGCTGTAAAATTTTTCAAAAAGGAATCTACTCTGATACCAATTGTTAAGCATGGAATATACTGAGAGGGGGGTGAATCAGTATATTTTATATCTTATAAATCTTTCATTTAACCAAATTCCACTTAATCAAGCATTCAAGATAGACAATAAAACTCAAACAATAAACATCACACAAGATAGAGAGAGACACTAGATATAACATGGAAACCCAATGTGGGAAAAACCATAGAGAATCAATCTCAGATATATTCATGAGAATAAACCCACAAGAGCACCATACCCCTTTTCCAAGTACAAATCTCAGCTACAATTCACAAGCACTAACCCACAGGAGCATTAAACCCCTTTGCCGAGCACCAACTCATAACCTATTCGTGAGCACCAACCCACAGGAGCACTAACCCTTTTGTGTATTACACAAACCTATCTCTCAATGTTGTTATCTCAGCAAATGATAGATCAATACAACATCTCCTTCCTCTCTCTCACCTTTGCTCTTCTAAGCTAGATATAAGAAATATAAATCATATTCATCTCTCATAATTGCTCTTCTACGCTAGATATTACAATATCAAATCAACCTCTCACTCTCATATTACAAATGGATACTCAAGCCTTTATTTATAGCTTTCCAAATGACCTTTGGCCTTCTCCCTTTGTGACATTTCAATACTCATGGAAAATGGTGCCAATCTTGCATGACCCTTCATATCCAAGCATTTGAAATGTCATGTGGTGACCCTTCATGACAAAAATTGTCTGTCCCACTTTTGTCCTTATCTTTGGTGACTCTTCGCATTCCTCAAAGTGTCCGTTCATGAGAAATTGCACCTTTACTCTTTTGTCTTCACTTGGTGACTCTTGGTATTCCCCAAAAAGACTCTTCATGGGAAAATGCATCCCATCCTTCTTTTGTCTTTATCCCATGGCTCTTTGACTTCTCCATGGGCCCTTCTTTTGTCTCATATGCAACCAAAAATATATTCATTAATATTAAATAAATATTAACTCATATTAGCTGAGATATATTTATTCCCAACAACATTAAATGCAATGGGGCCTTTATCACCAACAATGCTGAGCCTTTGACATCAATGAAAATATTTCCAACAATCTCCCCCTTTATCATTGATGGTAACCTCAATCCTGAAATTGCCACATCTTATCACCTACACATCCTCTCATCTAAAAACATACAATAACTCCCCCTTACTGTAGCAACCTGTACCTATTCTCTATACCTATTTTTTGCACCTATACCTATACCTGTACCTTTTATTCTCCCCTTTTGACATTAATGGCAAAGGGCCTACTTGGAGCTAACAATTAACTCCCCCTCACTTGATGTTGAACATCAATGGCAGGAAGTAATAGAAATTACTACCAACTCCTCTCACTGATCTTTGAATGTATCATTTGATCGTGCCTTTGAGAAGATATTTTACAATACATATAGATTGTTCCCTGTCCTTTGAGCATTTGCAATCAACTCATTTGAATCTTTTCTTCTAATCTCAAAACCTTTAGCACGAAACCTTAATGTGTATCCTTGATCACAAATTTGACTAACACTCAATAGATTATGCTTAAAACCTTTTACATACAAAACATTTTTAGTCTTAGTTCTACCATAATCCAAACTCGAAGTACTTTTTCCGGCTATCTTGGTAGTGGTTTTATCTCTGAATCTCAATGTACCACCATTAATCTTCTTTAAAGAAATGAACTTAATTTTATCTCCTATCATATGCCTCGAACGTCTGCTATCAATTAACCATGGCTGATCTTTACCTCCCACATGCAGAGCTGTTTGCACCATCATAGAATCTTCATGTTGTTTCTTCTACCATGTACATGTCTGAACCTTCTCCCTGATGAATGGATCTTTGACACTCTGATTATTCTTCTTGGTGAATGGAGCTTTGAAACTCTGATCCTTCTTGACTGACTCAAACACGCTTTTGCAATATCGGGCTATGTGTCTGAAGTTGTTGCACTTGTAGCACACTATGGTCTCTTAATCAAAGCATGATAGAGGAGCAAAAGAGTTGTGACTTCTGATTGACTCTACTTGACTTACCTTCTCTTTATTTCTGAAATTATTAGGTCTTTTTCTACATTCTAATTTATTGTGACCATATCCATTACAATAAAAACAATAGCCATAAAAATGAGACATGTCTGTATATCTCTGACCTGATTGCCTTTCGTATAATTGTTCCTTCCAGCCTTCTCTATTTGAAATGTTCTCTGTATTCTTCACTTCTCCCCTTTTTGTTTCCTCATGTGTAAGACCTTTAGTATAGCTCTTTTTATTTTCAAAACTAATCCCAGTCTTATTTGAATATGATATTTGACTTTCCAATATCTTAATCAGCATGCTAGTGGTATCCTCAAATTTTGAATCACTAACTACTTTATCATTGACTACTTTCTGAATATCTTCTTTTAAAAAGGCAATTTCAATAACATACCTTTCACAATATTTTCTTGCTATTTCCAACTGTGCTTTGAGATCTTCTTCATTCTTCTTGTCTTCTTCAAAGTGTGCTTATAGATCTTCAATCATTTCCTTTGACTCTTGATCATTTTTCTCGATCTAGTGCTTTAATCTTTGATTCTTCTTCTGAACAACTTCTAACTCTTCTAGGGCACAATTGAGTTCTCCTTCCTTATCTACTTTAACTTCCTCCTCCTCTTCTTCTTCATCATCCTCGTGTATGGCCATAAATATAATCTCTTCTTCTTTTGAATCGCTGACTCCACTATATTCACTTGAGCTAGGATCTTTAGAATACATGCTCTTCTTCTCGAATCTCTTCTTGGATTTGCCTTTGAAATTCTTCTTGTATATAGGATTTTCTTCTTCTTCATCATTAACCTTATCTAGGCATCTAGCTAAAAAATGCCCAATCTTTCCACAATTAAAACATTTAAAAGGTAATTTTCCTTCATATTTACATGTTCCTCTTTTCATCCTGCAAATGAAAAGTGCTTCGTTGTCATCTTCATCATCACTGGAACTATCACTTGATTCTTAAATCTTAGCTTTCTCCATCTTTGATGTCTTCAAATCCTCTTCTCTCTTTGAGTGTTTATCTTGTTCTATTTAGATCTCATATGCCGTGAGAATACCATGAAGCTCATCCATCTTTAGCTTGGCTAAATTCTTCATCTCCTCCATTGCTAAAACCTTTGCATCATATCTCATTGTTATAGATCTCAAAACCTTTTGCACCACTGTTGACTCTTCCAATGTATCTCCAAGACCTTGAATCTGATTGACTATCTGATCAACTCGCAAGAGATAACTTGTTATATCTTCTTCTTCTTCCATCTTCAAACTTTCAAACTGCCTTCTAAAATATTGAAACTTAGCTTGCTAAACCTTTCCATCACCTTTGTAAATATTCTCAAGTTTTACCCATGTTTCATGAGCAGATTTACATTGCATAACTTTAAAAAATTTAGATTCACATAAAGCACATAAAATAGCATTTAAAGCTTTAGCATTACTTTCACTTGCCTTCTTTTTTGCTGGAGTAATTGTAGATGTCTGTAGCTCTTCATATTCCTCCACCACTAATTTCTATATGTCAAATCCAAGGGCCATAAAATAAATCTTCATTCTCATGCTCCAAAAAGCATAATTCATCCCATCAAACAAAGGTGCCTTATTTGTATAAAATCCTTCATGTGACCCAACCATTGTGCTTTCCCGATCTACTTTCAAGCTGTAAAACTTTTCAAAAAGGAACCTACTTTGATACCAATTGTTAAGCATGGAATATACTGAGAGGGGGGGTGAATCAGTATATTATATATCTTATAAATATTTCCAGATTCCACTTAATCAAACATTCAAGATATGCAATAAAACTCAAACAATAAACATCACACAAGATAGAGAGAGACACAAAATATAACATGGAAACCCAATGTGGGAAAAACCACAGAGAATTAATCTTAAATATATACATGAGAATAAACCCACAAGAGCACCATACCACTTTGCCAAGTACAAATCTAAGCTACAATTCATGAGCACCAACCCACAGGAGCTTCAATCCCCTTTACCGAGCACCAATGCAGCACCTATTCATGAGCACCAACCCACAGGAGCACCAACCTCTTTGCCGAGCACCAACCCAACAACAATTCATGAACACCAACCAATAGGAGCACCAACCCCTTTGTGTATACCACACACCTATCTCTCAATGTTGCTATCTCAACAAATGATAGATCAATACAACATCTCCTTCCTCTCTCTCACCTTTGCTCTTCTAAGCTAGATATAACAAATATAAATCATATTCATCTCTCATAATTGCTCTTCTAAGCTAGATATTACAATATCAAATCAACCTCTCACTCTCATATCACAAATGGCTACTCAAGCCTTTCTTTATAGCTTTCCAAATGACCTTTTGCCTTCTCCCTTTGTGACCTTTCAATACTCATGTAAAATGGAGCCAATCTTGGATGACCCTTCATATCCAAGAATTTGAAAAGTCATGTGGTGACCCTTCATGACCAAAAACGTCCTTCCCACTTTTGTCCTTATCTTTGGTGACTCTTTGTATTTCTCAAAGTGTCCCTTCATGAGAAATTGCACCTTTACTCTTCTGTTTTCACTTGGTGACTCTTGGTATTCCCCAAGATGACTCTTCATGAAAAAATGCATCCCATCCTTCTTTTGTCTTTATCCCATGGCTCTTCAACTTCTCCATGGGCCCTTCTTTTGTCTCATATGCAACCAAAAATATATTCGCTAATATTAAATAACTATTAACTCATATTAGCCAAGATATATTTATTCCCAACAACATTAAATGCAATGGGGCCTTTATCACCAATAATGCTAAACCTTTGACATCAATGACAATATTTCCAACAATCTCCCCCTTTGTCATTGATGGCAACTTCAATCTTAAAATTGCCACATCTTATCACCTACATATCCTATCATCTGAAAACATACAGTAACTCCCCCTTATTATAGCAACCTATACCTATTCTCCATACCTATTTTTGCACTTGTACCTATACTTACACCTTTTATTCTCCCCCTTTGACATTAATGGCAAAGGGCCTACCTTGAGCTAACACTTAGTTCCCCCTCACTTGATACTAAACATCAATGGTAGGAAGTAATAGAAATTACTCCCAACTCCTCTCACTGATCTTTGAATGTATCCTTTGATCATGCCTTTAAGAAGATATCTGATAATACATATACATTGTTCCCTATCTTTTAAGCATCTACAATCAGCTCATTTGAATCTTTTCTTCTAATCTCACAACCTTCAGCATGAAACCTTAATGTGTATCCTTGATCACAAATTTGACTAACACTCAACATATTATGCTTAAAACCCTTTACATACAAAACATTTTTAGTCTTAGTTCTATCATAATCCAAATTCAAAGTACCTTTTCTACCTATCTTGACATTGGTTTTATCTTTGAATCTCAATGTACCAGCATTGATCTTCTTTAGAGAAATGAACTTACTTTTATCTCCTATCATATACCTTGAACATCCACAATCAATTAACCATGGCTGATCTTTACCTCCCACATGTAGAGCTGTCTGCACTATTGTAGAAACTTCATGTTGTTTCTTCTGCCATGTACATGTCTGAACCTTGTTCATGATGAATGGATCTAAGACAGTCTGGTTCTTCTTCTTGATGAATGGAGCTTTGAAACATTGATCCTTCTTGACTGACTCAAACACGCTTCTACTATACCAATCTATGTGTCTGAAGTTGTTGCACTTGTAGCACACTATGGTATCTTCATCAAAGCATGATAGAGGAGCAAAAGAGTTGTGACTTCTGCTTGACTCTACTTGACTTACCTTCTCCTTATTTTTGAAATTGTTAGCTCTTTTTGTACATTCTAATTTCTTGTGACCATATCCATTACAATAAAAAATAACATTAAAAATGAGACCTGTCTGTATATCTCTGACCTGATTGCCTTTTGTAGCTTTGTTCCTTCTAGCCTTCTCTGTTTGAAATGTTCTCTGTATTACTCACTTCTCCCCTTTTGTTTCCTCTTGTGTAAGAGGTTTAGCATAGCTCTTTTACTTTTCAAAACTGATCCCAGTCTTATCTGAATATGATTTTTTACTTTTCAATATCTTATTCAGCATGTTAGTGCTATCCTAAAATTTTGAATCACTAACTACTTTATCATTGACTGCTTTTTGAATATCTTCTTTTAAAGAGGCAATTTCAATAACATACCTTTCACAATCTTTTCTTGCTATTTCCAACTATGCTTTGAGATCTTCTTCATTCTTCTTGGCTTCTTCAAAGTGTGCTTGTAGATCTTCAATCATTTCCTTTGACTCTTGTTTATTTTTCTTGATCTGGTGCTTTAATCTTCGATTCTTCTTCTAAATAACTTCTAACTCTTCTAGGGCACAATTGAGTTATCCTTCCATATCTAGTTTAGCTTCCTCCTCTTCTTCTTCTTGATCATCTTCAATTATGGCCATGAAAAGAATCTCTTCTTCTTTTGAATTACTGACTCCACTATCTTCACTTGATCTAGGATCTTTAGAATACAGGCTCTTCTTCTCGAATCCCTTCTTGGATTTGCCTTTGAAATTATTCTTGTACATAGGGTTTTCTTGTTCTTCATCATTAACCTTATCTGGGCATCTAGCTAAAAAATGTCCAATTTTTCCATAATTAAAACATTTAAAAGGTCATTTTCCTTGATATTTAAATGTTCCTCTTTTTAGCCTGTGAATGAAAAGTGCTTCGTTGTCATCTTCATCATCATTGGAACTATCACTTGATTCTTTAATCTTGGCTTTCTCCTTCTTTGATGTCTTGAAATCCTCTTCTCTCTTTGAGGGTTTATCTTGTTCTGTCCACATCTCATATGCCGTGAGAATACCATGAAGCTCATCCATCTTTAGCTTGGCTAAATTCTTCATCTCCTCCATTGCTGAAACCTTTGCATCATATCTCATTGGTAGAGATCTCAAAACCTTTAACACCATTATTGACTCTTCCAATGTTTCTCCAAGACCTTGAATCTGATTTACTATCTAATCAACTCACAAGATATAACTTGCTATATCTTCTTCTTCCATCTAAAAACTTTCAAACTGCCTTCTAAAAGTCTGCAACTTAGCTTGCTAAACCTTTCCATCACCTTTGTAAATATTCTCAAGTTTTACCCAAGTTTCATGAGCAGATTTACATTGCATAACTTTAACAAATTTAGATTCACATAAACCACATAAAATAGCATTTAAAGCTTTAGCATTACATTCACTTGCCTTCTTTTTTGCTGGAGTAATTGTAGATGTCTGTGGCTCTTCATATTCTTGCACCACTAATTTCCATATGTCGAATCCAAGGGCCATCAAATAAACCTTCATTCTCATGCTCCAAAAATCATAATTCATCCCATCAAACAAAGGTGCCTTATTTGTAGAAAACCCTTCTAATGACCCAGCCATCGTGCTTTCTCGATCTACCTTCAAGCTGTAAAACTTTTTGAAAAGGAACTTACTTTGATACCAATTGTTAAGCATGGAATATTCTGAGAGGGGGGTGAATCAGTATATTATATATCTTATAAATCTTTCATTTAACCAAATTCCACTTAATCAAACATTCAAGATATGCAATAAAAATCAAACAATAAACATCACACAAGATAGAGAGAGACACCAGATATAACGTGGAAATCCAATGTGGGAAAAACCATAGAGAATCAATCTCAAATATATGCATGAGAATAAACCTACAGGAGCACCATACCCCTCTATCATGTACAAATCTAAGTTAAAATTCATGAGCACCAACCCACAGGAGCTTCAAACCCCTTTGCCGAGCACCAACACAGCACCTATTCATGAGCTCCAACCCATAGGAGCACCAACCCATTTGCCGAGCACCAACCCAACAATAATTCGTGAGCACCAACCCATAGGATCACAAACCCCTTTGTGTATACCACACACCTATCTCTCAATGTTGCTATCTCAACAAATGATAGATCAATACAACATCTCCTTCCTCTCTCTCACCTTTGCTCTTCTAAGCTAGATATAATAAATATAAATCATATTCATCTCCCATAATTTCTCTTCTAACCTAGATATTACAATATCAAATCAACCTCTCACTCTCATATTACAAATGGCTACTCAAGCCTTTATTTATAGCTTTCCAAATAACCTTTGGCCTTCCCCCTTTGTGACCTTTCAATACTCATGGAAAATGGTGCCAATCTTGGATGACCCTTCATATCCAAGCATTTGAAATGTCATGTGGTGACCCTTCATGACAAAAATTGTCTGTCCCACTTTTGTCCTTATCTTTGGTGACTCTTCGCATTCCTCAAAGTGTCTGTTCATGAGAAATTGCACCTTTACTCTTTTGTCTTCACTTGGTGACTCTTGGTATTCCCCAAAAAGACTCTTCATGGGAAAATGCATCCCATCCTTCTTTTGTCTTTATCCCATGGCTCTTTGACTTCTCCATGGGCCCTTCTTTTGTCTCATATGCAACCAAAAATATATTCATTAATATTAAATAAATATTAACTCATATTAGCTGAGATATATTTATTCCCAACAACATTAAATGCAATGGGGCCTTTATCACCAACAATGCTGAGCCTTTGACATCAATGACAATATTTCCAACAATCTCCCCCTTTATCATTGATGGTAACCTCAATCCTGAAATTGCCACATCTTATCACCTACACATCCTCTCATCTAAAAACATATAGTAACTCCCCCTTACTGTAGCAACCTGTACCTATTCTCTGTACCTATTTTTTGCACCTATACCTATACCTATACCTTTTATTCTCCCCTTTTGACATTAATGGCAAAGGGCCTACTTAGAGCTAACAATTAACTCCCCCTCACTTGATGCTTAACATCAATGGCATGAAGTAATAGAAGTTACTACCAACTCCTCTCACTGATCTTTGAATGTATCATTTGATCGTGCCTTTGAGAAGATATTTTACAATACATATAGATTGTTCCCTATCCTTTGAGCATTTGCAATCAACTCATTTGAATCTTTTCTTCTAATCTCACAACCTTCAGCATGAAACCTTAATGTGTATCCTTGATCACAAATTTGACTAACACTCAACAGATTATGCTTAAAACCTTTTACATACAAAACATTTTTAATCTTAATTCTACCATAACCCAGACTCGAAGTACTTTTTCTAGCTATCTTGGTAGTGGTTTTATTTTCGAACCTCACTATACCACCATTGATCTTCTTTAGAGAAATGAACTTACTTTTATCTCCTATCATATGCCTCGAACATCCACTATCAATTAACCATGGCTGATCTTTACCTCCCACATGCAAAGCTATTTGCACCATCATAGAATCTTCATGTTGTTTCTTCTACCATGTACATGTCTGAACCTTCTCCCTGATGAATGGATCTTTGACACTCTGATTATTCTTCTTGATGAATGGAGCTTTGAAACTCTGATCCTTCTTGACTGACTCAAACACGCTTCTGTAATACCAAGTTATGTGTTTGAAGTTGTTGCACTTTTAGCACACTATGGTCTCTTCATCAAAGCATGATAGAGGAACAAAAGAGTTGTGACTTCTGCTTGACTCTACTTGACTTACCTTCTCCCTATTTATGAAATTGTTAGCTCTTTTTCTACATTCTAATTTCTTGTGACCATATTCATTACAATAAAAATAATAGCCATAAAAATGATACTTGTCTATATATCTCTAACCTGATTGCCTTTTCTAGCTTTGTTCCTTCTAACCTTCTCTATTTGAAATGTTCTCTGTATTCTTCACTTCTCCTCTTTTTGTTTCCTCTTGTGTAAGACCTTCAACATAGCTCTTTTTCTTTTCAAAACTGGTCCCAGTCTTATCTGAATATGATTTTTTACTTTCCAATATCTTATTCAGCATGTTAGTGCTATCCTCAAATTTTGAATCATTAACTACTTTATCATTGACTGCTTTCTAAATATCTTCTTTTAAAGAGGCAATTTCAATAACATACCTTTCACAATATTTTTTTGATATTTCCTACTATGCTTTGAGATCTTCTTCATTCTTCTTGGCTTCTTCAAAGTGTGCTTATAGATCTTCAATCATTTCCTTTGACTCTTGTTCATTTTTCTTGATCTAGTGCTTTAATCTTCAATTCTTCTTTTGAATAGCTTATAACTCTTCTAGGGCACAATTGAGTTCTCCTTCCATATCTACTTCAGCTTCCTCCTCTTCTTCTTCTTGATCATCTTCATGTATGGCCATGAATAGAATATCTTCTTCTTCTGAATCGCTGACTCCACTATCTTCACTTGAGTAAGGATCTTTAGAATAAAGGCTCATCTCGAATCCCTTCTTGGATTTGCCTTTGAAATTCTTCTTGTATGTAGAATTTTCTTCTTCTACATCATTAACCTTATCTGCGCATCTAGCTGAAAAATGTTGAATCTTTCCACAATTAAAACATTTAAAAGGTAATATTCCTTGATATTTACTTGTTCCTCTTTTCGGCCTACAAATGAAAAGTGCTTCATTATAATCTTCATCATTACTAGAACTATCACTTGATTCTTAAATCTTAGCTTTCTCCTTCTTTGATGTCTTGAAAGCCACTTCTCTCTTTGAGGTTTTATCTTATTCTATCCACATCTCATATGCCATGAGAATACAATGAAGCTCATCCATCTTTAGCTTGGCTAAATTCCTCATCTCCTTGATTGTTGAAACCTTTGAATCATATCTCATTGGTAGAGATCTCAAAACCTTTTGCACCACCGTTGAATCTTCCAATGTTTCTCCAAGACCTTGAATCTAATTTACTATCTAATCAACTCGCAAGATATAACTTGTTATATCTTCTTCTTCTTCCATCTTCAAACATTCAAACTGCCTTCTAAAAGTCTACAACTTAGCTTGCTAAACCTTTCCATCACCTTTGTAAATATTCTCAAGTTTTACCCAAATTTCATGAGCAGATTTACATTGCATAACTTTAACAAATTTAGATTCACATAAACTAGCATTTAAAGCTTTAGCATTACATTCACTTGCCTTCTTTTTTGTTGGAGTAATTTTAGATGTCTGTGGCTCTTCATTTTCTTCCACCACTGATTTCCATATGTCGAATCCAAGGGCCATCAAATAAACCTTCATTCTCATGCTCCAAAAATCATAATTCATCCCATCAAACAAAGGAGCCTTATTTGTAGAAAATCCTTCCTGTGACCCAGCCATCATGTTTTCCCGATCTACCTTCATGCTGTAAAACTTTTCAAAAAAGAACCTGCTCTGATACCAATTGTTAAGCATGGAATATACTGAGAGGGGTGGTGAATCATTATATTATATATCTTATAAATATTTCCTTTAACCAAATTCCACTTAATCAAACATTCAAGATATGCAATAAAACTCAAACAATAAAAATCACACAAGATAGAGAGAGACACCAGATATAACATGGAAACCCAATATGGGAAAAACCACAAAGAACAATCTCAAGTATATTCATGAGAACAAACCCACAGGAGCACCATACCCCTTTGTCGAGCACCAACCCAACAACAATTCGTGAGCACCAACCCACAAGAGCACCAACCCCTTTGTGTATACCACACACCTATCTCTCAATGTTGCTATCTCAACAAATGATAGATCAATACAACATCTCCTTCCTTTCTCTCTCTCACCTTTTCTCTTAAGCTAGATATAACAAATACAAATCATATTCATCTCTCACAATTGCTCTTCTAAGCTAGATATTACAATATCAAATAAACCTCTCTCTTCCTTATTAAAAATGGCTTCTCAGGCATTTATTTATAGCTTTCCAAATGACCTTTGGCCTTCCCCCTTATTGACCCTTCAATCTTCATGGAAAATGGTGCCAATCTTGTATGACCCAACATATTCAAGCCTTTGAAAAGTCATGTGGTGACCCTTCATGACCAAAACAGTCCTTCCCACTTTTTTCCTTATCTTTGGTGACTCTTCATATTCCTCAAAGTGTCCCTTCATGAGAAATTGCACCCTTACTCTTTTGTCTTCACTTGGTGACTCTTGGTATACCCCAAGATGACTCTTCATGGAAAATGCGTCCCATCCTTCTTTTGTCTTTAGCCCATGGCTCTTCAACTTCTCCATGGGCCCTTCTTTTCTCTCAAATGCAACCAAAAATATATTTTTTAATATTAAATAAATATTAATTCATATTAGCCAAGATATATTTATTACAAACAACATTAAATGCAATGGGGCCTTTATCACCAATAATGTTAAACCTTTGACATCAATGACAATATTTCCAACAATCTCCCCCTTTGTCATTGATGGAAACCTCAATCCTAAAACTAACACATCTTGTCACCTACACATACTGTCATCTAAAAACATACAGTAACTCCTCCTTACTGTAGCAACTAGTACTTGTTCCCTGTACCTATTTTCTACACCTGTACCTATACCTGTTATTCTCCCCCTTTGACATCAATGGAAAAGGGCCTACCTGGAGCTAACACTTAGCTCCCCCTCACTTGATGCTGAACATCAATGGTAGGAAGTAATAAAAATTACTCCCAACTCCTCTCGTCGATCTTTGAATGTATCCTTTGATCATGCTTTTGAGAAGATATCTGACAAAACATATACATTGTTCCCTGTCCTTTGAGCATCTACAATCAACTCATTTGAATCTTTTCTTCTAATCTCACAACCCTCTTTATGAAAATTTAATGTATATCCTTGATCACATATTTGACTAACACTCAACAAATTATGCTTAAGACCTTTTACATATAAAACATTCTTAGTCTTATTTCTACCTTAATCCAAACTCAAAGTACCTTTTTTGGCTATCTTGGCAGTGGTTTTATCTCTGAATCTCACTGTACCACCATTGATCTTCTTTAGAGTAATGAATTTAATTTTATCACCTGTCATATGCCTCGAACATCCACTATCAATTAACCATGGCTGATCTTTACCTCTCACATGCAGAGTTGTCTGCACCATCATAGAATCTTCAGGTTGTTTCTTCTGCCATGAACATGTCTGAAACCTTCTTCTTGATGAATGGAGCTTTGACACTCTGATCCTTCTTCTTGATGAATAGAGCTTTGAAACTTTGATCCTTCTGAATTGACTTGAACACGCTTCTACAATACTGAGCTATGTGTCCAAAGTTGTTGCACTTGTAGCACACTATGGTCTCTTCATCAAAGCTTGATAGAGGAGCAAAAGAGTTGTGGATTCTACTTGACTCTACTTGACTTTCATTCTCCTTATTTCTAAAATTGTTAGCTCTTTTTCTACATTCTAATTGCTTGTGACCATATCCATTACAATAAATTCAATTGCCATAGAAATAAGACCTGTCTGTATATCTCTGACCTGATTGCCTTTTGTAGCTTTGTTCCTTCTAGCCTTCTCTGTTTGAAATGTCCTCTGTATTCTTCACTTCTCCCTTTTTTGTTTCCTCTTGTGTAAGAGCTTCAACATAGCTCTTTTTCTTTTCAAAACCAATCCTTATCTTATCTAAATATGCTTTTTGACTTTCCAATATCTTATTCAGCATGTTAGTGCTATCTTCAAATTTTGAATCACTAACTACTTTATTACTGACTGCTTTCTTAATATCTTCTTTTAAAGAGGCAATTTCAGTAACATACCTTTCACAATCTTTTCTTGCTATTTCCAACTGTGTTGTGAGATATTCTTCATTCTTCTTGGCTTCTTCAAAGTGTGCTTGTAGATCTTTCAATCATTTCCTTTGACTCTTGTTCATTTTTCTCGATATGGCGCTTTAATCTTTGATTCTTTTTCTAAACAGCTTCTAACTCTCTTTAAGGCACAAATGAGCTCTCCTTCCATATTCTACTTCAGCTTCCTCCTCTTCTTCTTCTTGATCATCTTCATGTATAGCCATGAATAAAATCTCTTCTTCTTCTGAATCACTGACTCCACTATCTTCACCTAAGCTAGGATCTTTAGAATACAAGCTCTTCTTCTCGAATCCCTTCTTAGATTTGCATTTGAAATTCATCTTGTATGTAGGATTTTCTTCTTCTTCATCATTAACCTTATTTGGGCATCGAGCTAAAAAATATCTAATCTTTCCACAATTAAAATATTTAAAAGGTAATTTTCCTTGATATTTACCTGTTCCTTTTTCTGTCCTGTGAGTGAAAAGTGATTCATTGTCATCTTCATCATCACTGGAACTATAACTTGATTCTTGAATCTTAGCTTTCTCCTTCTTTGATGTCTTGAAAGCCACTTCTCTCTTTGAGTGTTTATCTTGTTCTGTATGCATCTCATATGCCGTGAGAATACCATGAAGCTCATCCATCTTTAGCTTGGCTAAATTCTTCATCTCCTCAATTGTCGAAACCTTTGCATCATATCTCATTGGTAGAGATCTCAAAACCTTTTACACCATCATTGACTCTTCTAATGTTTCTCCAAGATCTTGAGTTTGATTGACTATCTGATCAAATCGTAGGAGATAACTTGCTATATCTTCTTCTTCTTCCATCTTCAAACTTTCAAAATGCCTTCTAAAAGTTTGCAACTTAGCCTTCTAAACCTTTCCATCACCTTTGTAAATATTCTCAAGTTTTATCCAAGTTTCATGAACAAATTTACATTGCATAACTTTAACAAATTTAGATTCACATAAACCACATAAAATAACATTTAAAGCTTTAGCATTACATTCACTTACCTTCTTTTTTGCTGGAGTAATTGTAGATGTATGTGGCTCTTCATATTCCTCCACCACTGATTTCCATATGTTGAATCCAAAGGGCCATCAAGTAAACCTTCATTCTCATGCTCCAAAAATCATAATTCGTCCCATCAAACATTGGTGCCTTATTTATAGAAAATCCTTCCTGTGACCCAGCCATCGTGCTTTCCCAATCTACCTTCAAGCTGTAAAACTTTTCAAAAAGGAACCTGCTCTGATACCAATTGTTAAGCATAGAATATACTAAGAGGGGAGGGTGAATCAGTATATTATATATCTTATAAATCTTTCCTTTAACCAAATTCCACTTAATCAAACATTCAAGATATGCAATAAATCTTAAACAATAAACATCACACAAGATAGAGAGAGACACCAGATATAACGTGGAAACCCAATGTGGGTTAAACCATAGAGAATCAATCTCAAATATATTCATGAGAACAAACCCATATGAGCACCATACCCCTTTGCCATGTACAAACCTCAGCTATAATTTTTGAGCACCAACCCACAGGAGCTTCAAACCCCTTTGTTGAGCACCAACCCAACACCTATTCGTGAGTACCAACCCACAAGAGCACCAACCCCTTTGCTGAGCACTAACCCAGCAACAATTCGTGAGCACCAACCCACAAGAGCACAAACCCCTTTGTGTATACCACACACCTATCTCTCAATGTTGCTATCTCAATAAATGATAGATCAATACAACATATCCTTTCTCTATCTCACCTTTGTTCTTCTAAGCTAGATATAACAAATATAAATCATATTCATCTCTCATAATTGCTCTTCTAAGCTAGATATTACATAATCAAATCAACCTCTCACTCTCATATTATAAATGGCTACTCAAGCCTTTATTTATAGCTTTCCAAATGACCTTTGGCCTTCCCCCTTTGTGACCTTTCAATCCTCATGGAAAATGGTGCCAATCTTGGATGACCCTTCATATCCGACCATTTGAAAAGTCATGTGGTGACCCTTCATGACCAAAAATGTCCTTCCCACTTTTGTCCTTATCTTTGGTGACTCTTCGTATTCCTCAAAGTGTCCCTTCATGAGAAATTGTGCCTTTACTCTTTTGTCTTCACTTCATGACTCTTGTTATTCTCCAAGATGAATCTTCATGGGAAAATATGTCCCATCCTTCTTTTGTCTTTATCTCGTGGCTCTTCAACTTCTCCATGGGCCCTTCTTTTGTCTCATATGCAACCAAAAATATATTCTTTAATATTAAATAAATATAAACTCATATTAGCCAAGTTATATTTATTACCAACAACATTAAATGTAATGGGGCCTTTATCACCAATAATGCTAAACCTTTGACATCAATGAGAATATTTCCATTAATCTCCCCCTTTGTCATTGATGGCAACCTCAATCCTAAAACTGCCACATCCTATCACCTACAAATCTTATCAATTGAAAACATATAGTAAGTCCCCCTTACTATAACAACTTGTACCTATTCCCTTTACATATTTTTTGCACCTATACTTATACCTGTATCTTTTATTCTCCCCCTTTGACATTAATGGCAAAGGGCCTACATAGAGCTAACACTTAGCTCCCCCTCGCTTGATGCTGAACATCAATGGTAAGAAGTAATGGGAATTACTCCCAACTCCTCTCACCGATCTTTGAATGTATCCTTTGATCATGCCTTTGAGATGATATCTGACAATACATATACGTTGTTCCCTGTCCTTTGAGCATCTGCAATCAACTCATTTGAATCTTTCCTTCTAATCTCACAACCTTCAGCATGAAACCTTAATTTGTATCTTTGATCACAAATTTGACTAACACTCAACAGATTATGCTTAAGACCTTTTACATACAAACATTTTTAGTCTTAGTTCTACCATAATCCAAATTCAAAGTACCTTTTCTGGCTATCTTGGTAGTGGTTTTATCTTTGAATCTCACTGTACCACCATTGATCTTCTTTAGAGAAATGAACTTACTTTTATCTCCTGTCATATGCCTTGAACATCCATAATCAATTAACCATGGCTGATCTTTGCCTCCCACATGTAGAGCTGTCTGCACCATCATAGAAACTTCATGTTGTTTCTTCTACCATGTACATGTCTAAACCTTGTCCATGATGAATGGATCTATGACACTCTGATTCTTCTTCTTGATGAATGGAGCTTTGAAACTTTGATCCTTCTTGACTGACTCAAACACGCTTCTACAATACCAATCTATGTGTCTGAAGTTGTTTCACTTGTAGCACACTATGGTCTCTTCATCAAAGCTTGATAGAGAAGAAAAAGAGTTGTGACTTCTGCTTGACTCTACTTCACTTACCTTCTCCTTATTTTTGAAATTATTAGCTCTTTTTCTACATTCTAATTTCTTGTGACCATATCCATTACAATAAAAATAATAGCCATAAAAATGAGACATGTAGTATATCTCTTACCTGATTGCCTTTTGTAGCTTTGTTCCTTCTAGCCTTCTCTGTTTGAAATGTTCTCTGTATTCTTCACTTCTCCCCTTTTTGTTTCCTCTTGTGTAAGAGCTTTAGCATAGCTCTTTTTCTTTTCAAAACCGATCTCAATCTTATTTGAATATGCTTTTTGACTTTCAAATATCTTATTCAACATGTTAGTGCTATCCTCAAATTTTGAATCACTAACTACTTTATCATTGACTGCTTTTTGAATATCTTCTTTTAAAGAGGCAATTTCAATAACATACCCTTCACATTCTTTTCTTTCTATTTCTAATTGTGCTTTGAGATTTTCTTCATTCTTCTTGGCTTCTTCAAAGTGTGCTTGTAGATCTTCAATCATTTCCTTTGACTCTTGTTCATTTTTCTCATTCTGGGGCTTTAATCTTTGATTCTTCTTCTGAACAGCTTCTAACTCTTCTATGGCACAATTGATTTCTCCTTCCATATCTACTTCAGCTTCCTCTTCTTCTTCTTCTTGATCATCTTCATGTATGGCCATGAATAGGATCTCTTCTTATGAATCGCTGACTCCACTATCTTCACGTGAGCTAGGATCTTTAGAATATAGGCTCTTCTTCTCGAATCCCTTCTTAGATTTGACTTTGAAATTCTTATTGTATGTAGGCTTTTCTTCTTCTTCTTCATTAACCTTATTTAGGCATCTAGCTAAAAAATGTCCAATCTTTCCACAATTAAAACATTTAAAAGGTAATTTTCCTTGATATTTACCTGTTCCTCTTTTTGGCCTGTGAATGAAAAGTGATTCGTTGTCATCTTCATCATCACTAGAGCTATCACTTGATTCTTGAATCTTAGCTTTCTCCTTCTTTGATGTCTTGAAATTTTGTTCTCTCTTTGAGGGTTTATCTTGTTCTATCTACATCTCATATGCTGTGAGAATACCATGAAGCTCATCCATCTTTAGCTTGCCTAAATTTTTCATCTTCTCGATTGCCAAAACCTTTCTATCATATCTCATTGGTAGAGATCTCAAAACCTTTTGCATCACCGTTGACTCTTCCAATGTTTCTCCAAGACCTTGAATTTGATTTACTATCTGATCAACTTGCAAGAGATAACTTGCTATATCTTCTTCTTCTTCCATCTTCAAACTCTCAAACTACCTTCTAAAATTCTGTAACTTAGCTTGCTAAACCTTTCCATCACCTTTATAAATATTCTCAAGTTTTACTCAAGTTTCATGAGCAGATTTACATTGCATAACTTTAACAAATTTAGATTCACATAAACCACATAAAATAGCATTTAAAGCTTTAGCATTACATTCACTTGCCTTCTTTTCTGCTGGAGTAATTGTAGATGTATGTGGCTCTTCATATTCCTCCACCACTAATTTCCATATGTGGAATCCAAGGGCCATCAAATAAACCTTCATTCTCATGATCCAAAAAACATAATTTGTCTCGTCAAACAAAGGTGCCTTATTTGTAGAAAATCCTTCCTATGACCCAGCCATTGTGCTTTCCTGATCTACCTTCAAGCTATAAAAATTTTCAAAAAAGAACCTGCTTTGATACCAATTTTTAAGCACAAAATATACTGAGAGGGGTGGTGAATCAGTATATTATATATCTTATAAATCTTTCCTTTAACCAAATTCCACTTAATCAAACATTCAAGATATGCAATAAAACTCAAACAATAAACATCGCACAAGATAGAGATAGACACCAGATATAATGTGGAAACCCAATGTGGAAAAAAACATGGAGAATCAATCTCAAATATATTCATGAGAACAAACCCACATGAGCACCATACCCCTTTGCCAAGTACAAACCTCAGCTACAATTCGTGAGCACCAACACACAAGAGCTTCAAACCCCTTTGCCGAGCACCAACTTAGCACCTATTCATGAGCACCAATCCATAGGAGCACCAACCCCTTTGCCGAGCACCAACCCAACAACAATTCATGAGCACCAACCCATAGGAGAACCAACCCCTTTGTGTATACCACACACCTATCTCTGAATGTTGCTATCTCAAAAAATGATAGATCAATACAACATCTCCTTCCTCTCTCTCACCTTTGCTCTTCTAAGCTAGATATAACAAATATAAATCATATTCATCTCTCATAATTGCTCTTCTAAGCTAGATATTACAATATCAAATCAACCTCTCACTCTCATATTACAAATGGCTACTCAATCCTTTATTTATAGCTTTCCAAATGACCTTTGGCCTTCCCCCTTTGTGACCTTTCAATCCTCATGGAAAATGGTGCCAATCTTGGATGACCCTTCATATCCAAGCATGTGAAATGTCATGTGGTGACCCTTCATGACCAAAAATGTCTTTCCCACTTTTGTCCTTATCTTTGGTGACTCTTCATATTCCTCAAGGTGTCCCTTCATGAAAAATTGCGCCTTTACTCTTTTGTCTTCACTTGGTGACTCTTGGTATTCCCCAATATGACTCTTCATGGGTAAATGCATCACATCCTTATTTTGGCTTTATCTCGTGGCTCTTCGACTTCTCCATGGGCCCTTCTTTTGTCTCATATGCAACCAAAAATATATTCATTAATATTAAATAAATATTAACTCATATTAGCCAAGATATATTTATTACCAACAACATTAAATGAAATGGGGCCTTTATCACTAATAATGCTAAACCTTTGACATCAATGATAATATTTCTAACACCATTTATCTCCCTCATGAATCATAATCTAATATCACCCATGCCTTAGATCAATATTGGTAAAAAAATATTATCCTATATGAACATCCATCATATCATCTAAATGAGGTATAATAAACATGTACTTGATTATAATTTTATTGATTAATATAATATACACACACATCCTCCATCCTCCATATTTATTTGGAGTTAGCAATTCTAGTGTTGCACATGGACTCATGTTCTCCCTTACTTCACCCTTCCTCACCAATTTAGTAACCTACTTATTCAATTCTACATGTTTTATTTTAATCATCCTATAAGTTTCTTGAGTGGGTAGAGCTAATCCTAAATTCAAATAAATATGATGTTGAATATATCTCTTTTGTATTAAATCATCTAGTAACTCATCAAGTTTTACATATGCATATTATTTAAATATTAATTCTACTTCTACTGGTATTTGCACCACCTTTATGTCTTCTTTATTTGATACTATTGCATAGTAATAACCTATCATCTTCATGTCTTTGATAAATTGTTTTATAATTGGCATGATTTTATCCTACCCTTCTTATTTAAGAGGTAACAAAACTACCTTAATACCACCTTTATATAAACTGTATGTTTTATACTTCATCATGAACTGCTTTTCTATCAAAATGCCATGGCATTCTAAATAACACATGGCATGCAGTCATTGGTATAACATCACACCATATTTCATTCTTATAATTTTTACTTATAAAAAACTTGATTAATCACTTTTTATATATTATAACTACATTCCCTTAATTAAACCATAAATTTTGATAAGGATTAAGATGTTTTTCACACTACAAACTTAGTTTCTCAATCATGTCTTTAGAAACCATACTTTCACAACTACTACCATCTCTAATTAATTTCCATATCTTACCTCCTGAAGTACAGCATGTTCAAAATATATTTTTTCATAGCCATGCATCACCACCTTCTTTATTCTATGCATGTTCTTTCATTGGAGCAATCATTGTTCTTCTCATCATGAGCTTTTCTCCACTATCTACAACTACAACTTCACTATTTTGTTCCTCAATTTTAGATTAAACTAAATTCACTCTTGGTTGATACTCTTTCCTCCTTTATTGATCTTGGTAGTGTGGACACTCAAACTCTCTACGACCTATTATCCACATATTTAATAAACATAAGACATACATTAAATCAAAAACCATCTTCTACCACCACCATTGCTTCATCCTCTTTGAAATCTTCTTTCTCTTTTCTGGTATTGAAAACCTTGTCTATTATATTCTTGTCTTTATATACCACATGATGATTCTCCTATAGTCTTATTAAACTCACCTCTATTTTTATTAAATCTACCTCATCCCCTTATTGGAGGGGATTGTCATCTTCTTGGCCGTATAGATGTTCTTCTAAAATTATGAATATTTTGTTTCTCTTTTACATTCAAACATAAATGTTAAACTTCTTCCATGAAAAGTATTATATGCATGATTATTTCATCTTGAATATAAAATTTTAAACCATTTACATACCTTTCATCCATCTACCCTTCTATCTCATCATTCTCCATGAATATGAAAAGATTTTAAAAATCATCTATATAGTCTTGTATAATGTAACACTTCTATCTCAAAATTTGAAATATTCTATATAGGGTTTGTGCATAATCCATAGGAAGAAATGTATCCCTCATCTTCTTCTCCATATTTTTCTATGAGTTTATATTCTCTTTACCTTTTCTCTATATTTATTTCCACTAATGATCCCACCAAATCATTGCATGACCCTTCAATTTCATGCATTCAAACATTATCTTCTTATCTTATCTCATAGTTACCTATTTGAAAAAAATCTCCATGTTGTTCAACCAATGTATCAACTCAATTGGTTTTTAAATTATTCCATAATTTAAAATGGCAACCATTATTCCTTCATTATTTTCTTATAAAACTCTATCCAACCTCTCTTACATTGATGGTGGTTATTCTTATTTTTCCTCTTGCATAATTTATTTTTCATCATCTGTGTCATCTTATACATCATCTTTTATTCTCTTTTATCTTTGATTCAAAATTATCTCAGTTAGTTATTCTACTTGCCTCTATAATTCTTGTATAGTATAATTAATGTGAGCAATTCCTCCTTGCCCTCTCACCATCTCTTACATGTCCGAGATTCAAACGTGCTCTAATACCAACTAATGATAAATATAATACTAATATAATTACCAATAGGAAAATATTTATTAAAAAAAAAACTATATTGATTCATATTGAATGATTAAAATAACTACAAACCATGTATAAATATGCCTCAATTGGGAATTGGATTTGACATACAAAATTAGGAACTCTAAAAATAAATAAAACTTGACCTGTTATTTTTAATAGTTATTTTTTAAATAAGTTTTACATGTAAGTACACGTAGATATAAAAATATCCAAAAATAAACTAAACTCTAAAATTAACTGATCAAATGAATTTCAACTAAAGTTCAAGTTCAATTACAAAAAATATACAAGTTCTAAATTTATTAAAAAAACACAAAAAAAAATTAAACTACAATTTTAGACCCTTAGATGGTCATGTATGGAATTTTAAAACTATCAAAAACATCCTATAACTATAAGTTTGGGTTAAATATGCATTTAAATTTTCACTCCAATCATTTTGGTGTGAATATGGGCTCAAATAGAGCTACGGATCAAAAGTTATGGCCTCCAAAAGTTCAACCTCTTTTTCAACATCATTCTCCTCTGGTTGAAAACAACATAGCTCCTATGAGTTGCTCTGATTATAATAATACCATTTGTTATTATCAATATTACTCAAATCCCATTATGTAATCCAAGTTTTATCTTCTTGTTTTAATCCTTCCCACTATACTAAATACCTAGCATAACTTCCTTGCATTGTATTTACTGTCTTCTTATCTAGAATCGGCACTATATTTTCTTTCTTCTTCTTTGGCACCTATTGCTTCCAATATCATTATTAATCTTATTCACCTTCACCATATTATACATGGAAATCATATAATTATAAAACATCAAATATTAGAGAGTTATCAAAATTTTGTGGAAAACTCACCTCATAAACATTGTCATTGATTTTCTTCACAATTTTGTATGGTCTAATTTTCTTGTACTTAAACTTGTTATATGTGTGTTTTAGAAATATCTCTTTACTCAAGTAAACCATCACTAAATCTCCATATTTAAATATATTTGAACTTTTTATGACATCTATTTCTACTTTATACTTCTCATTAATTTTCTATAATTTTATTATTATTTTTTTTTATAATTGTTGTATATGTTTTGAAAACACTTCTACATCATCATTAACTCATTCTACAATTGGTAACTATACCAAATATAAAACACTCATAGGATTTTTCCCATAAACAATTTGAATTTTTTTTTTTACCTATTGTTCTATTCTCTAAACTATTATATGAAAACTCATCATGTAGTGAAGCCAAGTCCCATTGCTTGGGCTTCTCTCCAACTATGCATCTCAAAAACTTTACCAAACTCCTATTTAAAAATTCTATCTATCCTTTTTTTTAAGGTTGGTATGAACTACTAAATTTTATCTTAGTCCTCATCTTCTCTCACAAAGTCCTCCAAAAATGATTTATAAATTTTGTGTCCCTACCTAATGTAATAGTTTTTGGAACACCAATCTCACAATATCCTTAAAAAATAGTTATGCAACTCTAGGAGAATCATTAGTTTTTTTACATGCGATAAAAATGAACCATCTTATAAAACCTATCTACAACAAAAAAAATTGAATCATTAACTCTCTATGTGTTTGGTAATTCCAACACAAAATCTATACTCAAATCTATCCATGATCCTCTTAGAGCTGGTAGTGGCATGTATAGATCTATATTTTGTATATATCCTATTGCCACCTAACATATCCTACACATTGAAATATTCCTTCTCACATCTCTCTTCATATTTGGAAAAAAAAATATTCTCCTCCCTAAAAGCTATTATCTTTGTATTATCAAAGTGTCTAGCCAAACCACCACTATGTAATTTTCTTATTATATTATCTCTTAGAGACCCAATTGGACTACATAATTTTTAGTCTTTAAAGAGATAACCATTCTGCATAATATACCCTTTATACACATTACTTATATCACCTATAAATGGATTCCTACATTTCTTAACTATCTTGCCAAAATATGGATCAATATCATATACTTATTTAATAAATTCAAATCCAACTACTTTAGTCACCATAGTAGTTAACAACCCCATTAGCCTACTCAAAGCATTAGTTACCCAATTTTGGTTTCCTAATTTGTGCTTCAACACAAAATTATAATCCTACAAGAAAGACACCCACTTTTCATGCCTACTATTTAACATATTTTGAGTGTTCACATACTTCAAAGCCTCATGATCAGTAAATAAGATAAAATCCTGATGCACTAGGTATTGCCTCTAATGTCTTAATTCTTGTACAATGGAATAAAATTTAACATCATACATAGAATATTTTTTTCTTACCTCATTCAATTTGTCATTGAAATATGTTATTGGCTTCCTTTATTAACTCAACACATCACCAATTCCCATAAAAAAATCATCACAATCAACTTCAAACACTTTGCTAAAATATGGTAATGACAAAATAGTCATTTTTATAATTTTCTTCTTCAACAACTCAAAGCTTTCTATTTCTACCCTTGTCCATGCAAATTCTTTCCCTCTCATACAATTTGTTATTGGTGTAATAAGACTACTAAAATTCTTAATTATTTTTTTGTAAAAAGTTGCTAAACCATAGAAACTTCTTACCTCTATGATGTTATTTGGGATATGCCAATCAATAATTTCCTTTAATTTTTATTCATCTATTCTTACATCATCTATTGAAACTACAAATCCCAAAAATACTAGACTATTATGCATAAACCTACACTTCTTCAAATTCACATAGATCTTCTATTTTCTTAACAATAATTATATCATTCTCAAATGTTGTAAGTGCTCTTATTTACACTTACTAGATATTAAAATATAATAAAAATAAACTACCACAAACCTACCATTGTATTCTCATAGCACTGTGTTTATCACCCTCATAAATGTGCTAGGTGTATTAGATAACCTGAATGGTATCACCATCCACTCATATAAATCATCTCTATTCTTGAATACTATTTTCCATTCATCTCCTTCATGAATATAGATCTAATATTACCCACTCCTTAGATCAATCTTGGTAAAAAACATTGTGCCTATAAGAACATCCATCATATCATCTAAATGAACTATAAAAAACATGTACTTGATTGTAATTTTATTGAGTTATATATTATCCATCAACATTCTCCACCATCCATCTTGATTTAGATTTATCAACATTGGTGTTGCACATGGACTCATGGTCTTCCTTACTACACCCTTCCTCACCAATTCAGTAACCTACTTATTCAATTCTACATGTTCTACTAGACTCATCCTATAAGCACCTTGATTGGGTTTATCTGATACTAGAATCAAATAAATATGATGTTAAAAATATCTCTTTGGTGGTAAATCATATGGTAACTCATCTGGTATTAAATCCTCATATTTCTTAAATATTACTTTTATTTCTACTACTATTTTCACCACTTCTATGTCTTCGAGAAATTTTTTTACAGTCAACATGATTTTAGCCTACCCTTCTTATTTAAGAGGTAAAAAAAACCTTCATACCATATTTATAGAAACTATATGTGTTCTTTACTCCATCATGAACTGCTTTTCTATCAAACCACCATGCCCTTCCCAATAACACATAGCATGCATCCATTGGTATAACATCACACTATATTTTATCCTTGTAAGTTTTACCTATATAAAACTTAATTAATAACATTTTATATATTTTAACTTTATTATCTTTCTTAAACCATGAAAGTTGATAAGCATTAGGATAGTTTTCACACTACAAACTTAGTGTCTCAATCATGTCTTTAGAAATCATATTTTCACAACTACCACCATCAATAATTACTTTACATATCTTACCTCATGAAGTACACCTTTTTTGAAATATATTTATTCTTAGCCATGAATCACCACTTTATTTATTCTTCACACATTATTTATTTGGATCAATCATATTTCTTCTTATCATGAGATTTTCTCCACTATCTATAGTTTTAACTTTAGTATTTTACTCCTTTATTTCAAATTCAACTAAATTCACTTTTGGGAAATATTCTTGCCTCCTTTCTTGATCTTGGGAGTGTGGACATTCAAAAGTGTTATGACCTTATTCTCCACATATTTAAAAAACATAACACCTTCATTGATTTGGAAATCATCATCTACCACCACCACAGCTTCATTCTCTCTAAAATCCTCCTCTTCTTTGCTAGTATTGAAATCCTTGTCTACTATATTCTTATTTTTTTGGACCACGTAATATTTATCCTCTAGTGGTATTAAACCCACCTATATTTATATTAAACCCATCTCATCCCCTTATTAGAGGGGATTGTGCTCTTCTTGGCCCAATAAATGTTTTTCTGAAATTATGTCTATTTTATTTCTCTTATTCCTTCAAGATAACCGATAAGCTTATTTCATCCAAAGTATTTTATGCATGCTTAATTCATCTTGAATAGGAAAAATTAAACTATTTACATACCTTTAATCCATTTGATCTTCTGTATCATCATGCTCCATAGTATGATCCTCCCGTCTCAAATTTTTAAATCTTTTGTATAGGTTATAAGCATAATCCATGGGTAAAAATTTATCCCTCAGATTATTCTCCATATTTTTCCATTAGTTGATCTTCTCTTTACCTTTTATATGTAATTATTTTTACTAATGATCCCAGCATATCATTTCATGACTCTTCAATTTTATGCATGTAAACTTTACCTTCGTCTCTTCTCTCATAACTCTCCATTTAATAAACTTCTCCATAATGTTTATGAAATCTATTAACTCCTCTGGTTTTAAAGTTTGTCCATAATATGTAACACCATCATAAATTCCTTCATTTCTTTCTTCTAAAGCTCTAACCATCCTCTATTCTATTAATGGTGATGTTTTATTATTTTTGGGAAACTAGGGTCTAGTTCCTAAACAATAAAGGGTATAAAATGAGTAGAAAAATATAATTTAATATGGTAAAATATAAATCTTGTCAAACTAATTACATAGGAGAAGGAAATAACTTATCTAGAATAATAAGATAAGATGACTATTATATAATCTATAAATTTTGTCAAACTAAGATGTTTGAAATTTGAATTTGGCTTTCATTCAGTGAAAGGATAGGAGTGTCAAAAATAGGACACCTGATTGTCTAGTGCTATAGTTCAGATCCTACTACTATTTTATAAATTATTCATAGAGACCTAAGATTTTTGGATTTTGTTTTTTGCTCATGTACTAGTCTACCTATGAAATTTTAGATCTTGACTATTGATATAGCTCCTTATAGAACTGATTCAATATCCAACCCTAGGTTTATCTACACACATGAAGTAACAAATACATCAAAATTGAAAGAGAGAAAAATTGGGTTAGGGGAAGAATGATTGCATGATCTGGAACCTCTATTGTCCTAATCACTACCTACATTAACCCTCAATCTAGGGCTTTAGATAAAATTTAGTTCTCCTTTAGAGAACATGCATAATCAATGCACATAGTAGATGTAAGAATGATTTTTGCCTAGGCCCCTCCTTGATCAAGCATGCAAATCTATGTGATGCAGAATGTTGAGCTATACTATTGACTAATTTTTAATTATGAACTATGCCAAAATAATAAGTGATAGATATAAAATGCCTTTTGAAGTCCTTTATATAAGAGACTCTTTATTTTTAATTTGGGAACTTTATTCACATTTGTTTGACATTATAAAGACAAAAAAAATTAAGGATGAAGCTAAGAAAGGTTTAAGATTCATTAAGTGAGACAAACCAACCATTGGGACTCAAAATATAGTTGGATAGGATCACAAGAAATGAGACGCCCTAGGGTCCAGCACTATATTCCAACCCCAATACTCATGTCTTATAGGCTTGGGACTTAAGGGAATAGAATAAACATGGGAAATGGGGTTTGGCTAAGATGAAATAACTATTTGGGAGGTTATGGATGACTATTAATAATTAAAAAGGTGAATCAAGCATGAAATAAAACCATGATAAATAAAACAAAAGACATGGCTAAATGTGAACAAGGCTCATATTCTCCAGTCGAAGTCTCCTATGAAAGGACTGTAAACAAATATGATAAGTGTGGTTGATTGACCAATTTAGGGTGTATAAATTTTCCCCCCACTTTATTCTAGTGATGTAATGAAATGAAGTACTAGATTAAAAGAAATAAAATAAAATATTTACCTAAACTTGCTTGCATGGATATAAATGTGTTATAATGGATCCAACTCACTTCTTACCTAGGGAAGCAGATGGAGAGCCAAATAGTGCCTAGAGAAATAAATAATCCCTAAAATGGATTCCCCCTGTACTGAATCTAAAAACAAAATCCATGTAACATGGAGAAGGAAGGCAATGCTTGTCCCTATGCTAAATCTAACTAAAGATGAGGAATGCTCAAATGCCTAAAACCAATGTTTATACTCTATCCCACATAAACTCATGCAATATGGAATATGTGTATAGAATTTATATTCTATGAAGAGTAGAATTTGTCATGCCTCCACTTTGAATATCTAAACTAGAACTGAGAAATGCTCAGTGGCCCAAAACCAATGTCTATCCTCTATCTTGTAGAAAATTATATAGTCTATGTTTAGGTAATATAATGGACCAACTATTGTAGATGGTTGTGTGATCTAACCTGGTGATAATTTGGGTATAGCTGGGTGTAATCTAAAACTCTATTCAATGTGTAAGAAGAGAATGGCATGTCTTACCATTCCATCTATATAATCTTGGATGATGAATAACATGAACATCCATGCCATACCCACAAATATAGAATGTGATTCATGTATATGTATAATCTGGTAATCTCTATAACCACATGTGATATGACCTACCATGCCATACCCCATGTGCAAAACTAGAGATCAAGACACTATGATCTTCAGTATGCCTATAATCTTCTATCTGGTCATGTAATTGTGTCATGCTATATGAAGTTATATGTGTGAGACGTGTAATAATATACATGCCTCCAAATCTGATATCTGAGTCTGAATCTATATCAAAGTCATTATAAATCTATACAATCTAAACTGCTATATATAAATAATCTATGTATCTATAAATTGAAGTCACTATGGATCCATATGATTTGAACCACTATATCTAAATAATATGTGTATCTGTAATCTGAAGGTATATCCCCCTAAATGTCCTAAGTGAATCTAAGTGACCCATATGATTTGAATCGCTATTTTATTTCAATTGATATGAGCTAAATTTGATAATATAAATACTAGAGGTGTAAGATCCATGGTGTATCCATCTATGAGAGTGGATAAGCATGCCAGGTAAGTGTAGGAATATGAATAGTAGGAATGATGCCCCCATTTTAGGGATAGGGATGAGATCATGTGATAGAGGAGTTTGAGCCAAAAATGATGACTAGTGGCATAGGAATAGATTTACATTTGATATGTGTTGAATTGATTGGGAGGTTGTTTGATTGATTAGACTGAGTTATTGAAATTGGAACTAGTTTTGATTGGTGATGATCAAGATGTATGTTTGGGTGTAAGAAATAAATATAGAGATGTGCATGATGTAGTAATAAAATGAATTAGTAATAAATACAAGCTCACATGATGTCAAAGGTATCATTTTCATTATTTCATGAAAGAAAATGATTTAAAAAATGAAATTACAAGGTTCAAGTTATGGGAAAAATGGTATTTTTCTTTGATTAAGAAATATGGGTAAAATAGGAACTTGGATTGATTCTAAATTCATTTGTGCATTAACTAGGTTGAGATTTGGAGCTCTAGAGTAGGAGAGATGATGAGGAGATGAGAACCCACTGTGACCCAATTTTAGTAGTTGGTAGACCAGGTTTAGGTTAGTGGTGATTTTACCCTAGTTAGTAGTTGAAACATGTGATTTTTACCTATTTGGAAGTTTTTTAAAGTTGTTTAAAGTGTCTTAGGAAAATTTTGACTAGTTTCAATGATCTTGTCTAGGATTGGTCACTCTTGTCTAGTGTTTAACACTTTTGTCTAGGTTTTAGCACTCATATCTAGTGTTTATGTCCTTTCTATAGTGTTGTGGTCCATTGGGATTGATTTTCTAAGATTTTGATTTATTACCTACTATTATATATCTTGGTTATTTACTTGGCATGGTTGACTAATATAAATGTTATTTTTTGGTGTTTTGTATGGTGAGGTATGAATGAGGGAGTTTCATAGAGGTCAAGTGATGGAGACATTGAGGATGTTACCATTGTTTGATGATGAGATAGCTATCATGGATAGGGTAAGGCTGGGTCATGTGTATGACCTAGGCATAGTGCAGTGGGATAGATATATGATTACTACCTTATATGAGAGGTGGAATGCAAATACATGTAATTTATGGATTTTTATAAAGGAGAATATTGTGACTATAGAGGATGTGTATCACATTTTATATATACCAATTAGTGGATGGCATGTGACATTGTAGGATGACATGGGTGCTAATGTTATTAATCATGCATCATTGTAGTTTGCTAGTGTACCTTTAGGTATACATCAGAGAGGTAGTGATAGTGATGTATTGTTATTAGTTATTATACAATCTAGTGTTCTACATCTATGGAAGTGGTTGGCCATGTTGTTGGCTTCATTTATTGCTATAAATAGGAGTAGAATGTTGATTGCATATAGGATACATAGGATTGTTTGTAGTATTGAGGTGTATGGCACTGTGTTCTCATGGGGTAGGAATATGCTTAACCACCTATATATATATATATATATATATATATATATATATATATATATATATATATATATATATATATATATATATATATATATATATAGGTTTACATATGAGGAATTTAGTGGTGGATTAAGTGCAATGATGTTATTGCATTATTGGGCTTATGAGCTCATAGTAATTATGTAGCCAATAGGATTATCGAGGGATAGGTGGAAATCTTCACAACCATTTGGGGAGTGGTGTATAAGTAAATTAGCTATCTGATCTCCTAGGACTGATTAGTATATAAGGTTGCTAGATAGACTGGTAGCAAGTGACATTATATGGAGGCCTTATAGAGGATTTCCTAGGTGGGCTAAGGATGGAGTGTAGTTGTGGTATATGAGGGTTAGTTTTTGGATACATGATAAGTAAGTTTGGAGTATAAAAGTGCTTTTAGTATGAGCATGTGAATAGATAGGTTTAGGGGTTCCACAAGATGTGCCCCCAACAACATTGGTGTGGGTGAGGAGTGCATGGGTACTAGTGAGTTTAGGAGCTCAAGTGAGGCCTACTGAGGTTGAGTTAGCACCATTACCTTTGGATGTACAAGATGTGGCTACATACATTCCTAATGTGGATGATGTTGGATGTATAGATGCATATACTACATGGTGGTTGAGGCATTAGTGGGTGATCCACTATATCCTATTGAATGGATGGGATGGTCCTGAGTATGAGGATCCTGTGATAATCTAGATGGTGGGAGGTAAGTAGTAATTATATTTGAGTTTTGTACAAGCTTGTACTTGTTTAGTTTGGTTTGAAATTATATATCTAATGTAGTGTTTTACTTTATGTGTAGGTGAAGTGGGAGGTGCTCAGGATGAAGCACAAGCTGGGATAGGGAGTGGATATGATGAGTATTGGGAGATCATCATTGAGTCAACACTCTAAAATATTACATGACATGTACTTGATGATGTTATGGAGGAGGGTTTGATAGAGCAAGAGATAGCTACAAACTAGTGTTTATGCTCATTTGTTGAATAGAGATTCTATAGCTATAGCTACATATGTTAGGGTAGTAGGAGAGAGAGATGAGATGAGGTCAAAGCTAGATAGGCATAAGATGCCTCTACCTAATTTTAGATCTATTAGTAGGAGGATTAAGGATGAGTATATAGATATTTAGTGGTGATATGAAAACTTGTGTGAGGAACATGTTTGGCTATTGGAGTGAGAGAGTCATTGTAAGAGGAATTCAGGAGCTTGAGGAGGTGTGCTATCATTGAGTGCTAGGTTAGATTATGAGATTAGTACTAGAGGAGAGAGTGAGATTGAGAGTGAGGGCATGATGCTCATTCATGATTGATAATACCTTGCTATGATGTATATATTTTGAAAACTTATATATATATATTTATATATATATATATATATATATATATATATATATATATATATATATATATATATATATATGGATATTATTTTGACTTTGACTCATGCACATTGTGTTATGGGATTTCAAGTATGTTTTTATATTTGCTGCAAATGGATGATTATAAATAGTCAATTTGGTATTGATTTTGAGATTACATATGTTTGGTAAGATGGAATTTTGGGATGTGAATTTATTGTTCATGATATGTTCAAGTGTGATGTTTAAGTTTGATTTGTAATCATCTATGACCAAAAAATTTGTTAGTTTTATAATTGGTAAATTATTTTGATAAAGTGATTTGATTTAAGCTTGGTAAAATATGATATTGGTAAGGTTGAGAGTTGGATAACTTGGTTTAATTGTGAATGGTTATTCATAACTAGGAATGTTAGTTGTTAGTAGAAGGGGGATGTAAGAGAGAATTTTATGCTCAATTCCCCAAGAGTGGCTCATAAATACAAAGTTTGGTCCTTTGGCTCCATCATCTCCCACTAAGTGAATCTATTTAATCATGTGTGTGCTAATCAATGTCTGGGACTATGTGTCTAATCCCTCTGAGTAGGTGGATCAAGAATATAAAGGTTGGCCATTTGGCTCTATCATTTCCTTATGAAGTAAAGCTAATAAATTGATGTTATTATGAATGTGTGTTATATATATCTATCTAAACCCTAATGGCCAACTAAAAAAGTGTCCATATTGCTCATGTTGTGTAAGAACATACACTATATATGATATTCTCTATTATGTACTAAATGTAGCTATGCATGGGAGGACTATGCCAAATGTAACCTTATTAAGATGTGAAATTAAATCTATGTGCTATGAAAAAGGCTCATTTATCTATAATCGTAGATGGATTGATACATTAAATAGTATCATGTGGCCTTTTTCTATGATGCATATAATTAAGTGATAGATTAAGATAGAGCTAAAACCTGTGATAGTGGCTCATCTAATCTCAATCATAGTAGGTTACTACATGAAAATGGCTACCAAAAATCTTAGTCATAGTGAAAATCTCTTTGGATAAATACTCTGTGATGTGGGTTTATCTAATCTTAATCATAGTAGGTTTGCTACATGAGTTAGGACACAAAAAAAACATAGCCATAGTGAATATCTCTCTAGAGTGATGTGATGCCTATGACTGTGTTGGATATGTATATAGAACTACACTATATATTCCTCTGATTATAATGTTATATATAGGTTTGTCTCATTGTACTAGTTTCCAAAACCTTTTGAATAGGTGGAATAGGAGATCTCCTTTGAGGCTCTATCCTAGAAGTTGAATTAGTCTCATGATGAGTAATCAATGATTCCAGTGAAATAATGTCTTGGGGATGACTCAAATATGGAGGAATGAGGTCTAGGAATCCATGATGGAAGATATATCATTTCCCCCTATGTAAATTATATGATATCATTATCAACATATCTATTAATGCAATCCTTGAGTCTATAACAATCATTATCTCTATGTCCATGGATATGATGATAGTTATAAAAGGGCCAATGTGGTTTGTCTATGTAATAGATGTGGATCTCACCAATGAGTGTAAGTTAATGTGATTAACCTCCTATCTAGTAGTGCTAATAATATGACACATGGGGCTATCCTACTTTCAATCAAACTGTAATGGTGCCTTGTTGTTGTTCTTTGTAGTACATATTATAGGTTGTGCTCTAGAAACTAGCTCTCTATTCTTAACTAGTTGCTTTTATAGTTGAGGTCCCCTATATTTTTTAGGGACATGGCAGATGTTGTGTGTGCTAGGATATGTACATGGAGGTACTGCTATGAAATATCAACTAATGCAATCAACTGAATCTACCTCAATCAATCCAAATTTATTTTCCAAGGCTAGAAATGTATAGCATAAGTGCATGAAAGAGGACTCTATATAATATAACATATGATTGAAGAGAGGTTAATGAAGCTCCTTAATAAAGATATGTTGAATCTCTAAATCTAATGGTTTAATAGATCAATCTTAACATGTGAATTTTGAATCATAAGATATAATCACTAACTAGCTCTGAAGTATTCTAATGCAATGTGGAAAGTTTTCTCATGTGTAACATGAGGGCCTATGTTTACTATGTAATATCTAATAAATTTCTCCTCTAAGTCATCACATGTGTGAAAGGAGCCAATTGGGGGGGGGGGGGGGGTAGAAGAAAGAACCAATTATGTGTTTCCCCCACTAATGCCTACTAGAAAAACTTGAATAGAATCAAAGGACTCGCATGAGATGGAAAAGCCTTCTAAAAGTATTGAAGGTGTATGAATATATCTCTTATTCTATCAAAGTGAGGCAATGATGGTATCTATAAATTCTTAGGTAATGAATATTTTACAATTTTCTTCAAAAGAGGGTTACCATGTAACTCATTGGCATCCATCCAATACTTATAAACTTTGTTTTCTAGGGTAAGGAGATGTACTTGGTGTTTTAATTCACCTACTACATGCATCAAAGAAATAATCTCCTAGGATGATATATTATCATCATGAAGTGGTTCATTTAATCATTGAATTTGATCATTAATTTTAACCTTGGGAATGCTAAATTTATAAATTGGATCATAGAGAGGGGGGTGTGCTCACTTGAAACTTTGGAGGAATGCTAACTTAGACCTTGGTAGAGGGGTGTGGGATACCATTCTCTTTAGGTGAAGAGTGAGAAACATGTGCTACTATAGTAGGGGGTGTCTTGGTAGATTCATTTGTATCTTTATGTTTTAGTGAATCACATTATAATTGAGTAGAGGATGTGATGTTAACATTAATATTTGAATCATTTGAGATATAATCATTCATAGAAGTAGAAACAACATTTGGTAGTGTAGTATGTCTGAGAGGAAGAGTGACAGAAGAGTTAAAAACATGAGATGCGTTTTCTTCTTCATTATGTACATAAGAATCATCATTATTCCATGATTTATCATAGACAAAATATTTTTCATAGTCACTCTCATTTTGATATTCATTTTCAAGTTCACTATAATATTCATTATCACTTCCATTGTCACTAGGGATAGGTGTAAGATAAGAATTTAATTATTTTCTAATATGTAATAATTTATCATGTGAAATTTGGATATTATGTCCATCTATGTACTCCATGGATGTAGTGTATGCATTATTTTCATTTGAAGTATTATAAGCAAGAGAAAGAGAGTTATCATTAAGACATTTTTTTGACAAAGTAGAGTTAAGAACACAAGATGTATCATTTGAATTATGCATTGGAAATTTTATTCTATATCATTTATATTGTTGTATTTTGAACATATAAGTATCGAGAGAGAGAGAGAGAGAGAGAGAAAGAGAGAGAGAGAGAGAGAGAGAGAGAGAGAGAGAGAGAGAGAGAGAGAGAGAGAGAGAGAGAGAGAGAGAGAGAGAGAGAGAGAGAGAGAGAGAGAGAGAGAGAGAGAGAGAGAAGGTTCACATGGAAGCAAATTATCACCAATAAGAGGTTAACTTGGAAGTGCTAACTAATTTTTTCATTTGGTGCACTATGCATAGGAGAATGAGGTGAAAAGTACCTTTCCCATATGAATAAAATAGATAGGTTTGAGAGAATAAGATGCATCTACTTTTTCTTCACTATCAATTTCACATGTATCATCATATTCCTCATTACAAAAATAGTAATTATCTTTATGGTAAATAAAATCATTTTCCACATTTTTTAGTTAATGTGAATTTTTTGAAATTTGTCAATTCATTGTCATAATTATGAGAAAAGTTTAGAAATTGATCTATGGGATGAGAGGGAAGAGGTGCCTTAATGGGCATTTTATTTATTTCACCAAAGATAATGTGTAAAATTACTGTTAAGAAAATAAATTCAATAATAACTACTAACATGGAGATTTTAAAAATATTTTTGGCACTCTAAACAATCAGCAAAAGTTTCATAATATTTTTCTAAAAATTTCAAGGAAGGCTTAAGGTTTTAGGACCTAGTTTAGGAATCCAGGGTTTTGAATTGGGGGTTTAGAATTTTTGAAAATTATTACTATAATTTAAACTCTAAAATAAATTTGAATAGGATAAATGCACAAAAATTTATACAAAAATCAAAAATTTAAAATTTAATTTTCACACAAAATAATTACTAATATTGAGAGTTTGAAAATATTTTTGACACTCCAAACAATTTGAAAAAATTCCAAAATATTTTTCTAAAAATTGTAATCGAGGGAGGCTTAGGGTTTGAGGACTTAGTTTGGAAATCTAGGGTTTTGGGATAGGGTTTTAGAATTTTTGAAAATTATTTCAATAATTTAAATTATTAAAAATATTTGAATAGAAATAATGCACAAAAATTCATACCAAAAATCATAAATTTGAAATTAAATTTTTACACAAAAATATGAAGGAAAAACCCTAAGGGTACATAAGATTTTAGATTTATTTAAAGTAAGTCAAGTTAACATGGGGTTAACCAAATGTTTTATTATTATTTTTAAACTAGGGTCTAGTTATTAAAAAATAAATGGTCTAGAATGAGTAAAAAAATCTAATTTAATATGGTAAAATACAAATTTCGTCAAATTAATTACATAGGAGAAGGACATAACTTATCTAGAAAAATAGGCTGAGATGATTATTGTAGAATCTAAAAATTATTGTGTATGGATAGGTATATGTTTGGAATTTGTGACTAGATTTCATTCAGTGAAAGGACAAGAACACAAATAATAAGACACCTTGGTGTTTAGTGTTATAGTCCAAATCCTACTGCTATTGTCCAAATTTTAGATATTGACTATCAATGGAGTTTTTTATAGGGATAATTAAATATCCAACTCTGGTTTTATCTACACACATGAAGCAACAAATGCATCAAAATCAAAATGGGAAAAAAACTGGGTTAGGGCAAGAATGATCACAAGATCTATAACCCCTGTTGTCCTGATCACTACCTACATTAACCCTCAATCTAGGGTCTCAGGTCAAATGCATTTCTCCTTTAGGGAATGTACATAATCAATGTGCATGGTAGATATAAGAATGACTTTCACCTAGGCCCCTCCTTGATTAAGTATGCAAATCTATGTGTGATGCAGAATGTTGAGCTATACTATTGATTGTTTTTTAATTATGTATTGTGCCTAAGTAACAAGTACTAGATATAAAATGCCTTGTAAATTTTTTTATATATGAGATTCATTGTTTTGAATTTGGAAACTTTATTCACATTTTGTTGACATTATAAAGACAAACAAAACTTAAGGATGAAGGTAAGAAAGGTTTAGGACTCATTAAGTGAGATAAATTGACCATTGGGAATAAAAATGTAGTTGGATAGGAGCACTAGAAATTAAACACCCTAAGGTGCAGTTCTATAGTCCCAACCCAATGCTCTTGTCTTATAGGCTCGAGACCTAGGGGATAGAATAATCATGGGAAATGGGGTTTGGCTAAGCTAGAATGACCATCTGGAAGGCTAAAAATGACTGTCAATAAACAAAAAGGTGACTCAAGCATGAAACAAGACCAAAATAAGTAAAACAAAAGACATGGATAAATGTGAACAAGGCTCATACTCTCTAGTCAGAGTCCCTTGTGAGAAGACTATGAAAATACATGATATGTGTGGTTTCTTGACCAATTTAAGGTGCATATAGGTGATTTTTCTTATTGATCTTCTTGGGAAATTTATTCTTCATGATATGTATCATCTTCTACTCACCTTTGTATTTGATTCACAATAATCTCAGTTAATTATTCTACTTACCTCTATATCTCTTGCATAGTATGATTCATCTAGGTGATTCCTCATCCTTTCAGCATCTATTACATGTTTAAGATTTGAACTTGCTTTGATACAAAATAATGAACCTGAATACTATCAAGACAAATAATTTATCAATTGGAAAAGATTTTAAAACAATAACCTATATGGATTCATGTTGAATGATTCAAATAATTAAAAACCATGCATAAAAAATCCTCAACTTGGAATTGGAGTTGACATACAAAATTTAGAACTCTAGAAATAAATAAAACTTGACCTCCTATTTTTAACAATTTTTATTTTTAGTAAGTTTTGCATGCAAGTGCACATAGCTCTAAAATAAATAAATAAACTAAACTCTAAAATTAACCTATCAAATGAATTTCAATTTAATTTTAAGTCTAGATATGAAAAATATATAATTTTTAAATTTAGAAAAAAACTTGAAAATAAAATTAAACTATAATTTGAGACCCTCAAATGGTCTCATCTATCCTCTGAAAAATATAAAAAGTGTCTCATAATTGGAAGGTAGGTTTATAGATGCATTAGAAATTTTGAGCTGGTCATTTTGGCTTGAATAGGGTTCAAATGGAGCTATGTATCAAAATTTATGGCCTCTAAAATTTTGGCCTCTTTTTCTACATCATTTTTGGATGCATAGAGAAGTTGTGTAGCCCAGAGATGACTTATCCTTATTAGTCTTGCATACCACAACAACCTCTTGTGAAAAACCTTTATCAAGGGAGAGATTTAGGCTTGGTGGGTTCATCTTCAAAGGTAAGTATTCATAACATTGCTCCACCTTTGTTAAAGTAGATAGATTTGCATTTGTAATCTTATATGTTTCTCTCTCCATGCATTAGGATTTCCTATACATTAGGTTAAGTATAGATATTGTATAATTTTTAAATTTTATGTTTGTTCACCCCATTTTATGCCATAAGGTTTTGTGAGATCTAGGTTATATTTTAATTTACTTTGTATTTACTTTTTGAATATAGAAAACATGAGAACTACCTAGGGTTATTTCATGGTGTTGCTTAACTAGAGGATTTAGAACTCTCTCTAGTGATATTATTATGGTAAGGGACCCCTTGGTTAGGACTAGTGGATCTGTATTGGTCATGACCTAGATTTTTAAATATATCAACAAGTGGAAGCGTAAATGTGATTTATCTTCTTAGATCTAGGATTGATTTTTAGATCATCTACATTTTCCCTTGTATACATTCTAGTGAACCTGATGTGAATCTAACCCTTGTAGGTTTTCTTTCACGTATTCATTTATGGTCATGTTATATATTTTTATTTATTAAGTAATATATCAAACCTATTGATATAGTATACTATTTATTGCATAGGTTTGACACATAGTCACTCCAAATCAACATTGTTTTCTTTGTGCAAGTCTTCTCTAAATAGAGGTGATTAGATTGATTAGCTCGACACATTTATCTTTTTCAACCATAGGTTTGTAGACTTTGTCAACCCAATTAACTTTATTTATAGATAATTTTTAGCATATAGGATTTCATACTTTGTCAACCTAGTAGATTTTACTCATAGTCCTCTTTTTCAACATATAGGTGTAGACTTTATCGACGTAGTTGACTTTATTCATAGAATATAAAAATCAGCATTTGAGAAACACAACATAAATTTGTAAAGTAATGTTGGATAGTTGTTATGATGATGTCATAGTGGTGTCATTGAGGTGTCATGTTGAGTGGATGAAGTGCTTTGATAGCTTAAGTGATAATGACAAAGAGTGTAATGTGATTGTCCTAAGTTTTCTTGAAGTATACTTGGTTTATCTTTAGTGTTGACTGGTTAGAGAGGTTCATAGATGATTATGATGATTTGAGCATGTGTAATGGGTCCTATAAAAAGTTATGAATGTTATGAGTTCTTGTGTTCATGAGTAGAATTCACTCAGTTCATCATTATTCTCATCTAGACACTTTGGGTCCAATGAAATAAATTCTGCATAGGCAGTTTAATGACATCACCATTGACACATGTGAATGAGTCAAGGGGGATTGGTCATATGGTTGTGATAAAAACAGTCTATAGTTTTTATATGCCAAATTTCAAGTCATACATCAAATTACAGTCAAAGATATGAGGGTGCAAAGTTGGCTACTATGATAGAATTCACTATGTTCCCATACTTATCCAAATTTGTAAAAGGGTTTAAGCAGAGTTGAGTAAGCATGTAGATGAGATCAAAATTTGCATGCATAGAGGTGTCAAGTCAAAATGATCATTTTTTTTTCCCATTTTTATTCCTAGTTTATTTGTACTAATTTTTAGATCATGTAATGTAGCACATCAAAATATATGCTTATGGAAAGTTGGGATCCCAGGTAATTCGACTATGATTTTTCATACTTAGCCAATTTTGTAATGTGGCAAGAAGAGCTGAGAGAGAATTTTGATGGTGTTATATCTTACACATGTGAAGGTGTCAAGAGAAATTGGTAATATAGGTTTATTTAGTTTTAATCATAGATGATTTGTGATAAATTTGAAATCATATGCTAAAGTGTAGCAAAAGATATGTGTATTCAAAGTTGGCCTACCAAGAAAGTCTAGACATTATTGGATTTGTGATAGAATATTTTGAGAAAGAATTTTAATGGAATTATATCTCACATGCATGATGGTTCTATGAGTATTCTATCACATGGTTGGATTCTCCTATGTGAGGAGATCATCTCATCCAAATTTTAGATCATGCATAGAAGTTAAAAAAATATATATATTTGTCTAAAGTTGATGTTTCAAGCATATTGAAAGGGTATCCATACTTGGTCATCCTTGAAATAGTTAAATCTTGATCAATACCAATAGTGCATATTGATCTAATAAGTTAAGAAGCAACAAGGTGAGGATAGGTACATGATGTTTAATGAAGAAGCAAAGGTATATGATAAGGATACAATGGCCAGTGGGCATTCACATAGATTGATCTAATGGTGAGAATTGATAATTAAATACCTAATTGATCAAAATAGATTGATGGATCATGTTGAGTCAACATTTAAATATTACATGAGATGAGGTCAAAGTGACTAAGGTTTAACATCTAGTATTGGTGGACTATGTGTTAAAGATCAAACAATATTGATGGTGCGTATTCGATCTGAGCTGAGAGGAAATGAGATTTGAGCATTGTGTTTAAAGTTTAACTGTGACTATTTGAATTTAATTATTTGAATTTAGCATAGGGAAAAACTAGAGACCTATATTTCATTCATATCTTTATATAGAAGTTAAATTTATTGGTGTTCTAAAAAGAAAAGATGAAGAGGAATCCATGGTGCATCTAATGTACTTGATTTGAAGATATGAAAGTGTGTATAATCAAATATATTAAGCCTAGAAGTTGATTGTGTGTTTTTACTTATTCTTCAAGTGAATCTAGAAGGATTGTTGAGCTTGTGGTGATGTTTTTTTGATGTCTCATGATGACTTTTCTATTTGGGAGTGTTATAAACTCCATGAGGATGCTCTATGAGTATTTTTGAGGTATGATCAATCTATCTTGAGTTTGAACAATGCTTAAGAAGTTGACTGTATGTTTGGTAATGGTGTTCTTATGTATAAGTTATTTGTTTGAGTTAATTGAGCATACGTAGAGCTGAGAAAAGTTGACTATGATAATTTAAGGATGTCAAAAGGGACACAAGTATTAGACCCATGTATTTGAAATTGGTTATGTGTTATTTTTTTCTCGAGGGTGTGATAAATGGGTGAATGGGCTCACATAAGATCTATAAGGGCTACAAGGGCCTTAGTAAAAGGTGTATTTTCTCAAGGGTGAACCATAGATGCTATGGCTAACCTATGAAGATTGTATTGAGTCATGTCTTCATGTGAGAAATGCCTTAAGGTATAAGGTATGCCTAATAGCTTATCAAGGTAGTGATTATCAAGATTTCTCTATAAATAGTGAAATCAAATATGTTGATTTCTAGACTTTGTGTGAGAGACTTGGGAGATTTTTGAGAGAGGCTTATGTGTGTGTTTCTTAGAGTGAAGTAGGGGTAGATTTCCCTAAGGATGAGTTTATTAGATCAATTTGAGGACTATTTATATGACCTATAGGTCATAATTCTATTCATATAATAGTGCTCTTGTAGATTGAGTGTGAGTGAAGGTAAAGAGTGATAAGTAGAGGTCCATCATCAGGTGTTGAAGACATTAGCTCGAAGGTGTATGCGTTCATAGGTGTTTATATGGAAGCTCATCATCTAAGGTTGTTGTAACCTCCTTGTAAGTTAAAACTTACTAAAAGGTCTAGTTGTTGTTACAACTTAACTAGATAGGTTTGATGACACCTCATGGGATTGTAGTCTTACTAAATAGGGATTCTAGTTCTTTGATCATTTGTAGATGGTCTAAATTGGTTCTTATTATTTTAGGATAGTATTCCAATTGGAGGTTCTAGTGGGTTTTATTCCCCAAGAGGGTTTCCCACATATGTTATGTGTTATGCGATTGATCTTGCATTATCTCTCTTACTCATTGCCATTCATTTTGTAAATGTTTCATGAATGATTGTGGTAACTAATTAAGTGTTTATAAAGATGAGAATTAAATTTGGATTATTCGGGCTCACTGATTCACCCCCCCCATCTCAATGATTGTACCTATAATAATTGGTATTAGAGTAGGTCCTTTGGTAAAGGCTTAATAGATTGAAGGTGATCCAGGGTAAAATATAGGTAGTCATCAAGGAGGTTTCTCTACTAGGCAAGCATCGATGTTAAGTGGATCTAATTATGATTTTTAGAGTGTAAGGATGAGTACATATATTATGTCCATAGGGTTTGATGTATGGAAATATATTTTGGATGGTTATGTTGCTCCTATTACTCCTTCATCTAGTGTTGCAGACAAGAAGTTATTTGAGAACAATTCCAAGGTAATGAATGCTATCACTTGTGGTCTTTCTGAGATTGAATACACCAAGGCAATCCATTTTAAATATACTAAAGAGATATGGGACAAAATTAAGATAATTTTTGAATGATATTCAAAGGTCAATCTTGATAAGCTATAGACTCACAAAAGGCAATTTTAAAGTCTTAAGATGAAGGAAGAAGAGTTTATGGAATCCTTTTTACAGAGAGTTGATGAGAATGTGAACATCATCAGAGGTCTTGGAGAGGATCTTGAATAGGTAAATATAGTCTAAAATGTATTAAGGTCTCTATATCTTAATTTTGATCCAAAAGTATCTACTATAGAAGAGAGACATGATCTTACTCAATTTAAAATGAATTAATTGCATGGAACCCTTTCTGCATATGAGATGAGAATAAATGATGATATACCACCAAATAAGGAAGTTGAATTCAAGACAAATGTGAAGCCTAAGAATATGTTTCAAGGTAATAAACCAAAGAGGATGATGTTTTTGCTATTGATGATGATTAACTAATTTCTTTGATTACTAGGAAATTAAACATAGGCTTAAGAAAGTATAAGGGTAAACTACGCTTCACATGTTTCAAATATAGAGAGATAGGACATTTTTCTTGGAAGTGCCCTCATAAGCATTAGAATAATGTTGATGAAGATCATGGTGAAGTCCAAGATGAAGACAAGAAGACATATAGGAAGAAAGGATTCAAAAAGTATAAGAACAAGAAGAGTCTCTACACCAAATAAGATTACATCTCATCAGATGAAAGTGAAGATAGTGACTCAGAATATGATCATGAATATGATGGTTCTACTAAACATGAATCTATATTAATGGTTGAGGAAGGAATTTACTCACATCAAAAGGTGTCTACTTGGAGTAATTTAGGTAATGACGAAGATGAGGTAGACTATGAGACTATATTAGTGAATGCTCTGGAAGAACTGAGGATTGACAATAAGATCAATAAAAAGCTCAAATATAAACTCAAGGACTATGAGGAATAATTCAATGTATATGAGGAAAGTTTGAATGAATACCCCAAATATCATGATAATATGATCAAGCATCTTAGTTGTCAATTGGGAATTCTATCTAAAATCCTAAAAGATAAACAAGATGAATGTTCAAGGTATGTTTCTAAGAATGAATCTTTGAGATCTGAGATAGAAAAGATAGCTAATAATGTGAAGACATTTGTGAGATTTGAAAAGAGATCATGTGATCTAGACAACATTTTGAGTGGTCAAAAGTATGATAGTGATATAACTGGTCTTGGATATGAAGACAAATAAAATAATGTTACTCAAAAAAAGATAAATACTAATGTGAACTAGGACAATCTTAGTTTGAAGACAAATCATTAGGCAAGGACTAAAGGTGTTGACAAAATGAATACAAATAAAATTAGACAACCAAATGCCATGAGGTATGTAAGATTCAATAATTACTATTATACATGTAATCAATTTGGTCATAGAGATAGAGAGTGCAAGAGACCTATTAGAAATGAATTTTCATGGGAATATGATGGGGGTCATCAGTCAAAAGGTGTGAAAAAAATAATGTGATTTAATTTTCTTGATGTGGGACACTTTGAAAACCATTGTCCACATAATATTAGACAAGGTGAGTCCTCTTCAAAAATGGGAGGTTGTTTTGTTTGTCATGACATAGGACATATTGCAATTTTTTTCCAAATAATGTAATGTAAGATACATTTCTTGAAAAATGTATGGTGTGATATGATTATGAATAAATAGGTCACATTGTTAGGTTATGTATGAAAAGGTCTATAAGTTAGAATAGGTTTAATCAGGCTCCTAGACTACAAGGAAAAATATATATTAACACATAGAAGTCAAAAGTGAAAAGTGTGAGTCATGATGAGACTACAGCTCCAAGTAATATATTTGCTATAGTGGAGAATGCTTTAGAAGTTGAAGAGTGCCAATGGCTCTCATTGTATGCTCATGTTGATAATCAAGAGATCAAGCTCAAACAAAATACCAAGTATTGGTTAAAGCTAGTTCTGAGGTATGTATGGATCTAAGTGAACATCCTATTATTATTTAACAAGTACCTAGTGACAAGGATCTAAGCTATAAGGAAGATTCTTGAAATGAAAAGGTATGCCATGAATTTACGTTGTCTCTATGTATCGATAATCCAATCATAGAAGAAAAGGAGAATGTTTTAGTATTTGAGGAATTTGTTTCTCTAAATCCAAAAAATAAGAATAAGAAGAACTACAAGTATCAATTGAGCAAGGAAGAGAAGGAATATGAGGAGTTGTTTTTGTTTTAGAGAATTGAGGTATATAGGCTATCTCTATCCATGCTTCTTAAGAAACCATATGGGCTATAAGATCAGAGATGATATTTATAAGTATGAGAGTTAACATGTTTGATGTATATACATCAAATATTCTATACATCCAAAAAGTTATGATAAGCCTTGTGACATAGCAAGTGTTATGTCATAAGTCAAATAGCAAGGTACCATTATTCATAGTGGCCTTGAGCAGGATGATCTTAGAGGAGTGACTTATATATGATCTAGGCTATATCATCTAGGTATAGATCATATATGACTTTTACGAGATGCTATTTAGAGCGTAGAAAACCATGGGATCGATCATATTGCTGACAACTTGGATATATGAGAGGTTTCCTATGTATAGATTGAGTGGGCTTCCCCATGTGGTTAATGATAGGTCACCTTAGGTGTAGAGATAGAGAGAGGACCAAGTATCATAGGTTGTGCCCTATGTGTCATCACTATAATTAGTGAGACATGTAAACATAGTGTGGTAGCCATATGATTATATAGTAGCTACATGGGTGAGTTGGGACATAGTTGTACTAGCAATAATGAGGATAAAGGTTTTTGGACATAATTTTTTGTAGAAAGAGCCAAATTTGGTGGCACATGTGCTAAGGTATATGGTATTACCTCATCCAATGACATTGATACAAATGCTTGAGTAGTGGGATTAGTATGTGAGGGAACCATGGGGGAGGAGAGGATTGGGGCCACTAGTGGTGAAGTGGACATTGAGGCCACATCAAGAGTAACCATAGACTAGTTATGCATGGTGATGAGATAAGTAAGAGGATAGGGATGTGGAGGAAGAGATACCAAATGTACCATTACCAACTCTGTAATGAAATGAGTAGTAACCACCAAGGACAAAATGTTGAGAAAGGTAAGAAGAGTAGGAGAGAGTGGAGACTATTACCATCCTAGATGACCCCATAGGTGAGATAGAGGAGACGATAGAGAGACCCCTCAAATATAGACTGATATGGACATGAACCATGATAGTCAATTTTGAGTTAAGGAGGTGATCTATAAAGGAAGTACTAAGAGACTATGTAGATGGAGAGATTATGTTAGGTGGTCATACAGATGGTGAGACCATAATAGCCAAGACATAAATAGGTAAGAAAGGGTGTCTAAATATTGTTACTTAGGTTTTTATTTTGTAAATAGAGATAGATAGATAGATATTTTGAGATATAACAGTGATCTAATATCCATCTTGTGTATTTTTTAGGTGCAGTTGAGGATGTAGAAGAGAGATGGGGGTTCTTGGTGAGAGGAGCACTCCATGACCTCTTGGATGAGACTCTATAGCCATATGACCCCATGAAACTTGAGGATTTAATTGTACCATCTTCCCCATCTTAGGAAAATTGGCTTAGATTAGTTAGAGAGGTAGCAAGGTAGATACAGGTATAGTGAGAGAAGATGCATCCACTAGAAATGATGGGTGTAGGGGAGCTACAGTTGTGGTAGGCCATAGTAGGTGAGAAAGATGTGAATTTGGATAAATTAACATAGATGATAGAGATTTAGATCTAGTTGTTGGAGTCATAGGTATGGGTAGTGCAACTATAGGGATGGTAGAGGGATTTAGATCTTGGATGGCCTCCTTATATCATACTATTTAGAGGAGTTATATTGAGACCTCAATAAGTAGTATGGCTAGGCCATGAGATAAATAGGATGGAGCCCAACCATATAGCTAAAGCATTATATATGGTTGTATTTAACTCATTATGTGTGTGTGTGTGTGTGTGTGTGTGTGTGTGTGTGTGTGTGTGTGTGTGTATGATGGTTCATTTTGGCATATTATTGTTAGATGTGTATGTTGTCATTATGATGGTTGTGTTTATTCATTATGGTTTAGGTTTTGGATACTTAGTATATATTTATTTCTAGCACATGTATTTATCTTTTTTATATATGTTATAAGAAATATATGTGATGTGGTTTCATTTCTAACACTATGTAGAATACATGTATGGTTAAAAAGAAATAGGCAAAAAGGACTTTTTAAAAAAATCAATCAATAAAATGTATTGTACATTATTTCAAGTTGGGAAATGTGTAATACCAATAAATTGACAAAGTATAAAGAACCAATGAGTGGTAAAACAATATGGTAAAAAGGAATTTGTTCTTAAACCAAAGTGAAATATTTTTGTACCAAATTAAAACAAGTAAAATTATACTAATATTGCATTGGGAAGCATGAAAAATAATGTAATAAAATGTAAGGTATGTAAAAGGGCAAAAATGGTATAAAAACAAATGAATTAGGTCAATCAATCATACTAAATCATGTTGGGAAGTATGAAAGAAAAATAAAATTGACAAAAGTTTGGTCTTAAATTGATCACACTAATTCAAGATGGAAATTATGAAAAATTCAAGAAATGGTTTTAATCTTACATGCACTCATAAAATAAGAAGATCAAAAGATGAAATAAAAATGAAGCAAGCGTAAAACATACTAAATCAATATGAGAAGCATGTAAAATGACATGTAACTTCATAATCGATCGAATCTTATCTCAAATTTGACACATGTAATTTGGATGGTGACTTGGGTATTGGAAAATTCTGTGAGGAGGGTTAGGTCCATTCATGATCTTCAACTACAACTCAACAAAGAGAACACCACTGGGGTGGAATAAATAGGAAGATTGGGTAATAAAATATGTGGGTAATAGGAAGGTAAATATGGTAATTTATGATGAATATCAGGTCTTATCCATGGTCTTACAAAGTAAATCACAAATTAAATCCCAAGGGGAGTGATTAGTAGACAAAACAATATTTCTCAAGAGTAAATATAAGGGATATAAAGAGTGAAAAAGGGAGTGTAAAAGGCATCTTATGAGAAGACCTTATGAGGTAAGAGGCATACTAAGGACATGAGAAGACACTAAGTGACTAGTGGTCATCTATGTATGTTGGGTGAATATTTTGTTATCGACACAATGGTAGCAAAATGGTGATTTCAGCCATAGTGTGATGAGATAAAGTCTCTCCTAAATGAAATGGGAGGCTCCTTTTTATGTTTAACTAACACAACACGTAATTATTTACACTTATTTAAAATAATTTTATCATAGTGGGTGTATTCATATCATCCAATTCTCTTTTTTAAAAATTTATGTTCAATCACAAACTTCCTTCCATTCTTTGTGATATACTTTGAAAATCTAAGATCACTTGATGAACCAAATATAACCAATATTCAGATTTGTTAGCCAAAAGATTAACAAGAATAATACTAGTAGAGTAAACTTAAAAATTAGAATAAAGTGCAGCCTAAAGTCTTCACCTTATTTCCAACAAATATTAAAATTATCAAAGAATAATAACTGGTAGCTCAAAGTCTCTTTAGTAATTCACCTTCAATTATGATCACAAACCCAGAAACTAACAAGTAGCTCAAAGACTCCAAAATTAGCTTTTTGGCACCTTCCATTTTATAAAAATTTCACACCAAAATTCACTCAAAGTAGAATAAAATTTAATGTAAAACACAAAAGAACATTCCCAATACACCACACATATATTTCAACTCCAAGTTTGAAATATCACTTGATTTTCTTATATCAAATGAATTTTTTGATTTACAATATGAACATAAAGTTTAAAAATTATTTCTCAATTCAACAACATTTCCCCTCTATAATAATTGGTGATCCCTTTTAAAATTAGAATTCTCCTATTTATATATAGGAGCTATGAATAAAAATAGGAAAAATATAAATACATTGACTTATTCATTGATAGAGTCATATTTGGCTTAGGACTGTGTACTTTTCCTACATGTAATTTACATTGAACAAAACTACATATGGAAAATTTTAGAAGTAAACTAAGTGTCCTTAGACACAATATTTTTTTCCTTTTTATTCTTCTCTAAGAATTCCTCATATCTCTTCAGAATAGCTTGGAATTCATCATTACCTATGCTAGATGTACTCTTGGAGATGGAAAGTACCCTTGTGATAGAATCTTCTAAGTTAACCAACAAATATTTAATTTTGTCCATTATTATTTATAGTTTATACAAAATGGCTTTAAATTTAATTAATTTGTCGATGGAGTCCAATGTGAAAGTACCTATTTTAGTCATTGTTTGGAGCAAAGATGTAAATTCTTGAATAATAGTCTCCACAATAAGAATTTCTTGAGAATCATTTTTAGCTTGACAAGGGAGTTTTATAATTTTATATGAAAGATATAAAATATTATTATCACACATATCTTTAGCTTCTTCATGATCTTTAATTTGATTCTTGAGAGCTTCTCTTTTATTCTTCATAGCTTCCTTGTATTTAATGAACATATTCCTGTTTGGAATGATACCAAAACTAGGATTGATTAATAGATCAATTGTATTTCCCTTTGTCTATAGTTTGGTCATGATAACTGAACAAAGATACTAATAGACACATCTAGTAAGTTCTAGATATAAACACAAGACACCATAGACTATAGACTTTCATATAGATTAAGTATGCAATCTATAGGTAAATTTACTCTTTTATAGGTGGGTGTGTGTGTGTGTGTGTGTGTGTGTGTGTGTGTGTGTGTGTGTGTGTGTGTGTGTGTGTGTGTGTGTGTGTGTGTGTGTGTGTGTGTATTATTAATAAAACTATTTGGGTTATAAAATAATAAAACCCAAATATTGTTTTAGAATTAATCCCTTTAAGGCATTTACCATAACCCATCTCTATTCCAAACATTGGATCAACCAACTATCAAATTTGAAGGAATTGAAAAATGTATTATCAAAAGTTCAACTTATTAATTCATAGATTTTTTTTGTTTCAAAAATGGGATATCCTACAGCTCAACATACACGTCTAGGGTATCTTTTTTGGAGGACCTTCTGTCCTTAAATAATTTCTTGCTCTAATGCTTGAAGGAAGTAGGGAATTTACTCTTGGTGATCCAAGAAGTCATGAAACCATTTGGATCATATTTCCAAGAATCTTGAATGAGAACCAACCCATATGAAACTAGTTTCTTTGTTAGAATAAACTCTACTTTCCTTTTGACCACTGTAATACCACCCCTAGTTAATGGGACAACATGGAAGGCCCTCTTCTTCCTCCCTAATCCAAACTCAGAATCTATAGCCACTAATTTTTAGGCCACTTATAGACCCACAACTCTATTTGTCAAATCCTTAAGAAGCACAAAAGACTCTTCCCCAAAACCATGGACCCTAATAAAAGAATTATGAGCTCTAAATAAAAAATCACAGGGGTGTTAGGCATTAGACAAGATGGTCATAACAGAATCATTCATTCTTTTGATTAAGCCCTCATGATCCAACTCCCCTAATAATGGTGCTATAAAACACTCAACAAACTCATAAGCATAATGATGACTCTGACAACACATGAGTCCATGTAGATACAAGGATAACCTTCTGAGGGTCTCCTACCTCTAGGTCCCATAGGGTCAAACTTATATGTTGTTGAAAAAATTGGGTATTTTGATATAAAATAAGGTGGAATAGATATAAGGAATACCTAAAAGTGGGATGAACCCTGAACTTTACAAACTATTGGCATAAGGAGTAGGCAATATGCTCCACAAATTAGAACTTGTATACTTATGTCCTAGAAATATTCCTCATTTGAAACAATTCAACTCAAATAATAATCAGGCCAAAAAATGAATTTTTAACTTAGTATAAAATAGAAACAATTAATAGTATCTGAATAGAGACAATAGATGAACAATGTGACAGGATAGAGATGATGGAACCATTGAAACCCTCTAACATCATGACAATTTTTTAATATGAATATTTTCTTACTATTAATAAAAAATATTTGCTTTCCTATCACATTCACCATTTGGGTTCCTATTGAATATAAGTAAGCATTAAGCAAATCCTAATCACCGCCACTTCATTATCTCAACCATTTCATAAAAAAACCCTAGGTCTATCAAAATCTCACTGATTTCATAACTTAAAGCTATAAACAATGAATAAAAGTTCATGTGAAGCCAAACAAATCACACATTTCAGATACAGTAAAATAATAAATTACATATTAGATTAAATACCTAACAAGAAGCACCTATAGAAATGACACTTAAAAATGGGGTCAAATATTCCACCACTAATGCCACACCTATAGAAATGACAGTGAAAAATGGGGTCAACGCTTCCACCTCTAGCATCACAGTTAACCTAAAAGTTAATGAATGTTTTTTGGCCTTCAAAAGGGAGAGAGAAAAACTTATAGAAAATAATGGAAAGAGAAAAAGATAAACGTAACCCCAATTTCAAAATGCATAGGGAAATTATTTTAACAAAATATTTTAATATTATTATTTAAACATATTAAACATTTAAATAATTAAAATTTTAAATAATTATTAAATATTATTAAACATATTAAACATTTAAACATGATTAAATTGTGTCATAGGGATTTGAATCCTTGATTTTTAGTCCCCACAGAGTACCTTTGAGATAATTACTAAATTTACCAATTCAAATACCTATGAGAGTGAGTCACTATTCTTGAATTAACAAACTATTATAATTTAGAGATGAATTTGACCCCAAAATGGTAATTAAAATAAATGATGAAAAATTGTATCTAGTAACTCAAAACCTAGACTTGGGAAAGAATTTTATGAGGTCATCTAAATTATGGTTATGTGAGGGCATAACTAGTCTACACCATACCAATCTATAAACATTATTAAATTTTCATTCATGACAACAAGGCATCATGAGATATCTAAATATAGAGTCATGGTTAAACATTTTGACCAACAACACATTGAGTACTTCAACTTTGAAGCCCAATATTGGGGTCAAAACCAAGGGAGTTAAAATTTAGAAGTAGAGATTGTGTTAATGATTTAGAAATAATAGGATCTTGCATAATAAGTAAAGTTTCATCCACATTTTTTGAAGATGTAGCATAAGCAATTTATCTAATAACCTAGATTTGACTCCTTAATTCCCCTCCCCCCCCAAGAATTATACCTTTGAGATAATTTAATTCACCAATTCAAATACCTCTGAGGGTGAGTTGCCTTTCTTGAACTTACAAATTAGTAATATTTGGAGATGAACTCAACCCCATAATGGTAATTAGAATAAGTGACACAAAATCATACCTAGTAACTCAAAGACCTATTGGGAAAGGATTTTGTGTGCTTATCTATTTAATTATAAAATAGTAACAAAATTATCATAACAAATTACACTTGATGGGTCTCTTACCATGGGTTTTTGGATCACATCCAGGGGATCATTAGAATTAGAAAATGTAAAATAATCTTCTACAAGAACATATTAATGACATTGTAACAAAATTAATTTCTCCATTGTAATAACCAAGACAAAACCTAAACACCCACAATTTTGATCCTAATGCAACAAATACAAATACCCCGTGATTGAAACCAATGGAGTTGCAATTTTGATGTTGTCTATATTATGCTAATGATTTATAGATAATAGGCTCTTTCATAATAAGTGGAGTTTCATCCACATTTCTTGAAGATGTAGCATAAGAAAATTGACTCCTTAATTTTTATTCCCCCTTGAATTATACCTTTTAGATAATTTAATTCACCAATTCAAATACCTATGAGGGTGAGTCACCTTTATTAAACTCATAAAATAATATTAGATGGAGATGAATTTGACCCCATAATGGTAATTAAAATAATTGATACAAAATCATATATAGTAACTCAAAGAACTCTTGGGAAAGGATTTTTTGTACTTATCTAATGAATTATAAAATAGCAACAGACTCATCATAACAAATTATTTACTTGATGGGTCTCCTACCATGAGTTTTTGGATCACATCTAGGGGATCATAAAAATTAGAAAATGTTCGATAATCCACTACAACACCATAGTACAATAAAAATTATAGAAGTTTAAATATGGAAATAGAAGTAAAATTATCATCGTGGAACTTTGGAATCGATGATAATGAATTATAAATAATTATTAGGCTCTTGCATAATAAGTGGAGTTTCTTCCACATTTTTTGAAGATGTAACATCATTATTAATTTTTAGGAGAAACAAGTGACACAAAATCAAACCTGGTAACTCAAATATCTCTTTGGAAAGGATTTTGTGTGTTTATCTATTTAATTATAAAATAAAAACCAATTTGTCATAATGAATTACACTTGATGGGTCTCCCACCATGGGTTTTTGGATCACATCTAGGGGATCATCAGAATTAGAAAATGTTCAATAATCTTCTATAAGACCAATTAGTATTGAATGAAAATTATAGAATTGTTCAAATATAATGATCAAATAGAAGTAAAATTATCGCCATGGAACTTTGGAAGTAATGGTAATAATTTAGAAATAATTATTAGGCTCTTGCATAATAAGTGGAGTTCCATCCACATTTTTTGAATTGATGTAACATTAATATTAATTATTAGGAGAAACAAGTGGTGGTGGTATAATAGTATGCATTCACATTGGAATAGATGGTGTCTTTCAAACATATATGTCAAAACACTTCAAATATTTATCATATTTTGAATCCCAAAATTATTCTTGTTCACTTCTAGCTTTTTTAACACCATTGTAACAAAAGCAATTTATCTATTGCAATCACCAAGACAAAACTTGATCACCCAAAATTGTGCTCCTTATATATCAAATACAGATGGCCCCTGATTGAAAACAAGGGAGTTACAATTTTTACGTAGTCTAGATTATGCTAATAATTTAGAAATAATAGGCTCTTGCATAATAAGTGGAGTTTCATCCACATTTTTTGAATATGTAACATAAGCAAATTGACTCCTTAATTTTGCGCTGCCTCCCCCACTTCCCCCCCAAAAAAAAATTATACCTTTGAGATAATTTAATTCACCAATTCAAATACCTGTGAAGGCGAGTTGCCTTTATTTGAACTCATAAACTAATATTAAATGGAGATAAATTTGACCCCATAATAGTAATTAAAATAACTGACAAAAATCATACGTAGTAACTCAAAGACCTCTTGGGAAAGGATTTTGTGTGCTTATCTAATTAATTATAAAATAACAATAGACTCATTGTAACACATTATTGACTTGATGGGTCTACTACCATGATTTTTTGGATCACATCCAAGGGATCATCAGAATTAGAAAATGTTCAATAATCTGTTATAAGATTGTATTACAGTGAAAATTATAGAATTTCAAATATGGAAATAGAAATAAAATTATTATCGTGAAACTTTGGAACCAATGGTAATGATTTAGAAATAATTATTAGGCTTTTTTGTAATATGTAGGACCACATTTTTTGAATTGATGCAACATTAATATTAATTATTAAGACAAATAAGTGAACCTAGTGGTATAATAGTATGCATTCACATTGGAATAGATGGTGTCTTTCGAACATATATATCAGACAACTTCAAATATATATCATATTTCTAATCCTAAAATTGTGCTCCTTATGCAGTGAATACAAATGCCCCATGATTGAAACCAAGGGAGTTGCAATTTTGACGTAGTCTAGATTGTGCTAATGATTTAGAAATAATAGTATCTTACATAATGAGTGGAGTTTCATCCACATTTTTTGAAGATATAACATAATCGAATTGACTCCTTAATTTGTATCCCCTTCAACCCCCCTAATTTATACCTTTGAGATAATTTAATTCACCAATTCAAATACCTATGAGGGTGAGTAACCTTTCTTGAACTCATAAACTAATATTAAATGGAGATGAATTTGAAACCATAATGACAAATAAAATAAGTAACACAAAATCATATGTAGTAACTCAAAGACCTCTTGGGAAAGGATTTTGTGTGCTTATCTCATTAATTATAAAATACCAACAAACTCATTGTAACAAATTACTGACTTGATGGGTCTACTACCATGGGTTTCTGGATCACATCCAAGGGATCATCAAAATTATAAAATGTTTAATAATCTGCTACAAGACCATAGTACAATGAAAATTGTAGAAGTTCAACTATGGAAATAGAAATAAAATTATTATCGTGGAAATTTGGAACCAATGGTAATGATTTATAAATAATTATTAGGCTCTTGCATAATAAGTGGAACCACATTTTTGAATTAATGTAACATTAATATTAATTATTGGGAGAAATAAGTTGACTTGGTGGTATAATAGCACACATTCACACTAGAATAGATGGTGTCTTTCAAACATATATGTCAGATCACTTCAAATGTATATCATATTTCTAATCCTAAAATTATGCTCCTTATGTAGCGAATACAGATGCCCCCTGATTGAAACCAAGGGAATTGCAATTTTAATGTAGTATAGATTATGCTAATGATTTATAAATAATAGGCTCTTGCATAATAAGTGGAGTTTCATCCACTACATTTTTGAAGATGTAACATAAGTAAATTGACTCCTTGATTTTTATCCCCCTCCTGCCCCTAAATTATACCTTTGAGATAATTTAATTCACCAATTTAAATACCTGTGAGGGAGAGTATCCTTTCTTGAACTCATAAACTAATATTAAATGGAGATGAATTCGACCCCATAATGGTAGTTAAATTTAATGACATAAAATCATATGTAGTAACTCAAAGACCTCTTGGGAAAGGATTTTGTGTGCTTATCTAATTAATTATAAAATAACAACATACTCATCGTAACAAGTTAATGACTTGATGGGTCTACTACAATGGGTTTTTGGATCACCTCTAAGGGATCATCAGGATTAGAAAATGTTAAATAATCTTCTACAATACCATAGTACAATGAAAATTATAAAAGTTCAAATATGGAAATAGAAATAAAATTATCATTGTGAAACTTTGAAACCAATGGTAATGATTTAGAAATAATTATTAGGCTCTTGCATAATAAGTGGAACCACATTTTTAGAATTTATGTAATATTAATATTAATTATTAGGAAAAAAAAGTGGACCTAGTGGTATAATAGTATGCATTCACATTGGAATAGATGGTGTCTTTCGAATATATATATCAAACCACTTCAAATATAAATCATATTTCTAATCCTAAAATTGTGCTCCTTATGTAGTGAATAAAAATGCCCTCTGATTGACACCAAGGAAGTTGCAATTTTGACGTAGTATAGATTGTGCTAATGATTTAGAAATAATAGGCTCTTGCATAATAAGATTGTGGATTTTCATCCACATTTTCTGAAGATGTAACATAAGCAAAAATTTTAATAGGGATTTAACCTCATAATGGTAATTAAAATAAATCACACAAAAACATACCTAGTAACTCAAAGACCTCTTGGGAAAGGATTTTGTGTGCTTATCTAATTAATTATAAAATAACAACTGACTTGTTGTAACAAATTACACTTGATGGGTGTCCCACTATGGGTTTTTGGATCATATCTGGTGGATCATCAGAATTAGAGAATGTTAAATAATCCACTACAAGACTAATTAGTACAATGAAAATTATAGAAGTTCAAATATGGTCAAATAGAAGTAAAATTATCATCATAGAACTTTGGAACTAATGGTAATTATTAATAAATAAATTATTATTAGGCTCTTACATACTAAGTGGAGTTCCATCCACATTTTGTGAAGATGTAACATTATTAATTATAATTTAGGAGAAACAAGTGGTGGTGGTATAATAGTAGCCCAAAATTCTTCTTGGTCAATTCTAGCTTTTTTTAATGCCATTGTAACAAAATCAATTTCTCCATTACAATCACCAAGACAAACCCTGATCACCCACAATTGTGCTCCTCATCCAATGAATATAGATACCCCTTGATCAAAACCAAAGGAGTTACAATTTTGATGTAGAGATCAATGTGTTAGGATTTAAAAGTAATAGGCTCTTGCATAATATTAAGTGGAGTTTCATCCATATTTTTGAAGATGTAACATAGTAATCAAATTGTATAATTAGGATTTGACTCCTTAATTTTTAAGATGAACTTATTTTGACATAATTTAGTTTTCAATTTATAGTCTTTCACTTCACATAACCCCTCTTACCCCACACACACAAAAAAATTATTAGTTATTAAATAAATATAATTGACATATTATTAATATAATATAATAATATCATTATTAATATTTTTATATATTAAACTAATTTATTATATATATTTTTAGATCATTATCGAGGTGGCAATAAACTTAAAAGGCATGAGGGAAGCCTCTAGGGTTTATCATGCCATGGGATGCCATCAATCTAGCCAATAATTATACCTTCCATAATTCAATAATGTCAATGCATCATCTGAATCCCTTCATATCTAATTATGAATTAATAAGCAATGGGCATTAACTAAAATAATCACATTCATTATGAATTGGATATGTAGTGAAGTGATTTGAAAATCTTAATTTATATGGTCAAATCACATGACAATGTAATAAAACCAAGAATCACATTTAAAATTTCATTTATGAAGATTAAAGAAATTATAATGTTATATCTATATATTATTGGTAATGGCGAGAAATAATATTTAATTTTTAACAAAATTAAATGAATTTTTATGCCATATAAAATTAAAATTAACCAATCACATTTTGACAAGGCTAAAGTATTGATACTCTTATAAAGAACTATTGGTACTCCAAAGAATAAGTTTGGTTATAAGTTTAAAAAATGCATTCTATGACCTCTCATGATAAAATCGGTTATATCATAAAATGTATAACGTGTTAAACCTTGGAACCTTATTTATAATTAGTTAATATGACATATTAAAAATTTCAAAATATTAATGATGATGTTTTGGCACCGTAATTTGATGTTAAAAGTTAGGATGCACGGCTAGTGGGACCTTTATCCTATATTGAAATATATAATTATAATTATAATATGATTTATAAATTATATTAACATATATATTATATAATAATAATAATAAAATATATTAATATATAATATTATATAATTTACATTATATAATATATATATTTTTATTATATATTTTGATATAGTATATATAAATATCATTTTAATATATTAAATATATCACTTACCTTCAATTCGACTTGACTACTAGAGGTGCATTTGTGTTAAAAAATAGGTGAGAGTCAACAATGAATTAGTTTTAAATTAAAATTTACTTTAAAAAATAAGGTCCATACAATTTTCAAACATTTTAAAGAGGAACAAAAACCACCGAACATGTCTGACCAAATATATAATTCATATTCCTACATATTCTTAGTTTTTTCCAAACATACACTGTAGAGTGCTAATAGATCAAAATAGAGTAGGTTGTAGAGTGTCCCAAGCATTGACCATATTTATTACTATCATTTCTATAGATACTTATTTTTAGGTATTTAATCTTAATAGTGTTCAATATTATTTTTTTAACTCTATTTAAAATATTTAGAAATCCTTATTTTTAGGTATTTAATCTTAATAATGTTCAATATATATTTTTACTCTATCTAAAATGTCTAATTTATTTGTGTTTACTTGGCCCTTTCATTCATTGTTTGACACCTTAATATGTTATGCAATCGCTAAGATTCTGATAGTCTACCTAGATTATTGTAATATTTTTTTACCTGCTTGAGCACATCCACCTATGATGTTAGTGAACCTTCTACTGAAGGAACACAAACATGTCTATTATTCAAGAAAATAGGGTTTTCAAATTATAACACTAAATGTCTATTATTCCAAAATTAATGCTTTGCATGTATATACTTTAATCAATTTTCAATAAAAATAGTATAATTTTTAAGAATGTGCGTTGAGCTCAGGGAGGCCCTGTGTTAGCCTAGGTAGCAGTGAGTCCTAATGTAAATCCCACTTCAAAAGGAAAAGAGTTAAAAGGATTCAAGTGGGTATATAAGACAAAAATGGGTAGAACCCAATTCTAGTTGTAATTGAATACGGGTAGACTCCTTGTTTGGTTTAAATTCTATGTAAAATAGTCACACAATAATTACTTTACACATTTTTTTATCATATTCTTCATCTGGTGAAAAATAACCAATTGCGTAGATTTAGCCAATAAATTATTTAGCTCAAATGTCCTTCCTTCTAAATGAATGATCATGAATAATTACTCAAAATTCAACTGAATTGTGCATAAAGTGGTGAGCCATTACAATCCAAAAAAATATATTAGTCCCATCTATGATAATAGAAAACATAAGATAATATAATTGGTAGTCTCCCATAGCTTTATACCATGGAATTTACTAGAATAATTTACTATAACCCCACCTATAATTAGGATTTAAAATTTTGGAGCTTGGTAAATGAAATAGTCCAATTGAGTATCCAACTTACTATTGATGAATTTGTGTGTGCTCCCAGAGTAAATGAATATAGCAGACTTCTATTTATTGAGGAAACCAACCACCTTAATAGCTGGAGGAGTAGTAATACCTCAAAGTTCATGATAGGAAATAGTCATTTGAGAATACTCAAATTTTTCTCAAGGCCTTCCAAACTGTTGATGTGTGTTTTTGTCAAGGATGTAATGCAAATAGTAGAATAACATTTATTCAATTATAGGGAAAATATGAATATGTTAGTGACACCTTAGGGCTTCACTCAATTTTTTTTAAGAGTGTTGATACCTCTAAATGCACCATAATCTTTCTTAGTGTTCAAAGAACACTTCTCATTTTATAATTCTAAGAATTTAGAGAATGAGTAGCAAGTTGTGGTAACTTGATGTCACATATGGTGAGATAGTGACAGAGATATGTTTTATTGTCCCAAAAAATTATATTGAGTGATGGTTGAGAGCCATCTTGATTTGTTATTCATAAATTATAGATAATCTATGTTAATACTCAGTGAATTATGAATCAAATTTACAATGAACTTCTCCTAGCTCATTACTAATTTTACAAATATTAATCTTAGTCATAACCTCAGGTACTAAGAGGATACCTTATGTTTATAGGTTTTCCTCCTTTTCTAGGTTGTGAATCCTTAGTTTCATCCCTTTGATCCCTACCTTAGCTTGTTCTGATTGGGCTTCAATTAAGCTCTTAACATCCTCTTCATGGATTGTAGCCTCACCTAACTATTGCCCACCAATTAGGGTCAACCCTACAAAGTCTTCTACCTTCTATCAGATGAATTATTATCCCATCATGGCCTTCTTTGTGGTAAATATCTCTAATCTATTTATTTTTTTATTGAATTTGACAATGGTGGTAGCTTTCACTAAGATAGGGGAAAGAACATAAGAAATAACCATTCCTCTACTAGGATCTATAAAAAAGGATGCTCCCCTCGAGAGATAAATAGTGTATAAACATGATTTGGGGGAGCCATCTAGGAATGAAATAAAACATAGCTCACATGTACTAGCAAGTATGGTGGCACACTGAATAGACAAAGATAAATCTTCAATGGCGGAGCTGAAGACGTAAAACCAGACCATGATCTAGTACTTACAAAACCTACTAAGTGAGCCTAAGGTAGTAACCCCAACTGCTAGTAGGCCCTTGATTACTCTTATATTTTCCTTAAGTTCACTTGATTTTAGCCATGGTGAGGATTTGAAAACTAGGGCTTGGACCATGGAAGATTGGCAAAAATATTTGAGCACCTAGGCCAAATAAGTAATCCACTCTACACTAAAATGTCTATATGACATACTAGACAAGAAAGGAAAGTATGACCCCATAGTGTTATGTATGATGAAGACATAGAGAATTAAGAGAAAATTAGGATTAAGTTGCATGAGATTTTTAATATGGGTATAGGAACTTTAAGATTAAAAAAATATCATCTCCTTGAATGATCACAAACAGTTGATGGAGTATCAACTAGCAGTTAAGCATCAGTTGGTGGTGCTTAAGGAAGGTGTTTTTGATTTAGAGGGAGATGGTGAATCTTGACAATGCATGTGAAATGATGCCTTAAAATTCCTCATTGATGCAACTCAAGGATACTTCAACATCTAAAAGATCAGAGAGTTGGTGTTGATAGAAAAATCATGTGACCAATTAAAATCATTAGTTGGGAAAAGGTATGTAATTCTCTAGAAGGTCACTAATTAGCCCACAAAAGAATTTTCTAGCTAGAGCATCTTTAGAAATATGCCAGGCATAATTATAATTGTATAAGCAAAGGGGGTGTGTCACTTTACAATGGTTGGTCAATTTTTGAGTCAAGAGATATAGCCTCAAAGAGTTTGTTCCTGTGTAATTTTCCCTGGTGTCAAAGTGATTTTTTTATAAAATCATTGGTTTTGGTTTACATATTTTGTCACTTGACTCTATATTTTTACGCTCATGGAGGTGACAACTATATCAATAGTTGAACTGGTTATAATGGTGTTTTATACTTATTCTCTTCTTATTTTACAAGGTTGCAGCTACCTTATAATGATATGTAATGAATTAAAACTTATGTTGATTTTAACCAAAAAGTAAGACAAAGGTATTGTTTTTAACCAGAAATCTTTGAAAGGTGAACACACATTTCTAAACCATTAAACATAAAGTTTAAAGACTTCAATAAATTTTGAATTGAGTAAAGTATATTTTACCTTAACCAACTATCCATCACCATAAAATCTTCATACAAATATAAACATCTCATAGTGATGAAAACCAACTAAATAACCATCATTTTCAATGAAGATGATCACTGGCAATATATTCAGTATAAATAGAATAAATCCACACACCATAACACAAAGATTATGCCTGCATGAACTTCACCATATATGTCTTCTATATTGATAATAACATTAAGAAAATTCAAAGTATGAATTTTTTTATAATGAGTAAAACAAAATTTGCCCAAAATATCCTTACGCTTATCATCTAACCCATATTTAAAAATTACATAGCAATTGTTTCTTGATAATGGTTTCTTAAAGATAAGCATATCAAAAATTTAAAATAAAATAAGTTTTTGAAAATGCTTTATAAGATCCAATAAAAATGAAACATCCTAACAACTATAAATTCATCATGCATTAGTGGTCTCCACTCTAGCTCCTCCATCTTTGATTATCTCAAGTCCTGATTGTTCTTGACTCACCTCTAGTGATTTCATTCTACTCCTAAATTATCGGTACTTGGTAACCACTATAGTAATTTTATTGATCCATGGTGTGGAATCTATCTATAACCTAGTCCTCCATTTATTAATTGCTTTGTCCATTTCCATCAAAGATTCAAACATAGTGTCCCTCCTTATTTTGAATGAAGTTAAATAATCCTACAACGTGTTAAGATTTTTCAAAGAATATCCATTTTCTACTTTGGTTATCTCTTTATGAAATACTTCTTAAAAATTCAAATTCACTTCTAAGATGTTTAATATCTTATCATCAAAATCAACTATTTCCACTTCCATATCATTGCAATTTATTTTAATTTCAACTAACATCTCAAAATATTTTTGAAGTACTTTATTGATTTCCTTAATAAAATTATCATATATATTTAACTTCCAATCGAAGGAGTCAAACTAGGAAGGATCAATTTCCTTAAGGTCATTCACTATCTTTTCTCCAATTAGCACTAGAGGATACATGGAAACAATATCTACAACCTCTTCTGAGAGTAGGTGAGTGCAACTTTGCTTTGCTTTAACATGCTAAAGTTTTGTATAAGAGCCTTTATTTTATCAACTACTTGGGTGTAAAATTAGATAACTCTATTAAGGTAAAATAAACCATCTTGATAAATTTCATCTATCCATTCAGTAGCAGCTTTAGCATAACCCAAATTTTTCTTAATTTTTTGTATGACCTCAACATCGACAGCTTCTATGTTAGAGTTTGAGGTTTCATTGGGAGCAAAAGTAGCAAGAGATGAAATGAAATTATTAAGAGACAAAACTTGAGACTATAACATCAAATTTTATTTCTTTTGATCTTTCACCCTTTTAATCAAGGCATTAACAAAGAAGTTAGCATGATAAACATCTCTTTCTATAGTAGAAGGCCATATCAACATGAGTAATCTTATACTCAGCCTCATTTATCTCATTCTCATTTAGATCCTTTATAAAATCAACAATTTCCAATAATTTGTGCCTAGAAGAGTCATCAATCACCATCCTAGACATTATTTTACCCTTTTCAGGATTTGAATAACTTTGTAGTAATTTGGTGACTATATAAATTTTAGTTGTTATTGTTGGTACACTTTTTATCTTCTTCTCAACTATCTTCTCCAACCATCCAAGAGAGGTTATCAAAGTTGTATTTTTAGTGTTTCTACTTTCAAATCTTTCAATTTTATAAATATAAATAGTAGCATTTTCAATCGCGGAAGGAAGAAATTCAAAAATCATGGGAAAAGAACCATCATCAATCACATTTTGAAACAAATCATTAGAGTTAGTAAGAACTAACTTCAGCTGGCTAGTTTTCTTTTTAGGAATAGATGAGGGTATACCATCTTATTCACAAACTATTTTTAGTTTAACCACTTCTTTTGGCCTCTCACCATCTCCACTCTATTGTGAATTAGTGTTAGACAGACTAGTTTCCTATCTCCCAGATGAAACATTAACATTAGAAGTTTGTACAACTCTTTTCTCATTTCTCTATGGAGCACTTTGTTCATGAGTGGAATTTGTATTTTGTCACCACTATCAATTCAACTAGTTTTAAGTTATTTTAAACATAGGAGCAATTCAAACTTTCAAATCTAAACTTTCATTTTTTGACCAATTAACCTAAAGAAGAGGTTTGGCCATGATGGCTTGATACTCAAGGTCTACAACTTTAGAATCTTCTTTGACACTCTCAAGAATCTGAAAATAGAGGCCATAATCTTGGATTTGTTCCAAAGTTAATATCCTATATTCACTCTTATGCACTTCTCTTTCATCATTGCAATCATCCTAGAAATCTTCAATACTAGGGTGATGTTCATAAGAGCTACTTCCATACAAATTCTATCTCACATAACCTTTACTATCAAAATTAGCTCTCATAGACAAATATTGAAGATCGTATTCATTTAGAATATTTTATACTCCCTTAGTACTTTGATTATTTTTACAATAAAAATAAAACATTAATAATGGAAAAACATAGCCTCATTACCCCATATTCACAATTTTTTCATTAACTATAGACATCTATTTGTAAACATCTAGAAAAACTAGGAAATCATTTGCATACTAGGGCAATTTCATTGGAGCTTTCTCAAAACCCCTTACCCACAAATAAGTGAACCTCTCAAACTAAACATAAAAGCTTCCATACTTCATAACTAAAGAGGTTTCTTCAAAATAAATCCATAGCTCATGGTTTCCATCCAATCTTCTTACAACTTCCATTAAAAATGTATCATTAACACAACAATAATTATTCATCCCAAACTATTTAGTGAACTATGGAAAAGATTTGTATACAAGCATATCTAGTATCAGAAGCCCTTATGGCTTTAATCCTACCGAGACAGCCTTCTAACTAGCTCAAATATATAATAGGTATGAGAACATATGAAAAAAATAGTCTATTGAAATTTTGCTAACTATTCATTTAAATGATAACTAATAAGTTCTTGCTAATCAATGAATTATTTATCATTACAAATAACCAGAATAAATTGACACATCTAGAATTCAAAGGAGTTAGTTTGATCATTTCCAACTACATGGTGTAACAAGGTAATAAAATCTAATATTTCATCATTAAAATGCATTCTGTTAATCTTATTAGGTAATTGAGACTTACCTTTCTTCTTAGAATTTATCTAGTTCTTTGCTATATAATTTTTACACCAATTTTGATTTGTTATGAAGAATTCATCACTTATAGCTATAGACATTTCTTTCATAGTTTCTCTTTCAATAAGTTTTAATGCATGAGAAATAATCTCCAAAGTGATCTTTATAACAATTGACCCATCCATAGCCTTTATCTCCTGTGTCTCTGGAATGTACCTTCTTATGCATGTAATTACCAGGTTAATGTTTTGTATATCCTAAAGAAAACCTCTAGCACTTGCTAAACCACTCTAAAAAATTCTATTCTCTAATGGCATTATAGTGTTCTATTCTAAGCGTGCCCAGAGCTTTTCCAAATTTAGGTGTCCAAACTCTATATCTTTCACAACCAATGAATGACTTTCAATTCCTATTTTCATGAGCACCAATATACAAAGAGAGAACACCTATGTCTTCGATAAGTAATTTCAGAGAGTAGAAATGTAGATGAATGAATTAACAAAACTTTATCCACCTAAGTTGTGTTATAATATTGATGACATTTTATTTTAATGCTACATTAATGTGGTATTTAATTCTATCCATTGAAGTAAATGCTTCAAGATTGATGTCCCTCCCAAAAATTCTAAAAATTCAGCTCCAAGATGTGCCATACAAGTCATTAAATGAATTAGTGACACCTTAAAATCCAAGAAAACAAATCTATATCATAGGGTCATGAAACTTTAAAACTTTGGAACCAGAAGTTAGGAGTTTCAAATTTTTTAAAACCTTTGACTTACCAACTACACAAGACTCAATTGACAAAAAGGTCAACCAAATCGGGTGATCAAGAAGTTATAAAACTCTAAAACACCAAAAATTTGGTTAAAAACTTGGGATATCAATGACTCAGGTTATTAAACTCATAAAACTTGCAACATTAAGTAACACTGGAGAGTGACAAAGGCATCAAAACTAGGAAAACAAATGGGATGAAGACCTAGGAAACACAAATAGGAGAAAACCAAAAAATGCATGACATAAATTCAAATTTAGGGGTAATCTAATCCCTTGTAAGGACATTTTCAATCAACATGAAAGGTATTCCAATTCCCTTGAGGCATCTCCTAGGAGATACCTAAAATAAAATTCCAATCATGTTCAAGGTATTTCCTAGGAGATACCTCCAAAGAAAATTCTAGTCATTTGCATCATGATACTTGTCAAACAAAAATGTATCATGGCTATATCAAATCCCTTACAAGGACCTTTGAAATCAAAATATAAGGTTTTTCAAATCCCCTTGAGGTATCTCTTATGAGATATCTTCAAATAAAATTCCAATCATGTACATGTTCAAGGTATCTACTAAGAGATACCTCCAAAGAAATTCCATTAGTGTGCATCAAGGTTATTGCCAAATAAAAATGTTTCATGGCTATATAAAATCCATTTTAAGGACCTTTTAAATCAACATGAAAGGTATTACAAGGCCCCTCGAGGTATTTCCTAGGAAATACCTTGAAAGAAAATTCCAATCGTGTGCATGTTTAAGGTATTTTTTAAGAAATATTTAGAAAGCAAAATCCATTAGTGTGCATCAATATTCTTGCCAAATAAATTTTTTTAATGTTTATATAAACATGGAAGGTATGCCAAGGCCCTTTTAGGTATCTCCTAAAAATTCCAATCATGTGCATGATTAGGGTATCTCTTAAGAGATACCTTGTGTGCATCAGAGTTCTTGCCAAATAAAAATGTGCCACTGTTATATCAAATCATTTACAAGGATATTTTTAATAAAAATATAAATTATTCTATGGCCCTTATAGGTATCTCCTAGGAGATACCTTGAAATAAAATTCCAAATTGTGTGCATTTTCAAGGTATCTCCTAAGATAGATCTCGAATAAACGTTCCAATAATGTGCATCAAGGTTCTTGCCAAATAAAAAGTTGTCATGGTTATGTCAAATATTTTGCAAGGACCTTTTCTAAAAACATGAAAGGCATTTTAGGGCAATTCAAGGTATTTTATTTATACTTTTGCTTTTAAACCTTTGCATTTTCATACCCACAAGATCTATTATTTTGTCTTCTTCTGCTTGCATGGCAACTATGTGGCATCATTCTGAATCTTTCATAGCATTTTTCATAATTTCCCTTTATTACTTATTCATTGGTATTAAAATAACTCCCTAAGATATTTTTTATCTATTGGATCAATTCTTTATGATGCAATTAGAGTCATTATATCATTCGAGATGAATGTATTTTACATTTTAGACTCGAGGCTATATTTTCATAAACATAATGTAAACTTTAGGATAAAACATTCATGCCAAGATTTATGACAATATGATTCATCTATAGGATCATGATATAGGGTCATACTCTTGATTGGTTTCTTTATCAAGTGGGACCCATTTACTTTTAGTCTTCAAATGAGAGGATGTCAAGTGTTAGTCATTTGGGCCTTCTGCATCCTTTTGACTTATCAATTTTGCATCACTCCATTGGATCATCCTCTAGAGATGCAACATGGACCACTAAACCATCTGAGTTACATAATGTTTAGTCTTTGATCGAGCCTCTTCTCACTCTATTTGATCAAGATCCAATGATTTAGCTAGAGCCATTTGATCAATTAAATTATAGACCCTTTCATTTCCCTCAGCCTAGACCATTTGGTGAGCCTCCATATGGATGTGTAACGGATATTTGTTTTCCAATATCCATATTTATTATTTCATTAGTGTTCTTCAATTAGAATAGGAAGGCTCGACCTATAATTTTGGTGCATCACCTTGTTTTCTTTCTTAGGAGAACTTATAAACTTTATAACCTGTTGATGCTTGTAAATGCATCATAGGTGCTCTTAAGTGTTGATGAACACTTCTCATTTTAGGTTTCAAATAATCCAAGGCATGAGTTACAATTTGTGATAATTTGGTGATGTCTATGGTAGAATCAAATCAAAGTATGGGAACTATCCACAATATTTATTTAATTTGGTGGTTGGGAGCCACTAGGGTCTAGATATTTATGATATTTATAGCCAACACATTAATCTAAATGAATATTAATAATGATATTCTAACTAGGTGAGCATTGACAAATAAAATAGAAAAAGGAAGGCTAAGGCAAAAAAGAGAATGTGATTACAAGCTTTCATCTCAAATATTATGACAAAGTTCTAGTTACTTTGAGCATACATGAACCAATTTGTGGTGAAAAATAGTATAAAACCAGATTGCATCACAAACCAGGCAAGTTTTAAAGGAGATATTTAAACCACAAGTACGAACCAAGTTTAATTTTAATGTTTGCTACTGTAACTTGAATAGCATATGTACATCTAAATGCAGAGCAAATAAAAAAAAGTATACCTAAGATCTTTTTATTTAATCTAGCATTAACACATATTAACAACCCTATGATAGAAAATGTATTTCAAAATATAGAGAACCATTCAAATATAAGATAATAACATGAAATTGAGAGATAGCATTGGTTTTCAACAAAATTCTTAGACAATCTTTTCCAAATTCATTCATTATATTAAATGATCTCTTATATACAAATTGATCAAAGTCTCTCTCTTAAAAAATGGTAACCTTTGCCTATTTATAGGAAATATAGGTAGTATACTAGTTGTCTTTTCAAAATATCCATGTGCATGATAAGGATAACTATCCTTAATACAAATAATACAATGCAAAAGGCTTTCCATGCCAATTTTCATAAAAGGACTAATATATGCTAACAGACTAGCATATATTGCAAAACAATATTATTTTATGTTACATTGGTAGGTCCCTTAGGTTACTTCTTGAGGATGTTCCTCACCTTAGTATAATGTTATCTAATTATCTTGAAATCTACTAGAGGCTTCATTAAACAATCCTCTTCTTGACATACCAATGTGTTAAATTATTTGTCACTCTTGGCGTTAATTTCTTGAATGTATTGGGCTTCTACAATCTATTGCTCTAATGAAATGATGATATCAATGACCTTTTGATTGTCCCTGACAGACTGATCTTAGTTACCCTTGATGTTTTTGATGAAGGTAATAACCCTTTGCTTGAACTCTTCATCATCCATCAAGCATGTGGCATTGGTTTTAGAAGGGTTTAACAATAGTGTCTTCAAGATATTCTCCATCTTTACTATCAATCCTTTGTCCTCCTCCATGTAGCTATTGACACTATCACACCAGTTGCTCAGGTCCAATATCTTATCTTTGATGACTCCTAGGAGGGAATGAAAATGCTTTAACTTAATTATCCTAACACCTTGGACCTACTTGGTGTTATGGACATTAATCAATTCAGTTGCCTAATCTCTAGAGTTTTGTCATTAAGTGATTAATTCCTATGCTTTCCCAATTTTATGGGTCAAGGTATTCAATCTAAGCTTTAGGGCCTTCAACCATTTAAATGTATCATATAAGGACTTACTCAGTAGTTTCATTATATCCTCAGGGACTGGGAATGTAACCTTTCCTTCCAAGTATTTCTTCTCCTTTTTTAGATTGGCAATCCTCTATTACATCCCCTTGATTCTATCCAGGGTCATTATTGATTGGCCCACCACCAAACTTACCACATCATCTTGATGGATGGGATGCTCCCCTACTACCTACCCTTGGATATGAGTTAGGCCTATAAAAGGTTTCACCATTTTAAAGGTGAACTCATCGATGCCAATGGTTGCTTTCTTGGTTGTCACCATTTCAAACCCTACTATATTTGGGTTATACATGACATGGTTCATTGGTTCAGAGGGTTTGGGTGTCTTTGGGGTTTCAATCCTAGTTCCACTTGATGCTCTTAGATCTTTCATTTTCTTTCCACTTTTATTCACTATTTGAACAATTCTTCCTTCTTCTTAATCCCTCATGAGATCCTTGATCTAGGGTTTGACATTGTCAAGGGCATCTTCACCTATAGAGATAGTAATTGCTAGTGAGTGTGATTGGGAAAGAAAATTTTGGAGTTTCCTATATATGAACCAATCAAGAATGACAGGTCCATGTATGGGAAACTCATCACTAAAAAAATTTACTTCATTGGTGGGATGGGTCCATATCACCTTTGGTCTTTTAGAGGACCTAGGGATAAGGGCCAACTCAGCTTCCCTCTTCTTTTGTGTGACAGGGACCAATTCTAATGCCACTTCTTTTCCCTTCTCTTCCTCACCTATTTGAGGTCCTTTAATTTGTGCCACCTTAGTTATGGCTCCCTCATCTTCTTGATTAGACCCATAGGTCTATACAAGTTCCTTGAAGAATCCATCCACCATCTCATATAGTTATAGGGCAACCATATCAAAGTGTTCCACTAGAGAAGATGGATTTGGAGGCTATGATGATGATGAAAGGACTTCTTCTAGAATTTCTTCTAGTTTATTATCATAAGGATATTGAATTTGGAGTGCTTGATATTGTGGTTGAATTAGAGGTGAATTATAAGTGAAAGGTATTAGATGATACTAAAATGGGTTCATTTACAATCTCTCCCCAACTAATTTCTCATCTCTTTGCAATTTGTGCTCAAACTTGAAATCATGCTGCCCACACGTAGCAAGGACCTCCTTAAAGTCTATAAATTTGGTGTAAAAATGGTCATATGGACTAACCATGTGCCCATAAGTTACCTTGGTTAGTTTATTTGATTGCAAATGAGGGATAACCTTGTTATTGGGGTCCCATTTATTTAGGTCATCCTTCTAAAAGTAAAAGACATCCAATGTTTGGACAGATGTCCAATTACTTCCAATCCTGAATCAAAGTTCTCCCAATAAAAAATGGGAAGGGATGTAGAATGCCCTTCCTCTTCTCCCTACAAACATTATCAATTCCTTGGAATATTTTGTGATCAATTTATTCCTTATCCAAGTTGAGGATGACATAGACAGGTAACCTGAATGGTTGGGTCATGATCCCTTTTATTCTAATAATGGTGCAGTTTTGATAATACCAAATATCTCTCATGAGTTCAACATACTTATTGAAAATAGGGTACATATTAGGCATGGGGTTTCTAGTGATATTATTTACCAAATTAGGTTATATACAATCACAAATGAACTGCATATAAACTTTGTATTTCAAGATGAACAACTTTACATAGTGATGGGAAATGGTAATTTTGATGTGGGAGGACCAGTTCTTGACACTAGAAATATGAGTGGATGACATTAATGATTCCAATAGATAGGACATCATGGCCAATTTTGGATTGTCCTTTTCTTAATTCCATAAAATTGTATTCTCAAGTGGATGCTAATTAGCTCTCTAATAGGTGGAGTTAACTTTTATTCCACCATGAAATATATGTAGGAAACCCATCTAAGATCAACATAGGTTGTGGTGGTTTCCCCTAAAGATCTACACAATAAGGTCATAATGATCCTAATCCCTTATCTAAATTGAATGATAGGGATTTTAACATCATGTTTCTTAACTACATGTGTTCCTTAGATTAACCAAAGTCTCAGGATAACATCTAGATTATGTTGGGTAGTCCATTCTTTGATGGAGGGAAGGTCTATGTGAGCTCTTGGGAGATTATAATAGCCTTAAAAATCTATGAGGGTAAGGTAGACAGTTCTTCTTGACCCTCCTTCTTTTATGATCTATTCATTTTCTATTCTACAATCAGAAAACATAGGTGCAAGGATGTCAATGCAATGTAGTACCTTAGGTTTAGCAACAACTTGATGAAGACCTCTCATTTCAATTACAACTAGGTCCTCAAACTTTCTCTTGGTGGATACCACCCTTTTCTCACTATATTAAAGAGGTTACAATTCTTCAATTGCAAAGAAAATCTTAGACCAATTCTTTATGCCATTGGCTATTGCCCCTGTGTCTAATTTAGTATATCCAAAGTGCCTCCCTTCATGGTCTATAGATAGATATAGTTTGTCTCTTCTCTCCATTATTACCTTGCTACTACCATTATCTCAACTACCTTGGAATAATTATTGGTCTTGATGCTTAGGATGACACTTTGAGCCTGCTTAATGTAGTTGTGTTCTTAATAGTCATGTTTTGAGGCTTTAAGTTGAGTTTTAGGACTTTAAGTTGACTTTTAGAGATTTAATTTGATCTGGTAGGGTTTTTAAGGCTTTAATGGTGAAGGTGATGATTTTTATAAATTTATTTGTGTCTCAAATCTTATGGATGGCACCACTCATGCAAATTCTATCTTTTCAAGTCTACCAAATCTTACGATTGTCCTTTTATGCTTATATGGCACTTATGTGGACCTCCTTAAGCTTGTTCTCATGGGCACTCTTGTGGGGATCCTTTTGAAGATTATATGTTGGCTTTTAAATAAATCCTTTTACGTCACTCCATTGGATTAAAATTATAGGATTAATGTGAGCCTTTTATTAAGATCTTAAAGGTCATTTCTAATTGGTCACTAGGATGCACAAATATTAAGTTAGTCCATGATGCACATAGGTTTAAGTCAAGGGGTTAAATTTAGATTAATAGTATTAAAAAAAACACTATGGTCTAAGTTTTAATGTGATAAGCCTAAGGTTTAAATGTTTATAAGGTCCCCATTTGGACTAATGATAAAAGTTTGGATGGGGTTTATTTTGGATGCCTCGCTAATGTCAAATGGCATCCTCATGGATGTCAAATGCTAGGAGAAATGTCATCAAAATAAATTCCATAGAAAATTTTATAGTGAGTAGGGTTTAGCACATAGTCCATCTTATGATGATATCGAGTTGTTGGATCAAGCCTCTGAGGAAGTGAGGATCATTAGATCTTCATCCAAGTTTAGACATCAAATTAGAGCATGACACATGTAGTGATCTAGATTAAAGTTTAGGATCCTTGAGGTGTCTTCATGTTGAAAAAACACTAAAACACTCTAAGATTAAAACTTTGGTTGAATGTTTATAAGGTCTTAGTCTAGGATGAAAAGGGGCTTATGGACATAACTATTAATGAAGGTTAAGAGGGCCTAAAAAATGGGGAAGGAACATAAAAGGGGACTTAATTATAATTTTATGTCAAGGTTTGGCCATGTTTAAAAACATAACCAAGCCTTAATATAAAATTAGACTTGGGGTTTTTTAATTTAAAAAAAGGACCAATTCTCACTAAATTTTGTCCCTGCAAACATTTGAATTTAAACCCTTAGGTTTCTTTTTTTGCTCAGGAACCCTACTTTCCTCTATGAAACCTACACTTAGCCATCTAATGGTAATCATTAATAGGATTAGTTCATAAATCATAATTAAACATGCAAGGACCCATCCCTCTTCAGGTGGATGATATTCAAATTCTTAAAAAAATATCCTCATGAAAGCCAGACCAGGATACATATGTTTTAAAACATTTACAAGGGTCCCTATTTTGCAAAGTAGAAAAAAGTGGGGTATGTTGGTCCTAACAACATAAACCTTTTCTCATAAATCACTGGCATAGTTTTAGTTTTAGGTGAGCATCAAAGATAAAGTTATCCTACTCTAGAAGTTCATCCCCAACATAGGTGACCCATAACCTAGGTTTGTTCCCATTTTATAACTCCACTAGGAGAAGCCTTACAAATATAGAAACCCAATTTCTAACACCATTTGTGTTAAAATTTTCAATCTTACTTGAATTACAATAAAATGCACATTTTAGGTCAAAATACATAAAACACCCTAAATGGTTCATCATATTTAAATACAAACATCATATGGTCTAGTGGAAACTATTGGTCTTAAAAACCAATTTGTTGACCTCACTACACACAGTCCTCACTAAGATAGACAAGCCATTTTGGCTTCATTATTTTAAAAATTTTACCTAACTTCAAAGATTTATAAAAATAATTAATATGAAATAAAAATCCAAAAAAAATATCCATGAATTTTTTTTTCATCACTATATCATGATAACACATTCCTAATCATCTTCTCATTACTACTTAGGTTTTTCACTGTTTCCATCATTTGGCCTTTTAGTGACTAGCTAATTGATGAATAAATTAGTATAATTTAGGGATATAAACGATCCATAAACCTCCATGAATATGTAACATTAGTCTCAAGATTCATCGTCCATCCATTTTCATACTTTGAATTGGTCAAGTTTGACTGCTACATGTTTTAACTATTTTGGGAATATTGGAGTCTTATTCCTAATTTAGTTAAGGGCCTAAGTTGACTAAATTAGTAAATAATACTGAAATAAATTAAATACTAATTTTTATAATTTATTTATATTTTAAACCTTTCTATAAATATCAATAAATGTGGAGAAAATAAGACTTAGCTAAAATTAGGATGAAATGACTGAGATATGATCTAGAATTTATTGTGTAGAACTAGGATAGTATCAAAAATTAGGATCTAGATTTTTTTTTTTTGTAAAAGGATAGAAACATCAAAATAAGAAACCCTATGATCAGACACTATAGTCATTTTTTCCATATTATCTAAACTACTTGTAGAGACCTAAGTTTTATGGGTTTTGTTCATTATCCCCGTGTGAGCCTGGTTATGAAATCTCAACTATTGAAACTCTATAGAATTATCTCCTTGTAGAGATGATTTAATCAAAAAACTCTAAACTTCATTATGCTTTGATAAAAATTGAGAAATAAGGGGGGGTCAGTGTGTGTAAGGTGCACTAAATGTGTATCCATACCATTTGTTTGGGCATGCTACCTACATGTCAATACTCTAAAGAGGGATCAAGACATATGTAATTCTATCACTTTATGTGCTTTGTGTAATAGTGTTATGTAGATGAAAAAATACTAAATTAGGTGTAATTGATGTGGATAGGGACTGGTGTGAGGATTTGGATATGCTTGTAGCTGTATTGGATGGTTGATGTAGAGAATAGGGAAATTTACCTTAATGGTCTTGCTTGTATTCTTGATTGCTTTTATAATATTTTCCAACCTCCTTATAAATGAACTTTGAATGAGATTTTATAGAGATATATTGGTTATGGGTCTAATGTATTCATGCTAGGTTGACAAGATGAAGGATAGGAACTGGAATTAAATAACCATTGGATATTAAAATGTAATTGGATAAGAGAAATAAAAGAGGACACCCTAGGGTCTAATGCTATAATCCAAGTTAGGTGCTCCTATATTATAGGTGTGGGACTTAGGGGGATAGGATTATCCTAGGAAATGCTACTTGGATAAGGTGGAATGACTATTTCGAAATCTTAGGATGATTGGGAATAAGCGAAAAGGTGTTTCAAAGGGTCATGAGAGTATGCAAGAAAGACCTATGGGTTGTGTTTCACAACCACACTTAAGCTACCAATTTTGACATTTTATAAGACTACATTTTGTCCCCCTTTGTTCTAGTGATGTAACAAAGTGAAATAATAGGATAAAGGAAAAGTAGAAAGCATACCTGAACTTACCTAAAAGGGTGAAGCTCATGAAGTTGTGTGATGTTGGGTGTGTATAGAGAGAACACATCATGAAGTGTAAATATACAAAATAAAATTAAGAGTAGATAAATTTTTAATAGATATTATATATCTAAAATAAGAACATAGAAATTCTATGTCAAAGAGATAAGAAGAAAAAGGAATGAATACACCTCACTGGGTACATGAACCAATATAAAACTTATTGTGATGTTAAGTGATGTTGGGTATTTGTTGAATGATATTATACCAAAAGTGATATCACTAACAGAGTTGAGTGTTTAATTCCTTGAGACCGAATCAAGATTACAAAGGTTGGCCCTTTGGCTCCATTATTGCCAACTAAGTGAAGCAATGTGAGCATGCATGTGTTAATCAATGTTTGGACTATGTGTCCAATCCCTTTGAGTAGGTGGCTTGAGAATACAAAGGATAACTAGTCCTTTGGCTCAATCATTGCCCCATGAAGTGAATATATAAACTGATATTGGTATGAATGTGTGTCATATGAGATGGCTCTTAAATCCCATGAATGTTCTGTAATCAAACAATGTGGTATGGATAGTCTAATGTGTGTTAGAAATTAGGCCACTCTTAGCCACTCAAAAAAGGTAGATATTAGGCTTGTATGAAAGCCACTTTGAAAGTAGGCAACATGATTATATGGAAGCCACTTTAGAATGATGCCAACCACCTATAGATGGAATAAAGCACACAACTACTGAGAATACTTGGGTAATGTACTAAACTTAAAAATAAAATAAGTAAATTGTACCATGTACATTGCCTCTAATCACTAGTGTCTAAAACACAGATTTTGATCTGGATGTTATATCAACTACCAAATCTTAAATTAAAATTGAGATCCATCATGCCATGTATGATGCACCCTATATCTAGATTCTTTGATAAAATTGTATTAAAACTACTTATTCTAAATTGAATTGTTGTTGAAAAAACTATAACTAGTCTCATATTTCTATCTATTTTTTAAAAAATTGGTTTTTTTTTTGTTTAGATTGAAGCACCAAAATAAGACACCCTAGTTCTCAATGCTATATTCCAATCTTGGAAATCTTGTCCTAGGTTTATTCTGATGACTATTATATAGTTATCACTATTTATCTAGTCTATTCTACCTAGTTTGAAGTCTGAATACTATTTTGGGTGTTTGGAAAACTAATTTTTTGACTGGTAAGAGCTCTAATTTCTATGACAAAACCCCTGTTTATTACCCCTTCTTATAAGGGTCAGAATAAATACCTTGTAATGACTATCCTTATAAGAAAGAGCCTTGCAAGTGTGTTATGCTACAAAATATATGATATATCAATGATAATCAAATATATGTCTCAAGATATAGCATATTTTGTATGAGATATTATTAGACAAACATGGGTATGCCTAGATAGATATAACAATGTGATAACATATGCAATATAATGAACTAGAACTAGAAATCTAGTTAGTTATTATTTGTCAAGGAGGGATGGATCATGATTTCCATCATAGCATCCAGGAAATCAAGATAATGCATGATGTGGATCATGGCATTGCAAACAATTGAAAAGAAATCAAGTAATAAGCACAAAATGTAAGAAGTAAGAAGCATAAAAGAGTAGTCAAAGTGTAAAGCAAACAAGGGACATGGGTATATGCCACTCAAATTAGGAACCAAGCATACAAGGCATGTGTAAATGCCACATAAACATATAATTAAAATAAAAAATGTTAGTACAAGGGCCATAGGCATATAGAAGAGTATAATCAAAGGGCATTGGTAAATGTCCTAAGGCACATATAGTAGACAAAATAGGAACTGATAAATGTAATCACATATAGTTATACAAATCAAGAAAGGAAATCATGTAAATACTATAAATATAATCACATCTAACTGATCAAATCAAGAAGTGAAAGTATGCAAGACATGTAATACAAGACTAGGTATATGTTAAGAAATAAACAAGTGTTATATACTAGTGAGTGTTGATAGAGTAATATGTGTAAGCTAGTAATTAATGTACATCAAAATTATAACTAGAGTGTGTGGTGTAAGAATGAAATAACCTGTATGGTGTAGTCATGTAGAATATTCCCCTAATTGGTAGATATATCGATATGTGTCTCAAATGAATAAAGTAGGATGCCCCCTCAATGGGTAGAGTGAAGCAATCAAGGATTTGGAAGTCACTATACACACTCAAAGAAGATCAAGTGAATCTTGGTAATGTAGATAGATCAACAAAGAATATCATAGAACAATAAAATGTAAGCTTAACATGGTAGTATAAATGTAAAGCATGGATAATGCATACAATTGAAATTTATTTGTGTTTTTGAATTATTTGAATGTTTTCAGATTTTTTGGAATATAAGCCATGTACAATCAATCATAAGGAGGCTAAGTATAAGAAATTGAAGAGAAGACATGTACAATCAAGCAAATAGAAATTATGTATAAGTATATAGATAAAGAAATATATACATAATAACATAAAAGACTAGGTTGGAGGGGGTAAAGGGTTCAAGGATGGAGCTCATTGGGGAAAAAGATGGAGGAAGGGATTACACCATCATCAAATGCCTCAAGATCATCATCATATGCAATAAAATCTGTATACATGTTATCATCCTATCAAAGGTGAACTAAAGGTTATTTTGTTGGTGAAGATGTTGATTCTCCTCTGGGAAATTTAGCTTTGATAGTAGATGGCTTTGGCAGAGGTGAATTTGGTGTTGGTGGTGATGTAATCTAAATAGTACCCTAAACTTGTAGTTTATATAATCTTTGTTCTAAAGTTGTACATGAGTCAGTGTCATGGCCTATGATTTGATGAAAGAAATGAAATGGGTGACCATCTTATCATGATAATATGTTAATAGATATATGTCATACTTTAGGTAGTGTAATTAATCCATGATCAAATAACATCTATAGCGTAATATGTGGCTGATGTTGTGTGTTACCCACCTAAATTTGAATGACTGACTCTATATCCATAGAGATAACTATGTTAACTATATGTGCCAAGTGATATATCTATGGCTGCAAATGTGGAGTATATCTTGAGAGTGTAGTTGGAAATTCTAAGAGTGATGTAGGATGTGTAATGAGATATATAGAGTCATCTCGATACTCTCTTAGGCCAACTAGTGTAAATATCAATCCACACAAATAGTCATCTATGAGTGTGGGTGTCATATCATCATCTGAAGTATATTGAGAATCTATGTCAACTTCATGTACATATGGTAACTCATAATTTACCACAAGGGATAACATTGATATGGGAGTTTCATTAATTATAGTAGTAGAAGATGATGATGTTGTAAGAGTATTTATAACTATTAGAGTAATTGTGACTATTGGAGAATCTATATCTATAGAATCAACAAGTAATAATAGAACTAATATCAATGATTGTACAATTGTAATAGGTGTAGTAACCCTGATTGATGGAGTAGTTAGAAGGACTGAAGCTATTATGACTAGATGAGTATCTAAAACTAAGGACACAATTGTAAGTGGAAGAGTGAGAGATATGATAGCCTCTCTTACATAATATGTATGTATCTAATCAAGAGAAATATGATGAGCTGGTGATTAAACTATGATATGAGGTGTCCTATCTTGTGAAATAGTCGAAGATGACTATATAATTTTACAATATCTAAATGGTTCATTATCTATTGGGCATGTCTATAGGTATGCTTCATGGAGAAACTTAACACATTGATGAAGAGTATAAGGAAATTCCCCCATAGTGTGTATCTAAGGTCATCCAAGTAAAATATTATAATGAATAGGAACTAACATGAACTAGAACTATGTAGAGAGGGTTTTGGGCCCTCATATGATATCCAAATCAATGGTGTCCAATGTATATCATGGTATATAATCAAACCCTCTAATATTGTTGTATGTTTTTTTCATGGATGCCATATCTACGCCCATGGTTTGTAAGAATGTAATATTAGATATATTAATTTAGGAACCACTATCAACTTTAACTCTCTTAACTACATTGGTTTTGACTTGAGCTTGTATGAATAGTGGTAAAGTATGATCAATAACTATTTGAGATGGCATGTACTCACGATCAAAGGAAATATTACCTTTTATAGTTTTTAACATGTTGACCATTAGTACAAAATAAGAAGGCTCTGAATAAATGGGCATAGAAGTCTGAGTGAGTGCATGATAAAGAATGTCCTTAAACACATTGGATTTTTGAATTAGTTCTAACATGAAAATCTTGGTTGGTGTGTTTCTCAATTGATCAACAATATCATATTCCTTATGTGGATATGCCTATGCAAGTGGGTTGGGCCTAGGATGGGAAGGAATAGGAGGGTGGTGGGGTTCTTGACTAGGTAGAGGAAGCATGGTAGCATGTCGAGTAACAACTCTAACTACATTATCTACTATCCATATAGGAATAAAAATAACTATGGGAGGAGAGCAAAGATAATTGATAGGTTGAGGTGGTGGAGGGAAAAAGGGTGTCAATTGGGCTCTTTGGTGATGAATAGTGACCTCGAGAAGAGAGAAATGAACCATGCAACATGACTTAGTATGGGATAAAGGCTCTAAGGGAGGTGAGGTAAGATGTATCTGAACATGTTTAGCACTAAATTTCTTAATATCATCTCATATTATGAAAAGTAAGTATGAAATGAAAATAATGAAGCTTTGTATTAACATATGGTAAACTTCATCATTCATGTACATGATAGGACTGAGTATGGTCTCCTTATTATTTTTAAGAAATGCAATAAATGTTTTTAAATAAATGAGATCCATTTTTGTTTTTATGTGAAATCTGATTTTAGATGTAAGGTGATACCTCGAAATTAATTGGAATTAGTATATGCAACTAGGTTTTTGAAAAATGATTATTTTTAAAAAATTACTATGGAAATTTAAAAATTAATGTGAATTTTTTATTTTAAATATCTAGGTAAAAAATAAAAAAATAGTGGAAAATTCTTGATTTAAAGGGAGCTAGTATATGCAACTAAGGTTTAGAAAAAAAGATTATTTTTTTTAAAAATTTACTATGGAATTTTAAAAATTATAATGAATTTTTTATTTAAATATGTAGGTAAAAAAGTAAAAAAATATTGTAAAATTCTTGATTTAAAGGGACATAGTATATGAAAGTAGGGTTTAGAAGAAAAATTGATTTTTTAAAATTAATATGGAATTTTAAAATAAAATATAAATTTCTTATTTAAATATTCAAGTAAAAAATCAAAAAAAAATTGAAAAACTTAGGAAGGAATTTTTCCTAGGGTTTCTAGGGTTTTTATGCACAAGTGAAGTAAGTTAGGTTCACCAAATGTTTTAACTATTTTGGAAATATTGGAGTCTTATTCCTAATTTAGTTAAGGGTCTAAGTTTACTAAATTAGTAAATAATATTTAAATAATTTAACTACTAATTTATATAATTTATTTTCATTTTTAACCTTTCTATACATAACAATAAATGTGGATAAAATAAGACTTAGCTAAAAAAAGGATGAAATAGTTAAGACAGGGTCTAGAATTTTTTATGCAGGACTGGGACAGTATCAAAAATCAAGATCTAACTTTTTTTTGTGAAAGGATAGGAGTAATGAAATAAGACACCCTAGGGTTTGATGTTATATTCCTTTTCTACTATTTTTGTCCAAACTACTTGTAGAGACCTATGTTTTCTAGGTTTTGTTCGATGACCCTGTGTGATCCTTCATATGAAATCTCAACTATTAAAAGTCTATGTAACTCCTTATAGAGATGATTTAATATTCAAACCCTAGACTTCATTATGCTTTGGATAAACTTGAGAAAGAAAGGGGTGGGTTAGTGTGTATAAGATGCACTAAAAGTGTATCCATACCCCTTGTATGGGTATGCTACCTACATACCAATACTTTGAAAAGGGATCAAGCCATATGTAGTTCTCCCACTTGATGTGATTTGTGAAATAGTGTTATACATATGCAAAAATGATAAAATAGGTGTGCTTGAGGTGGTTAGCGATTGGTGTGAGGATATGGATATACTTGTAGCTATATTGGATGGTTCTATGCAGAGAATATGTAAATTTTCCTTAGTGGTCTTGCTTGTATTCTTTCTTGTTTTTGTAATATTTTCCAACCTCCTTCTAAATGAACTTTTAATGGTTTTGTATAGAGATCTATTGGTCATGGGTTGAATGTATTCTGTTAGGTCCACAAGATGAAGGATAAGAAATAGAAAGAAATAATTCTTGAAGCTCAAAATGTAATTATATAAAATCATTGAAATAGGACACCCTAATTTTTGGTGCTATAGCCCAAGTTGAGTGCTCCTATCCTACAGGTGCAGGACTTGGTAGGATAGGATTGGCCTGAGAAACATGACCTAACTGAAGTGGAATGACCATTTAGAAATCTTAATATGATTAGGAATAAGTAAAAAGTTGTCTAAAAGGGTTATGATAGCATGCAAGAAAGACATATGGCTTGGGTGTCATAAGTCACACTCAAGATACCAATTTTAACATTTTATATGACTACACTACAACAAATCTACAAGAAATTAACACTTTCTTTTAAGGTCTTCTCACATACCTAATAACTCAATCACACTTTGAGGTACTTGGGAGACTTGAATACAACCTAAATTATCTTACTTAAGCATACCAATCCATTCTGGGCACTTTTGATCAACATATTCAAGATTGGGTCTTTATTAGGGTTCTAAAAGGGTTTAAACCTATTTCCATTGTTAATAATCATTCATAAATCATATCCCTTTCCAAAAATAAATGTCTATAATTTTGAGCTAGGACCATTACCCATCTACCATGAATATCTTAGGTTCCCATGCAAAGGTTTGATGAGCTAATGAACACAATAAAATCCTTCTCAAGTTGAGAACCCTTCATTTTATCCACTTGAGAGACATAAAAACCAATTTTCTTTCATTTTATCACAAACCTTGACCTCAAAATATATGAAAAAAATGACTCACCTCTTTCAATTCTTACATGAGATCAAACACCTTGAAATATGATCAGGATCCCTCATTAGGCCACACACACACTCTCTCTCTCTTTGCTCTCTAGATCTTAACCTGTAAATTACATTAGGTCTTATAAAAGACCTCCATACCTCTTTCCATGTTCTCTCCACCTCACTCACATACTTATAAAACCTATTTCATTCTTAAATAATTTCATACATCCTTCATATGTCTTGAAAATGGGTCATGATTCCTCATTAGACCAAGCAGGGTCTAGATGTGGTCTAGTTGCATACTTGATCTATAGATCCTACCCCTCTAGGCTCACCCTAAGACTCTCATGAGTAATATAATACCTCACATGCATGACAAATAAACCTCATACAACCACTCATTCTTTTGTATAATTATATAACCAATCTACCATGCTTATACTTTATCACAAGGTCTTTTCATACCATGACTAGTGCCATGTCTAGGACTTTTAAGCACTTAAAACTTTAAAACTAATATTTAAACACTTATGAAAGTATATATACTTTAATTATATGATCACATAATCCAAAAAAACCTTTCACAATCTTGTTCTTACTTACTTCACCAAACTTCACTATGCACACCTTCTCATAAAGTCTATACTAGACTTCTCAAGATACCTTGTACTCAAGAACTATTACTCAAGCATGCTTACCTAAATTATATCAAATAAGAGCACTCTTAAAAAAAAAAATCTCACACAAATTCAAAAATATCTTTCTGATCAACATTTTCTCATGTCCTCAAGTATACCTAGAGCCTCATAACCATGCTTTAATGCTTACTTGACCATCATACCTCTTTGTGACAACACTAACAACTTTAAGATGACCTAACCTTAACATCAAACTTTATATCAACCAAAAGGATATACATTACATTACCTTTGAATTCTCTCTTGTCACATGGATTCCTTGTCATTTCAAGGATACAAGCTCATACCTCAAAGACCACTCACCATGCATCTTCACCAAATGCACCTTGACATCAATAAAACCACTTCTCAATAGATGAGTGGTGGTTATGGGATAAGGTTACCATGGTAATACTTAAGGGGGGGAATTTGTATTTTGTGCTCCCTATGAGTTCTATTAAGGTTGGTTTTAAATATGAATGATATTCTTTTGAATTTGTATCATCCAATTTGCATTATTGGTTTATAAGGTATGCATTTGATTAAGTGTTTATAATAAGATATGGCTAGTTTGGACAAAATTTTGACTAGTGAGGGAATATTTTGATGCATTAGTGTTAGTATTAATAATTTGAGTTGCATTATGAGTAGTATCATGCACCATACTAGTGGCATGAGCAACATTTCTAGAAAAATAAGTACTAGTGGCATGAGAAGCATTGGTATCAAAAGATGCACTAGTAACATGGTAACGGGGATGCGTCTTTTGAAGAGGCCCACTAGAATTAGATCATACCATGTTGGTATAAATATTTGGCATGGATGTTGAAAAAGTCATATAAGATAAAGTCATGGTGTGTGAAGGAGACATAATAGAAGGAAAAGATTAAGATGCAGACAAAGTGGTTCCACCAAATCCATCATAAAATGTAGGGGAGGGTGAAGGGGGTTATTCTATATGAGAACCTATCATGAGATTATAAATGGTTAAAGGATATTTTCCTCTATGTTGAGGGAATTCACTAATGAAAAAGATCATTTAAGTTGTGTACTCTAAATCATGATCATAGGATAGTGATAAAAAAGGGTTGTGAATAGAGGATGAATGAGGATGAGTCCCATAGTTGGTAGTGTGAGTGGAAAAACTGACATTACTTTCATCCATAGTGGATGATACAAGAAGTGTCTTTGGAAACCTCTTAGGGTTATTAAACTCATCATGTTTGTATGATTTAACTATGTATTATCTTCAAATAATAAATTCATGATGAAATAAAGAGGTTAAAAACTTGATGGAATGAAGGATCAACTAGTAAGATATATATTCAAATCAATTGATAGTGTTTTGTAGTACATGAAATAGAATAGGAAAATAAGTCAACTATGTACTATAGAGGGAGAAACTAAATAAGATAAGAAGATACATAGTTGGATAGGGTAGTTGTGTACTAAATATAAGATATAACTAACAAACTATAAGATGTTGACAAGGATAACTATCTTATGAAAATATGAATTTTTTTTACAATATAATAGGTAAGCAAATAAAATTGAACACATAATAAATTGGATCAATGTGTTTGATCTATTGTAGCACACATCACAAACCTTGTACTAACATTGTCTAGTACAAGTTTTGGAATATAGAATACAATAATCAAAGAGAAATCAACAAAACTTGAATATAAATGCCAACTAAGTGGTCATTCCTAAATTTTGTTAAGTTATAATAAATTTTGAAATTAATTTGATAGAGAGTTGGTTGTAAAAAGGAACCAAAAAGTAATCTATGGATAGTCTTAGGTAGTTTAGGATGAAATGGATCTATATTGGTGATGTTATAGTCTTGGTATTGGGGTATACCCCATCACTTCACAATATCATAGTAATAATGGTGTCAGGTGCTTTGCCAATCTATACCATCAACCATGTGTTTATACTTAGCTAAAAAATCAAGTTTACTTCCCCTTTGGTGATGGAATCCAAGTAGGTAGACCTTTAGAAGAAAATTTTGAATTATTTTTAGTGTTAAGTGATTTGGAAATATGTGCAAAAGACAAAAATAATTTGACTAAATTAGTAAATTGAAAACCACCTAATTCATTTATGTTTTTAACTCTAATCATGCAAGTAACTGAAATAAAAAGTGGATTAATTACTATAAAATTAGGTTATTTCCTTTATTTGTGAAGAGTACAAAGTCAGTTTCGATGAAACTATATGCAAAAATTAAAGAATAAATTCAACAGGGTTGTTACTATTATATGAAATCAAGATCTATAAAAACACAATCGAACAGGTCAAGTGAGTCTTTTTTTTAAAAATAAGGCTTAAAAACTATGTTGAACTAGTCAACCTAGTTCACTATAGGGTTACAGTTTTATAGATTTAAAAATGTGAAAAATAGGACTATAAATGAAAAACATAAATGATAGAAGGTAATAAGGAACTTTGATAATTTTGAAGATGCTTAGTTGGTAAAGGTACAATCATTGAGAGGGGGGTGAATCAGTGACCCCATATAATCCAACTTCAATTTATGATCTTTAAAAACACTTAATTAGTTACCACAAGCATTCATGAAGCATATAAAACATTCATAGCAATGAGTAAGAGAGACAATTCAAGATCAATCACATAACACACGACATATGTAGGAAACCCTTTTGGGGAATAAAACCCATTGGAACCTATAATGGACTATTATCCTAAAATAAAAATAACCAATTTATACCATCCATAAATGATCAAGAAAATACAATCCCTATTTAGTGAGACTACAATCCCACAAGGTGCTACCACACCTATCTAATTGAGCTATAATGATAACCAAACCTTTTAGCAAGTTTCACCTTGCAAGGAGGCTGTAAACAACTTAGATGTTAAGCTACCAAAATGACACCTATAAACACATCCACCTCTAAACTAATGTCTTCAACACTTGATGATTGAATAGAGACCTCTACTTATCACTCTTCACCTTCGCTCACACTCAATATACAAGAGCATTATTCTACCAATAGTATTATGACCTATAGGTTATATAAATAGTCCTCAAATTGATCTGATCTTTAACTCATCCTTAGGGCACTCTACCCCTCCTTAACTCCACAAAACATGCACAAACCTCTCTTAAAACTCTCCCAAGTCTCTCACACAAAGTTTAAGAATCACCTTCTTTGATTTCACTATTTATATAGCAATCTTGATAATCACTACTTTGGTCTGCCATTAGGCATGCATTAGCCCTTAAGGCATCTCTCACACAAAGACACAACTCAATACAATATTCATAAGTCAGCCATAGCATCTATGGGTCACCCTTAAATAACTAAACCTTTTAATAAGGCCCTTGTATCCCTCATAGGTTTTATGTGAACCCATTCACCCATTTAGCATGCCCTCAAGCAAAACAAGAACACAAGACCGATTTCAAATACATGGGTCCAATACTTATGTCCACTTAGACATCCTCAAATGATCACAATCAACTTTTCTCACATCTACATATGATCAATTAACTCAAACAGAGGCATTATACATAAGAACACTATTATCAAACATATACTCAACTTCTTAATCATTGTTCATAATCAAGATAGATTGATTCAAGGTATTTTTTAAGGAATGAGAATTATTTAGAAGTTTATATTTGTAGGTGAATATTTTTGTATTAAAAACTATCAAACATATGTACGATAGGAATTTTTTAAATAAAATAATAAAATTTAATACTAATATATGTATATCTTGGTTAATTTACCAATTCTATGGACACATTTTATGAAAATTTGGCAAATAGTTTTTCAAAAATTTATTCATTAGTGAATCTAAAATTTTAGATTATTTCCAAAAAATAGCCAATTGGAAAAAAATAGCCCCTAAAAAATACATTATATTGATCATACCTCTAAAATACTAACATAGCATCCTCATGGAGTCTAAAACACTCCAAAATAGCAAAGTCATCATGGGACATCGAAATAACATCAACACAAGCTCAAACATCTTTCTCGGGTCACTTGTAGAATAAAAACAAACACATAGTCAACTTCTAGGCTCAATATATTTGATTTTACATACTTTCAGATCTTCAAATTAGGTTCATTAGATGCACCATGGAGTCATCTTCATCTTTGATTTTTATAGCACCATCAAATTCAACTTATATTGAAATATATGAATTAAATATAGAGCTATGGTTTTTCCCTATGTTAAATTCAAATAATTGAATTAAAATGGCCATAGTTAACCTTCAAACACAATGCTCAAATCTCATGTCCTCTCAACTCAGATCAAATACACACCATTGATCTTGTTTGATCTTTAACACATAGTCTACCAATACCAGATGTTAAACCTTAATAATTTTGACCTCATCTCATGCAATCTTAAAATGTTGACTCAATGCACTCCATCAATCTCTATGGATTAACTAGGTCTTTAATGATCAATGCTCACTAGTTAATTAATCTATATGAACACCCGCTCCCCATTGGATACTTATCATATACTTTTGCTTAGCCATTAAACATTTTTTACCTATCCTCATCTCATTTCTTCTTGAATTCTTAGAGAAACACACATTATTGGTCTTTCCTAAGCCTTAACTCTTTCAATATGACTAAGTATGGGGACCCTTTCAATATGCCTAGAAGGCCAACTTTGGATAGATATATCTTCTTCTACACTTCTATGCATGACCTCAAATTTGAACGAGATGATCTCACATAAGAGAATCAAACCATGTGATACACTACTCCTAGAAACCTCACACATGTGAGATCTAATTCCATTAGAATTCCTTCTAAAAATATTTTGTCACAGAGCCAACAATGTCTTGACCTACCTAGGAGACCAACTTTGAACAGGCATATCTTTCGACGCACTTCAGTACATTATCTCAAATTTAGTGCAAATCATCTATGCTCAAAATTGAACAAAACCATATGATCAATTTCTCTTGACACCTTCACACATTCAAAATATAACACCATCAAAATTATCACTTAACTCTTCTTTCCATATTTCAAAATTGGCTAAGTAGTGAAAAACACACAAATTGCCTAGGAGCCTAGCTTTGTTTAAGCATATCTTTTGATGTGCTGCATCACATGATCTAAAAATTATCACAAATAAAATAGGCACAAAAATTAATAAACCCATATGATTATTTTCTCCTAACATCTCCATGCATGTGAATGTTGACCTATCAACATGCTTACTCAACTCTACTTGAATCCTTTTGCAAATTTGGCTAAGTATGGGAACATAGTGAATTCTATTTGAGTGGCCAACTTTGCACCCTGATATATTTGATTGTGATTCAATTCATGACTTGATATCTATTTTATAATAACTAGGAACTAATGTGATCAAAACCATATGGATGATTCCCCTTGACTCATTCATACATGGCAATGGTGATGTCATCAAACTTCCTACTTAGAATTTCTGTCACTAGACCCAAAGTGTCTAGATGAGAATAATGATTAACTAGGTGAATTCCACTCATGCACACAAATAATCAAATCATTTTTGACTTTTGAAGGACCCCTTAAAAATTATAAAATCACCATAATCATCCATGAACATCTCTATCCATGTCAACACTGAAGATCAACCAAGAATACTTCAATAAAATTTAGGACAAGCATATTGCATACTATGTCATTGTCACTTAAGTTATAAAATCACTTAATCTACTCAATAAGACACCTCTATGACACCACCATGAAAAATATATAGTAATCTCCCCCTTTGTCATTGATTTCAATAATCATCATGTATAACAATATATAGCTAACCTTCTCTCTCTTCAAGTACTCCCCCAATAGGAACTTTTCCCCCCTTTGACATAATGACAAAGTGGGAAACAACTAATCTAGAAGACTCAAAAGGAATATCAAATATTAAAGGACCATCTTATAAATATTATACAAACTCCCCCTTACCTTGAGCCTACCTCTTCTTTCCTTGACAACATCCTCTTACTCCATGCCAACACTTTCTTCAATCAAGCTCTACAACCAATGAAGAAAGAACACACAAACAATATAAATATGATAGAGCATAACAAGAATCATCTGAGAGGGACTCCCCATAATAAATCTAATAAATTTCATCTTTTGAGCATCTTCAAATCTCCATATAGCATGAAAAACCATCACACATGCTAACTAGCCTCCTCTCTTAAGTTACTACAAAGACCACCAATCAAAACTTTGTGCCACTTACCAAATAGGAAACATGTTTTCAGTCAACTTTAGAACTCACCTTAAAACACACATACCTTTATCTTTTTGAGAAACTAAGCAAAAAGCACTCTTATTCAAACTAGGCCTATCTAGACTCCTTGTAGCCCTACCTAAAACTTGCAGATTTCACACCTTATAGTAGACACAACTTTAAGACCTGAAACCTCATATCTAGAGCACTATTATATGACCCCTTGGGCACACCAATTTTAAAAAACAAGATCATCTTTTGCAACACACTTACTTCACAAACCAACTATCTAATTAGGCCTCTATTTTGTCAAAAACTAGAATAAATTAAGAACCACAAACCTTCAAATCTTTATGAATCTTTATTTGACCACCCATTTGCCCCATTAAACATATTAAGAAGATTAAGACATTAACTCATAAGGTAGACCACTTTTCTAGTAGAGCCCAAAACCCAAGAATCTTATAAACAAACAAAGTTAACATAACACCTTCTAGTCAATATTCACTTTTGAAACTTCTTATACACCTAGAGACAACCATTACACACTTTTGAACCAAAATTTGAGCTTCCACATTGTTGGGAACCTTAACTTCCTATAACCCATTTTAGGACCTGCAAACTCTTAAGCATAAACTAAATAATCCAAGAGCTAACAAAAATATCCAAATTGACTTCAACATACTTTCAGATTGCAAAAACACTTAGATCATGATAGAATAAGGTCAATAGACTTTTCTATACAAAAATATCATCTTGGCATATCACAAATCCTCCTTTACTATCTAAGAACCTTTAATCTAACCCTACAAATTATTCCAAATATAGTTATCAACATCATGGCATTACCTCAGCATATTTTCCACCTAGACATACCTATTCCAACTGAGAATACTCAACTTTAGTCTTCTTATAACCATCTCAAGGAATACCAGAACAACATTTTCTTCTCTACTAAAAGTGGTTAAGGCTCTCCTCTCCTCTAGGTTGTTTGGTATCCCTGTGGTCACCTAAAATTCTACTATAGGTATCCCCAAGATGAAATGGACATCCTCTAGTGTAATAGCCACCTCTACAATATCCCCATCCACCTCACATTTGAAGGTGTTAGTCAATCATTCCTAGAAATCAAGGAACATGACTAATAGATCAACACTAAGGGGGATTTGACACATATCAACTATCCCACCTAGACATATGGATCTTAGTCTAGCCCTATCTCCATCTAACACCTATCTAATAAGTATGATAACAATGCCACATCCACAAGTCTCCAAAATCTCCATCATCCCTGCACCCAAGAAATAATAAAGGATGTATCAATTCCTTCATGTCATGTATAGTCATAATACATTCTTTTTACATTTTTAAAATAAAAAACAAGATTAAAATAATTTATTTTAGTCATTTTAAACTACTTTTAGCATACTCAGTCCTTCTTGACCTTGCTTGGTCATTTTGAGCCATTCTATCCCTCTTTTAGCCTTTTACATACTTTTTTGTATCATTCCAACTCTTTGGTCAAGCTAGTTTGACCAAAATTTTCCTATCTTTTTGCCTAGTTGACTAAAAAATCTAAGTCAACCCCCTTTCTTCCCCTCCCTAGTGTTGAGTTTCCATTTTGGAACTCTTAGACCACTTGGTAACTCTGAACTAGGCCATCGACTTGAATAATGTATAGGATCAACCCATACCTATTGGGTCAACATTGTGGATTCTACTCATTTCCAGCCCACTAGGTCAATTGGGTCAACCCAGTGCTTTCTTCCTATCAACCCCTTGCATTTACCCAAAAAAGTGCAGTTTTCTTACCTTCTTCCTCAATCCTCTAAACCCATTTTCTATCTTCCTATTTACTACCCCTAAAATCTAATTTCGTTCCATTTTGACATATAGAAATTCTTCAAATCAAATTTTACTAAAAATACACTTAATTCACTAAAAATTTGAAAAATTGGTTTGAGATTGATACTTACATACCTGTAGTACACCTGCTATTGCCTCTGGAGGTCCTTGCCTAGCATGTCATCTCCTTCCCATCCTATCTCATTTTTGTCTCTAGAGCCATTTTCCACCTCTTTTACAAATCAAAATAACAAATGAATTATCTTTTTCCCTATTTGAAAACACTTTTCAAAATTTAAATCTTTCAATTATTGTCCTACAGATTCCTTATTTTGCCTATATCTTTATTTCTACTCATCTAGTTTACAAACCATAAAATGCATTAGATTCGTGATAACATATAGAATATCTTACACTACCATTTTCCTATATTCCAATAATTTCAAGTTTTGTCTATTTTTTTCACTAACTTCTATATGTTCATCTACTATTCTCTACATTGGACACCTTCACGTATCTTACAAACTAATTATTTATCTATGAAACTAATCTAAGTTAAATGTATGTGCTTTTCAATTTAGTCCTTTCATTTATCTTATTTTCTACTTACTTTACTTTATTTAGCATTAGGATTGTGTGTTATCATGTTCTATCCTAAAGCACCATCCCTTGTTGCACTTATGTGACATGTGATGAGATTCGAGTGGGGCATATGTATACACAAAATATTTTCAAACTTTTATTGACAACTGACACTTTATATCTTATAGTAACCTATCAAGTCTCAATCTCTTTGAGTGCATGCCTTAAGGGGTGCATCAAGAAAGGGTTGGGTAGACCATTGGTGATTTATAAGATTGTTGTCCCTTTTTAAACTTGCCATCTACAAACTTGTCTCCTAAAACCATTTACCCTAAGCTTATTCTCCTCATTCTTACCCATTTATCTTAGTTTTTATACCTTATCCATCCTTTTCTTATCTTAACTTTATTTGGTCAGTTAGATAGACTAGGTTGACTGGGTCAACCCAATATAGTTTAGGGGTATTTTTCACTTTCTTAGCTTGTTAGCCTTTTAGCTGACCTAGCTCAGACCAAGTGAATTATCCCTAAAAACATACCGGGTCAACTAGGTCAACCCTATAAAGTTGATATTTTTGGGAGGATTTAGGGTAAGATCCACCTATATATACAAGTTCATTTCCCACCATTTCATAAGAGAATAATTAATATCAAAGAAGTGAAAATGAACATGTACTTATTGATCATTCTAATTGAGGAATAAATCTTAGGGTTTCACACTTTATTAGGAGACATTTATCTTTTCTTATGGAGATGTCTTTTGGAAGCTTATATAGGTTGTGTACAATAGAGTTGATTTGTCTTCATTATCTTTACATACCACAACAATATCTTGTGAAGCATCTTGTCCAAGGGAAAGATTGAGGCTTGGTGGGTTCATCTTCAAAGGTAAGTACTCCTAACTTTATTTTTCCTTTGTAAGAGTATATAGATAATGCATTTTTATACTTATCCCTTTTATTAGGATTTTGTATACATTAACATTAGTATATGTCTTGTAATACATGTTTATTTTAGTTATTTTTATTGTTTATAACCTCCACTTTATGCCACAATATTTGGTGTGCACCAGATTAGATTTACTTTCTTATTTGTTAGAAAACATTAATGCTTTAAACCTTACGAATCTATTAGGTTTATTGTGTGATTATGTTAGATGTTAGGCTTTGGAATGCTTCCTAGTATGATATGTTATGATAATTGATCCCATAATCAAGTCTATTAGATCCCCATATTGGTCATACTCCCACTTAACAAGTGTATCCTAATCAAAAGTGTAGGTATGCTCTATCTTCTTTGAGCTAAGATTGATTTATAGACATGATGCATTTCTAATTACATATAAATATAAAACATAATATAACCTTGGACACCAAACTAGACCTCATGTTAAGACTCAAAATATTGACATGGACATCCTCTACACCTTTCCATTAATTACCTCTATAAGAAGTAGCTAAGATAATCAAAAATCCATTGAGAATAAGAAACCTTAATCTTTCCAAATACCTTAACATATGATAATTTATCTTAACATTTCCAAAACATGAAATATGATATTTTAGACCTCTAGAGACCTCTAAATCTCTTCTTATCACTCAATCATACTTTCCTAAAGGACTAATGCCTCATTTCATGACCCAAGATATGAGTTCTCATGATAATTTTATAGACCACTTTAGTACACACTATGAAACCTTAACATACACTAATCAAGCCCTGTATTATATAATAAGACCATCATGAAACCTCATGAAGTCGGCATAAAACATCAAAATATAAGGGATGTATATCATAAAAATTAGGAAACACAACAAGAGTAACTATGATCTATATAAACACCTTCATTGCTATCAACAAGGTTCAATATGAGCTAAAGATCAAGTTTTTTGTGAACCTATCCTATGGTATCAAAAATTTGGCTAAAATTAAAATTAAAGGATTCAAAAGTGAACCCCAAATACCCAATCAAAGGTTGAAATATTATTGGGTATACTCATTTGTATTTTTAAAAATAACCTATAATAGAACTAATTGGAGAAAATGCATGTTTTTTTAGAAATTTGTAGAATCCATCTAACTGTCAAAAGTCATCTTGGGACCAAGTTTAAAATATCATTTTATCTCACATGAGATTGGTTGTCTCAAAAATATAGGTATCAAAGGTTGAAATGGCACACAAATCAAAAATACACCTTAAACCAACTCTAAAGAGATAAGATAAAGATTTTCAAAGCCAAATAAGGAGGTCAAAACTTATTTTCATGCTAAGTATCTTATAAAAACTTTTATTGCATAGAAATTATCTTACCAAATAGGTGGTTTTAAGGATTGATTCAAGATGAAAACTAATATAGTTGACCAAGTCAACTTTAGAGCATTAATACCAACTAGCTATGAGCATAAGCATGAACATACCAAGACACCAAAAAAGGGGTTCCATCATTCATGAAAATTTAAGGCATGTTGTCCAAAAAACTATAGATGGATAATTTGTTGGAAAATACTCATAAGTATTTTGGAATAAAATAACTATGTCTATGAGACCAAAATATCTAGTCAAGATAATTCATGGAACATGAAAAAAATTGAGAGAGGAGAAGAAGGGAAGGACTACATGACCAAAGTCAATATTCTCATTGATCCAATTTGTGAAATAAGTTAATTATTATTTTATTTAACCTATAAGGACTAGATAATACATCTCCAACCACTTAGATAGTGCATCCTACCTTTATAATGTTTACTTTGACATTTCTCTACTACTATATAGGCATCCATATCCCCAATAGAGATGTCTCTAATTCCACTGAAGGCCTTGATTTACTATTTGTTAAGCATCCATAAACCTATTAGTGGTTGTGTGAAACACCCAAGAATTATGTTTTTTGGTTATTTATTTTTATTTTACTTCTCTTTTCTCTTATTTTTTTTACTATCTCAAATCCAAGTTGGTACCACCATGGAAAATGAAAGGTAAAACTATAGATTTTTTTAAATTTCACCCTATATCTTAATCATGGTAGGTTCATCCAAAACCCATTTATAATGTGATTTAATATATAGTTTTGAGAGAGTATATTCAAATGCCAATTATTTTACCTAAAATTACCCAAACATGAACAAATTTAGAACACATACAACAGTCCAAGATTTTGAAACTAATTTAAAAATGGAATATTAAGTGACAAACTACTCTGTGTAATTACACACTAGAAAATCATTAGAGATACCTACATACAAACCATCCTTCCTCATTCTTAGATTAACAAGGAACCCATAGGATTGAAAAAGTAGGACCAAACCAAAAGACACAAGTAATGAGGCTAGACCAATAATGAAAAATAAACAAATAAACAAAAGAAGGAAAATAAAGTAGAAACAAAAGTAGGAAAGTAAAGAGAATGTATTTACAAGAGTTTTCAAATATAATTCAAGCCTATAAGTCTCGTTTTGATAAAATAGATAATGGACATTCCATAGGACATCCTCACTAGTTAGACACTTGATAAAAAAAACATATTCATGCTTAGAATTTTGAAAATTTTGGTATGGATTATACTAAAGGGACATTAATATTTATTATTATATTACCCTTGTCATTCATGCACACTATCCCATAGAGTTTTATCTATGATTTTATCATGCAAATTAATTAAATTTTTGATGTTAAATTCAATAGTGTACTTATGTTTAATTTTAAAAAAATCACTTGGGATAGGGTTTGAGAAATACCTCAACCCATAAATTATATTATTGTGAGGGATAGGGGTGGGTATCAACACATACCAAAGATATTGGAACACCCAACCTATAAAAAGGCATGTTCTTCATGTCATCTAATTATTGAGTCAAGTGTTATCTTCTCTCTTTTTGATAATAATTTTATGGAAACATCATTTTTTGTGATTTTCATCATCTAGGAGGCCCAAGCTCTATTCTTCCCATGTTAATGAATTTATAAATTTTTCATCTTTGGTTTATGTAAGTGGAGAGATATAATAGATCAAGGAATTTTCAACTTTAACTCCCATTGGTGTAATTTCTTCATTGATATCATTGTGTTCATGATTATCCATGTCTAATTTGATTTCCTCTAATACTAAGAGGAGAAAAATATTATTGAAATAAAAATCAATTGATTTCTCCAAATGATCTAAAATTTTAGCTATAGGAGAAACAACTTGATCTTTATCCACTTTCCACTTATCCTTAGAAATGTACAGGTGCTACACTTCAGTGATGATAACTCTCATGAGTGTATTTTTTAGGTTCATGATGATTATATCAAAGTTAAGGATGTCATAAGGCAATATATATTCCATTTTTACCTCTTCTAACTCACCTTATTCATTTGGACAACCTGTTTCAACATTATTTTCTTCTAATTCACCCATATCTAATAATGGTATATGAGTTAACTTGTTGAAACTGAGCTTTCTATCATCCTAAATAAGTTTTCTAAGTGTAGTAATAATAACATATGATAGGTGTGTTTTAGATGCATCACATATATTTTCTTCATCTATTCACTTCAATTATTCTAATTCGTATTCTGGCTTATCACAAAATATGTCTAATTTTTTGTGTTGTGTGGGAAAATCCTTACTTGTATGATTTACAATCATTAGATCACCTGAAATAATTACTACCATTTATTTATCGAACTCATATTCAACACTACTCTTATATATCGGATCTCACCTATTGAATGGGACATTCTTAGACAATATGAATTCTTCAACTTTCATCTAGTTTTCACATCTATAGACCCTAAATTGTAAACTTAGTAACATGGTCTCATAGGCTAATATATGCATTATTTTTTGGTAATATCTTGCAACAAATGGCATTTGATTAGAAATAACACTAAAATATGCTAAATCACTAAAACAAGGAAAATCCTCATACTAATCAAATGTTGAATTAGCATGAATGCATGCATTAAATGTAAAAACATGGTTCTCATTTATCAAAAGAAGGTTTGGTTAAACAAAATATTGAGGAAATGATTGATTATAATGTGCAAGGTGGTCCATGGGCTGACTTATAAGCAATAAAATAAAATAATTTTAGGTGTAAATATCTAGTTTTATAATGAATGAAATTATTTATCACTATAACCATGTGGCATTTATTTTTGTTCAATTATAAAATCTTATTGGTAAGTCAATGCCAAGGATGTGAGAGCGAATGGAGTGTTATAAATAAACATGGTAATAAGGGGATCTATTTTTTTAAGATATAATTCAATATAAACCACTTACATCTATATGAATGGTTCTTTCAACCTCCTATTTACTATTGAAATGATTACTAAATACACTAATGGGTTCATTGGGATCCTTGTGGGATATATAAAACTAGTATTATAAGGAAAAAATATTAGTGGGCATGATAAAATGTATCAAAGACAAGTTTTCAAAGGTAGTCCAATAGGTAATACATCCATCTAGTAAAACAAGGTACCAATAATAGGCAAATCATCTAAGGAATAAGGAAGTAGCTTGAAAGCCACATCCTCATGCTAGATCTGAGTTTGGATAATAACATCTTTAAATTCCTAGATGTATTCTTCACCAATTTAAATCCCATTATGTGTATATTTTGAGTATAATTTATCATGATTACTAGGTGAGTGATGAATATGCCCAAGAATGTTCATAGGGTAGAAAATTACACCAATCCAAGATAAGTCCATAGGTGGGTTTAAAATTTTAGTTTTATAGTCTTATAACCTAGAATTTCATTGTGAGAAAAGACTCTAAAGTGTCAAAGTTTAATTTTTCCATTAAAATTTCTATTTTTGGAATTTTCATCAATTGACCCTCCTTTTAGTTCCAATCTATTGATGAGTGTTTCAATAATGTAATAGGTTGGGAGAAGCGTAAAGCATGGCCACAAAACCAAATAAGTGATAAGTCAAAATAATCTATTTAGGTCTTCCTAGCATCAATTTATTAATGATTTTTATTGAACATAAACTTAAGGTGGATGGGGACCATCCAATCTCTACTAAAATGGGATACAAAAATATCCCCAAGATCTATATCTACTAGGTCTTAGTGAACTAGATCACCTAATTGATCAATGAAAATTATTCTAATACAACGGCCCTTTGTTGGTTTGGAGTATTTAGTTGAATTTTACCATTGTTTTGGTCCTTTAAATATTTTATAGGTAAATGATAGTTTTTTTATTCATGAGGGTTTTTGATAGATTTTAGGAAATGAAAATAAACAAACTTATATTTATATATTTTCTCATATGAATAAAAACTAATTTTTTAAGGGTTTTGACTTGAAATGAAAATAGCTAATTTAAATGACTTCATTCCATTATATTAAATAATTCAATAGTGTCATAATAAAAATGTATAAAATAGTTTACAGTTAGGAAAAACATGTAAACTAAGTACATTCAAACCCTAAATCTAACAACTTGTAAAAAAAGGCAAAAGAGAGGGAAAGAGTAAAGAAAATCCTATTATTATGGGAATAAAGTTGATCCACTCGATGAGAAGAAACCTAAAAAACCAATCCCTTTCCTATCCATAATTCACACAACCAATTAAAAGGACATTGAAATAGTATAAGGATAATATAACTATAAAAAAATACATATCCACCAAATTGCATGTGTAGGAAATGAAAATCTTCATCTATAGCTTCAATTCAAATGTATAGATCCACTTGAGTAGAGAAATATAGATTTGATTACAATTGAGTGAGATCAATTTTTTCCATAATAATAGTAGGGTATAAAAATATGAGAGATAAATTACACTACAAATACATAAAAATGATTGACTTACCTTTTGTCCTTGGAGGATTGAAGAAGCCAACACTTAAAAAGGCTTCAATGGGATAATATATAGGCAAGAAGATCTCTATGGGGAAATATTTTACCTCCAAAAGATAATAAGGCACCATTAATGCATCCACCAACCCACTATCTAGTAGATGCCATGTCACTTTACCTTAGTCCACTTTTTAAACATATAAAAAGATAAAAATAGATTAAATTTTGGTAATTAAAATATCACAAAAAAAATAGTCCACTTTAGAAGTGAACAATTTCTTTCATATGGATAATTTATAAAAATTGAGGGTACCACGACATCCTAATAGAGTCAAATTTATAATGGTTCAAATGACATTGCAAATGGACACCCAAGCAAGAAGTTATGGCCAAAAACCATCTTAGGCTCCAAAATAAGCTTCCTAGTCCTAGTGAGGCTTTTAGGAGCATGGGTCTTTTAAAATTTAACCTTTTGAAAATTTTAACCTCTCAATTATAATCTATATTTCAATGCCTAAATAACAGTGGGAGGAATAATGCAAGTATCAAATACCTAACCTGGTCTTTGATACCCTAATAATAATAGAATCATTTTTTATTTTTTATTTGGTTTAGGGGGGAGACTTAATCAACCTTGGGACACCCTGCTATAATTGTACATTTTGGGTTGAGGGTCTAGACCACAAATATAATTACAAGTGTATATTAGATGACTCATTTATGTAATCAAGGTTTAATACTTATGTATGACTATAATAATATCACAAGGACCCCAAATAGTTAATTGAGTCTATTACACTGATTAATAAAGAATGAGGGGCCCAAAGTCTCGATGACCTAGTCAGGGCATATGCCCTAATTACCACTAAAATGTTGATTGCTTAAAATTTTAAGAGTTGGTCAAGGTTTCAATCCTGACCACCACTTAAATGTCTTTGGTGACCACCAATAGACATATTTAGGACTTAAATCCCAACTACCACTACATAAAGAATTTTGATGAATTCAATACCTAATCAAGAAAAATCTCCCCATTACAAGTAAGAATACACAACCCATTTAGATCAAGACCTAATCAGAGTTATCCCTCAGATTAAAAAATGAAATACAATTCCTAATGATCATAGACAAGGTTAGAATAATATCCTTGATTATAACTAAAAAAATTGAAATGACCCTCCCTTGACCTAATCTAGGTTTTAAAGCTTGATTAGATCTAGGGGACTTAATATATTTCTCTTAAGACCAAATCAACATCTGAAACATTGAATAAAATTGGAGGTAAAAATGAAACCCAAAGACATTATCAAGGGTCAAAATTTTAATTATGTCTAATAAATTAGATTTAAAATGATAATCTGTAATAGACCTTATCGGATAAAATGATAAGTTTTTCTATAAATGTGTAAAATTTTTCTAAGTGTCAAAATGGTTAAGGAAGTCATTTTGGGACTATGTAAAAAATGAATTTTTATTGCATGAGCTTAATTTTATTAATGGGACATGTATCAATATAATAAATGGTACATAATTAAAAATACCCCTCATGGATTGCCTCTAGAGAGCTAAGAGAGAAATATTTTCAAATGAAAACTAAGATGTTAACACTTTCATTTCATTCTAAGTGTATTATATGATTTTTTTCTTGTACAGATGTGGTATTTCAAACATAGGTGGTTTCAAGGTCTAGATACACACACAAAACAATATGTCCCACCAAGGAAACTTTGAATCATTGATACCAATAATTCTTAAGCATAAGTAAGAGCAAAGCAAGAGGCCAAAAAAGGGGTTCCATGATTCATGAACAATTAGGGCATGTTGTGCAAGCACTAACACATAGCATATCAAGTACATTGTGAAATATGTAGACATGAGTGTAAACATGTGTAAACATTAATAATTAAAATGTGATAATATAATAGTATAACATGTATAAATTATAATCAAATAATAATATGCTCCCAACATAGTATGAGACACAAGAATATGAAATGCCCAACATTTTTATGTGCATGTATCATGTGTCTATTGTAAACCTATATCACACTCGAATATGCATGAAACATATATTTATCTATAAAATAAACTATATGATATCTCCAAACATAAATTAAACAACATAGATGCCAAGGAGCTAGTAAACATGTGAATGTTGAATTTTTTTTATATTTTTAGATATATTTGAATGTTTTTGTATTTTCTTAAATATTTGATTTTTTGAACTTTTAAAAAAAAATTGTGAAGGAAAAAAGTAAAATATATGATCCCATATAAATTATGCTCATAAAAATCTACAAACTTAGAATATGGTACATAAAATTGGTTATATTATCAAGGTGCATCCATAAGTGTCATATCTAGAATTACATAATCTATGGTACTTTGTATATGTCTCATAGGACTCAATGTCCATGTAGAGGAAAAAGAATGAGTATTGGTTCTTGTAAACCATTTTCTAGTGATATGTATTTTTTTCAATGTAGTTATACTTATAATATGTTTATGTTCTCTTGCAAATTGGGAAAAACATGTAGGTGTAGATGAGAATTATGTGGAAACGACTGCGTATTGGTGAAATACTCTATCAAGTATGAGCCACCTAGGAAAATAGATTTCATGTTTCTTACTCTTTCATAGATGATTAACCTTAGTAGGTTATATAATTAGCTGACTTAGGATAAAATTTTCTTATTCAAGTGGATTTTCATATGGAATTTCAGAAATGGTGACCACCCTATTGGTATGAATGTATTTGATACACCCTTGAATTATGTAATGTACTACACATAGTCTCTATATCGAAGGTCATCACAATAACATATCTAAGACTCAAATATATGGAATAGATAAAAATTTAGTTACCAAAAGTGTTATACCAACTTTTAAAGGTAAGTCAATCTCACCACTAATGTGATATGATGTCCCATCTAATGCTCTAATTTTTTTGGTTGAAGTGTATGAATAATATTGTGTATTTACAAATGTGTAAGTAAAATCATGGTACATACATTCTAACTATCACTTCTATTTATCATAAACATATGTATAGGCTAATGATAAATGTATAATCAAATAAATAATAAATGAATATCTAAGTAATCATACATAATTTCACTATCATCAAATGTAATAGAGGGTCTTTAAACCATATGATATATTGTGCATGTATAAGTGTGATTAATGCCATTTAATGGATTCCCATAATTAAATGGAGGAGGGTTTGAATTATATGTCATTTTCACATACATATCTTTATTATAATGATATTGAAATGGATTGGTAAATATATTATAGTTTTTATGGTCATTGGGTTATGAAACTGAATCCTTTGGAGGATCATCAAAGGTAAATTATTGTTTATTAATAAGATCTTAGATATTATGTTTCAAGGTATAAAATATGTTTAAAAATGCCTTAGGCTTTGGTGGAAGTCATAATAGTCATTATCATCATATTATTTTGGTAGAAGTTGACTCATATCAACCTCTATAGGAATATGGAGAGAAATGAGATGATACTCCATAAACTTCTTATGTAATGAATCTGGAGACTTAGGTAATCATGTAAATTGTCTCTTAGGTCTACTGGATAATATGAGTTGATTAGTTCATTGTGATATTGTGTTAGCTATTGTGGTTTCTTCCTTTTTAGGTTATGTAGGTTTTACCATGTAGCTTTGTTTGATATGAAACTTGATAGTAGATGTAGTTGGGATGTCTTATACATAATCTTTTTCAATGAAATAATTTTCATTTCATGATATCAAACAATATGGCATAATTCATCAAAGGATTTGAAACTTTTGAAAATAATGGGCTCATGTAATGGGGTAACCAAAATTTTATCAAAGATGTCTTAAATTTCATTATATTTAATTAGATTTGTTATTTAGGCCAACATTAATTTGTACCTTAAACATATTAATATATAGGCTCATTAGTTCCTTGATTGATCTTAGTAATTTGGGAATATGACATATTTTTAGTGACATTGATAGAGAATGTTCTATAAATTGATATTCTAGAAGTTTGAATGCTTTCAGTAATTGGATTGGTAAATCATAGAACCATATTAAAGAATATTATTTTAGGATCCTTAATAATAATTATGTCAAAATTTTATAATTAGAAGCATAATCAATACATGCTTCATATTAAGATTAGATATGTTGTTTAGGATCACCTTTTCATCATAAAATGTGAACTTGGGTGCAACAAAACCATTAAAAAAGGGTGAAATTATATATCACATGATAGAGGATTATGTAATACATATTTTGAATCAATAGCATGAGTTTATTTTAAATCATTTTTCTCAATTTTGGTAACCTTAGCTTCCAAATATTAATAACTTGGAGAAGCTTTTACACTATAGAACCATTGGGATTTGCATTTTATACTTGTGTAGTCACTAAAGAGGATGAAAACACCACTTGTGTTGACATAGTAATTAAAATATATAATTGATTATAAGTATTAATTATTACTATGGAGGATGCAATGATTT
>JARHVA010008219.1:490000-533154 GCA_037957365.1 Torreya grandis
TCAATGCCCATCTCTTGGGTGATCCTGCTTTCCATGCTTTTTTTGTTATTATTACATTTTGTGATGTTAAAAACCACCATGAGGATATGGATAAAATCCATATTTTGGGTATCCTTTTAAACCTTAAACTACTCCTTGAACTTGCATATTGTGACTTCTTGTTCTATTAGTCAGGACTTTCTTACATCCTTTGCTAGTGTAGTGGTTTCAAAAGTACAAACTTTTTTCCCAATGAGAGATGAAAACCAAATTAGATATGTGTTAAATTTTATTGGATCATAGTGGATTTATTAATAATAATTAATAAATTTTAATAAAATTTCACCATATTCGTCTACTATTTTCATTTTGTTGGAGGTTATGGAATTCATCAATTCTATCATTGAAGTAAATTTTTGAAAAATAGTGGCAACATAATAATTCCTCAAACCCATCCCAATTGACATTGGACATATCCAGGCTATACAATCTTTATTAATAGTAAACCATAAGCTTTTTTCATCTATTAGTTGGAAAATAGACAATTTGGCCTTACTATTGGAATTAAAATCTCTTGGCTCAAAACAATGTTTTATACATAATATCCAAGATTCAACATCCATACCAAAGATCGATTCATTTAAATTTTAGGACTTAGTTTATTTAACTCATGATTGATTTTGTCCATGATTTTATCCATGTAACTACAATGATGAATTCCCCTAATGGGAACTCTTCCATTAACTAGGCTAAGATATCTCACATGGTGAAAAATATGTTCATGCTTTTGATTATGTAATGGTTCATGATTCACTCCCATCTATTGGTTTTTTGTGGAGGCATCCTATCTACCAGGACTATAAGCACTACTAATATTTACAAATAAATGGGCATCATTATTACAACTTCCTCTCTATATTTGGAAGATTCCCTAGGTGGGACCACTTCAATATAAGAGATGCACTCTTTTCCACATTTAGTTCAATCACAAATAATCTTTTATACCTATAATACAAGAGAGAAAATGGTAAAATTAATAGTAAAATGGAGATCCATACTAATAAAATAAAAATTTAATTATTATAATAGTTTATCAATGTTGGATATATGTCAATGATGTCTCCAAGGTGACCAAGGATGTTGATGAGGTGCCATATGTGCTAGAATGATAATGACAAAGTGTGCTTCAGTGATATTGCATAGTTATTCAATTTTTAGCTTGGATAGGTAGATGGTGGATGTTGTTGATGGTATGGTTATTTTTTATATACCATATGGGGTGTTTTGAGTTCTTGGAGTGATTTTGGAAGTGAAATTAATTCATTAGAGCAGTCATATGAGTGTCTAGGTTCAAGTAGTCATCTTGATAGATAAAGCTAAGTGAGAATATTGATGACATCAACATTTACATGTGTGAAGGTTTCAAGAGAATATTTATATATAGATATATTACACTATGTAAGGAGATCATATGGTTAAATTTTTAGGTTTGGATATGGAGCGTAGCAAAAGTTATTAAGGTGGAAATTTGGCCTCTTAGATAGAGTTCAATAAGTTCCCATACTTAGCCAAATTTGTGATATCACAGATCTATGGTGAGAATTTAATCAAGAGATGAAGTTATATAGTGAGGAATTAATTTAACTAGAGAATCATACAATTTCAAGCATTATAATTTTTATATAGAGATCGACAACGAGCATGAAGTCTATTAGTCATAGATCCTAAGAATGAATGCAATGAAGACATGTGTCACTTTCACATAGTTTGAGTAGCAAATCAAGATAGACAAAATTGTTTCAACCATTTAGAAGAAGATAAATGGTGCATATTAGTTAATAATTAAAAAAATATTAGAATGCACATCGGTATTCTAAGTGGTGGAAGTTCATTCGAGACTGACTATAGGGATGCAAAGGGCTTGTAGTGCTACCAAGTGGCTTGATCTTGGAAGCAAGGATCAAGGATCAAAGATTAATGATGAATGATGTAATCTAAATTTAGGAGGATCATAAGGAGATAAATGGATAAAATGTGATCAATCTATGTGAGGACATAAGATGAAGACATGTGTTTACAGATGATTTTGTATTAACCAATGACTGTTGGTATTTGAATTAACAAAAGGAAAAACCAATCTGTAGTATTTTACAAATATATTTTGATCTAGGATGAACTTTTTGATGGTGTAAAAGGATAAGTTCAAGATAAATTCAAGGTTACTCTAGATAATATAGTTATAAGTTTTGACTATCTATATAGTCATATTTATTGATCTCCAAAGTTGACTAAATGTTTGACCATGATCTGAAAATGACTTGAGAAGGATAATTGAAGAGTTCTTGATGGTATTTTGATGTTTCAAGATTGAATAACTATTACAGAGTGTTGTATAATGCATGGGGAACATAAGTATGTATTTTTGAGGTTTTACCAGTCCATATTTAGTATGAACAAAGGCATAGAAGCTGACTATGTTTATTGAATACACTGGTAGTTTGAGTGACCATCTTACAAAGGTAACTTGAAGATGTTCTAAGCAGAGTTGAGGAAGAAAATGAGTATGGATATTTTGTATAAGTCTCAAATATTGTCTAAGTGGTTATTTTGAGAGAGTTTATTTGAGTGCTTAGATCTTATGTTGAAGTGTCTAAGGCACATGGAAGTTTTTTAGATGTCCTAAAAGTTTCACCCATGTGATCTAATCATATGGCTATGTTACAATATTTAAGTATTTTGAATTAGAAGTTTGAGACCATATTTTGTATGTATGAATGCCTAAAGAGAAAGGAAACCTAATTGGTAGGTTCAAGTGTAGATTTGGTATTCCAGGTGGAATAGATCCATATGAGAGTGATCAAGGGGATATTAGAGGTATGTTTGATGTGTTAGAATCATTAGTAAAGGATGAAGGTGGTCCAATTAGTCTCACATATAATGTGAGTATGAAGGCTTAATAATTTTTGGTCCCACCAATACCTAATGACAGTTTTGGGTTAATGAGGTAATGGCTGACCTAAGGAGTGTGGAGTTCTTACATGTAATGTGTATGAAGACCTATTTCAAAGGTATAACAAGTATGGTAAACATATTGGATGACCATGATGGGTTAGATGAGTATATGGTATAAATACTAGGCATAATTGGTCTATTTAGAGTGGAGTAGAGAGAGCATGGTGCTAAGGAGAGAACCTTTGAAAAATAAGGTGCATGTCATTTAGGAACATCAATGAAAAAAGAGGATCACTCATGTTTATTTGATTAATTTGATTTAGGAGGACACACATGTCATTGGACCTAATGATCCTAAAATAGGTATATTGAGTGAATAAGCCGTATATGCTATTTGAGAAATATTGAAGGGTGAATAAAATTATAAGAGAATTCCATCATCAGGTGTAGAAGATATCAGATTAGAGATGTTGATCAGATCAAGGTAGCTAAGTGGGTGCTTGGTTGCCTAGGGGTTGGTTCCTCCTTGTGGGATGGGTTTCTCACTAAATTAAGGGATGGGTCTTCCTTAATTAGTTGGCACTAGTCTAAATGTTGGATCTTGTTATTTTAGGACTATAGTCTGTATTGTAGGGTTCAATGGGTTTTATACCCCAAGAGGATTTCCCATGTATATAATGTGTTATGTGATTGATCTTGTTATGTTCATTCCAATTGTTAATTTGTATTCATCATAATTATATGTGATGAATGGTTAAGAATTTAGAATTGAATTGGATTATCTTACATAATTGATTCACCCCACTTCAGTGATTATACATCTAATAATTAGAATCAAATCCATACCTTCTTTGTAAAATTTTAAACAGTTGAAGGTGATCATAGGTACAATGGATATTAATGGTGAACTAGTGTGTGCTTTGTCAAATACTGATCATCTAAAAAAAGAGATTGAAAGTGAAAGGAAGTAAAAATCCAAATCTAACTTCCTCTACATGTTGTGAGATCAAAGAAAGTAAAGTCTTAAGATATTTACATATGCTCTCATCTAAGGTCAAAAGGGACTCTAGAATCACCAAATAAGTCAAGAATAAAGACTCATCGATCAATAATGAACAAGAAAAAAGGAGATCCAACATGAACACTTTTTAAATGGAAATTGTTTTACTTGCAGCAAGTTTGGTCACAGATATAAGAATTATGTTGTATCTCCTAAGATCAAAAGAGATTGCATTTTCTACAAATGTAATCATAAATTTCATATTACCAAGAATTTAAAAATATCCTTTTGGAAAAAGGACATACAAGCCATTGGCACTATCAAATGGTTCATGGAAACTAAGCCTAAGAAATAATAAGAAAAGAAATAAAACTCTTACAGTGTGCTAAAGGAAGAATCAATGTTTGATCAAATATATTTTCACACTCAAGAAGATTAGAAAAAGAAGTGGTACATATATAGTGGGTGATCAAGTCATATGATAGGAGACAAGAACAAGTTTATTTCTCTCAAGAATACCAATCTAGGTACAGTTAGATTTGTTGATAATAAATCTACTAATATTATTGGAAAATGTACTGTGAGACTTGACAACGGCCATACTAGAGTTGATAATGTTTTATATGTAGAATGTTTGAAACATAATATTTATGGTGTGATTCAAATGTGTGATCAAGGAAATATTCTAACCTTTCATGACAAGGAATGTGAAGTTAAAAGGGAAAAGTCTAGAGAAATAATTTCAAACATTCATAAAGTAGAAAATAACTTGTATATCTTCCATGAACTCAAGAAGGAGGAATGTTTCATGAGTCAATTGGATGAAAGATGGATTTAGCATAAAATACTTGGACATATTAATTTTGACAATATGGTAAGGATAATTTCAAAGGGTTTAGTAAGACATATGCCAAAAATTACCAAAATTCCTCATTCTCTCTACAAATCATGTCTTCATGGGAAGCCAATCAATAAGAGATAAAAATCCAAGGAACATTCCACTATAGAGCCATTATAATTGATCCAATTGATCTATGTAGACCTATGATAATTTAAAGTATTCAAGGTTAAAAATATTTCATGATTCTCATTGATGATTTCACTAGGATGACTTGGATATGATTTCTTAAAGAAAAATCTGAAGCTTTTGTAGGATTTATAGCATTCAAAGCACTTGTGTAAAATGAAAAAGAATCTAAAATTATGTGTGTAAGATTAGATAGAGGAAGTGAGTTTTGGTCTCATGAATTTGATGAATTTTATGAAGAACAAGGGATAAGAAGATAATATTCTACTGCTAGAGCACCACAATAGAATGGTGTTGTTCAAAGGAAAAATATAATTGTTTAAGAATTGAGTAGAACAATGCTAAATTATTAGATAGTTATTGGGAAGAGGAAAAAAACACTCTAGTTGACATTATTCATAGGTTACAAATTATATTAAATAGTGATAAGACTGCATATGAGCTATGGAAGAATAGAGTTGCTAATGTCAAACATTTTAGAGTATCTAGGAGCAAGTGTTATATCAAAAGGGATGAAGAAAATCTTGGAAATTTTGATTCAAGATTTGATGAGGGCATCTTCTTCAGCTACTCTTATATCAACTCTACCTATATATGATTCAACAAGAGACTTCACAAGATTGTTGAAAGCTCAAATGTGAGTGTAGATGAGACAAATAGAGTCAAGAAGTTAAACTTGAAAGTAAGTGATACTATTTAGAGTTCTATTTCAAACAAGGACGGGTTATCTATTCAAACATACGATCAATATGAAGAGGAAGAAGCAAGACTTGACACTAAAGCTCCATCTAAGGGAATAAATAAGGATAATCCTACCTCCCATGTAAGTTGTAATGTGAATGCAAGGTTACAAACTAGAAGAAGAATGTTGATCAATTAGAATCAACAAAACACTGTCTTATTTTCATCATTTGAAATTGATTAAATATTAAATAATGAAACATGGGATCTAGTTCCTAGACCAAAAACCCATAATGTGATAGGCACTAAGTGGGTCTTTAGAAATAAGATGAATTATAAAGGAGAGATCACAAGAAATAAAGCTAGACTAGTGTGTAAAGGATATGCTCAAATTGAAAGGATAGATTTAGATGAGACATTTTCTCCAGTGGCAAGAATGGAATAAATTAGACTCTTCTTTTCATACGCTAGTTTCAAAATATTTTAAGGTCACCAAATGGATGTGAAATCTACTTGTTTGAATGGTAATTATTGACCAAATTTGAATTTTCATCAAATTTGGGCATCCTTAGGCAAATTTTTTAAATTAAAATATTTTAAGGGGTCCTAATTTGTTTTCATAAGAATTTTCACTTGTTATATGATGTATTTTTAGGTCACATTAGCTTTGGTTTTAGTTTCATTATTTAATTTGTCCTTTTGGGGTCATTTTATGTCATTTTAAGAGTCATTAATGCATTTGTCACATTTCCCAAGGTTATTAAGTGTCATAATTTCATGTAAAATGTCTAATAAGTTATTTGAGATGTCAAGTATTTCATTTATGTCATAATTTTTCATTTTCCCTAATTGAAGTTGTAGAAATCAATGGAAAAAGAAGAAAAATGGCACTTGTATGAAATCTTGGGAAGTGTGCCACATGGGAATTATCATGGGGGGTTTCCTAATGCTTATAAAACTAATTTAAATGCTTTTTTCATCTTCAATATTCATTTTAATTCCAAAACCATTCTACACATTTTTTTCTCTTCTTGGTAAATTGAAGTGGCCCTCAGTTTTTTCCTTAGTACGAGAAGCACGTGAAGTTTCAAAAAAAATTATCTTGGGGGAATATTATAAAATAAAATAGATTAAAATAAATATAATAATTTTTAATAATGGCCAACTTTTCCTCATGAACCATCCATTTAAAGTGAAGTGTGCAAAACTGCCTACTTATCCATGCACCCTTTAGGTTTTCCTTCATTCTGGTAAATTACATATGAACCACTTACTAAGATTGTTTAAAAATTATTTTTTATATTTCCTATATCTAATTAAATTCTTTTTTTCACTTTTGTGTTATTTTTTATCAGCAAATTACATCAAATTTACATATTGGTCTTTTCTGGGTGCAACAAGCAATTCTCTTCATTTGTAGAGTTTCATGATGTAAAAGTAACCATAGAGGATTGTGTTAGTTCCATTTAAATGTTCACAATGTCATCATAATTATTCCCACCTTGAAACTTCATCCTCTAAAACAATCTCCATAAGTTTTAGTCCTATGTATATCCATACAACTCTACCATTAATGAACCTTCAGGTGCTTTCATAGGGACTTTTCATGTTGAAGAGAAGGTCTTGACACTTATGTGTTTTGAGATATTAATTTTTTTTATAGGCATATATATTATTTTATATCTTATTGATAGCTATATTATGCATGTTTTGAACACATGTATACTTTCTACCTATATGCTTTTAAGGTGTACCTACATGAGACTGGGTAGAGATTTCAATAAGCCTTTTTGAGTTGATATTCCTAGTTATTAAGATCTAATTAAAGCTACAAGGTGAAATAAACTCCATAATAGACCCATTTAAATATTTAGATTATAAAATTCAATAATAATCATGTTATAAAATGCAATGACTTGTTTAGAGACTCCGTCCCTAAATAAACAAAAAAAGGTCTTAGGGCTCTTGTAAGCTATTAAAGACATGACTCTTGGGGTTTATCATGAATATTAAGGATTGGATCATATATTAATTATATAATAAAATACATGTGAAAATTTTTAAGATATTTTTACAATTGGATTTGGGATTTTTCAAGGTCCAATGATGGCCCCAAACACACTAAGACTAGGTAGTTTGATCTATAAGACTGAGCCTAAAAAGAACTTATCTCACCCAAAGTTTAATAATGGCCTATATATTGTATATATATGATTAAAAATGACCTAAATTATCATTAATTATAAAATTATCATCATAGGAATGTTTTATAATATTTTTTGATCTCCTTTCCAAATTCATCAGTCCATACAATAACCCATTGAGCACCTACAGGTAAGAGAATGGGCAAATGATAATTGAATAATTTTGATGGATAATTATGCTTTAATAATTTAAAATGGAATTTAGTTAACTATGTCCAGTTTTTTATGAAATATCATCAAGGATATAATGACATACTCTTGTCTTGCTTCACTTGTGCACTCTGTCTGTACACTGTAGAAATAAATACCTATAGTAGAGTATAAGATGGCGGTCTTAATTTTGGTGCTAGAGTGATGTTTAAAGATTTTAAAATTATATTATTATTTGAACTATGTGATATTTAACCTCTTTAGGATCCAAAAAAATATCCTTCACATCAGCCAATCTCAGTTGGAGCCACACAACACCTAAAATAGGGTTAAGAAAGGAGTTTTTGTCTCAACAGGTAGGGCATGAAACATTAATCCAAAAATTGATGAATTTTTATGTTATAAGGATAATAAAAGGTTAATAAAAGTTAAAATATACACTATATGACCAATTTTGGATCTATGAGTCACCAAATAGCATGATAAAGGTCCCTAAGCATGGAAATTGCACCTACAGGTAGAGACAAGTTCACTATGATAGTGGACATGGCAGACAATAACATTATTCTAATTCCTAGTTGATGTTTTGAGACTATAAAAAAGTGAATAATAGTTTATTCATGAATATTTATATCCAAGATATCCTTTATACATAGTTCTCAATTCAATGATTAATGAGAAGTGTTTCCACAAGGTTCTAAGCAAGAATATCCCATAGGCAGGCCTGAAAGTAGGAGACCCAATTCTAGTGATGAAAGAGTGCATTAGTATGAGGTATAAGATTAAAAATTCTAGGTAAAATGAAACATTACATATATTAACATGTAACATAGGTCATAAGACGTTTTCAAGGAAGTAAACAAGCCTTCATAGGGTCTCAGACCCCTATTTTCACCTATAGTAAGGTATATGCAAGCAAAGGCTAAAATGAAACATGAACCCTATAGGAGTGGAAAATAAGGTGTGAATGACTTTATAAATTTAAAAAATAACAAAATATATTTAATATTATGCATAATACCCTCCCAATATTCCCAAACATCTTTGTCATTTGGCAAATGGACTATAGTTCATACAAGCAAGCTAGGAAACCCTTGGTTCAAGGGGTAAGAATATGGAATCAATTAAGGATAAGGGTATTGGATGGTTTAAAAATATTAGTGATAAAAAAATAAATTTGATAAGAATTTATAGGCAGATTTGAAGCATGAAATTGGTGTGGATGGGTTACCTACAGGTGGATTTGGGCAAAAGTGCAGGAAAATAGGGTCTTTTAGCTCCTTTTTGGATAGATTTAATTATTTAGGTACCTAAATGAGGGATTATGACATTTAAATTTGGCATATATCCTAATTATTTAATTATAAAACTCAAAAAACTATCATTTTTCCATAATTAATATGGATATATCTCTCTATTTTGTCTTAGAGATCAGCCACAGGAAAATCAGGATTTTGGTTTACAAAGCAAAGGATGCCAAAAATGAGAAAATGACCTAGGATGAAGCCTTTGGATATTAAATAAATATTGGGTGATGTGTATGTAAGGTTTAAAAATTATTAATAAGGATCACACAATCTCTAATAACTCAAATTAACCTAATTATGCATGCATATAGTCCAATTTGGCATGGTTCTAATAGGCCAAGTTGGCAAAATAGAAGGAAAGCGATGAAAATACTATTTTAGAGGTAATTTGATGGATAGGTGAGTTTTAATGAATTATATTTTTTTTTAATAATCCATATTAATTATGTTTTAAAAATCCAATTGATCCAAACTGGTAAGGGGTATGTCAAGCACATTAGGCCTTAAGGAGACTTGAAGCCAATTAGGAGTCTATATTCATTTATAGCCCTTCATGAAATTTTTTGATGATTGGAATATGTTTTTGGGGTATTTTTAGAGGTTTTAACCACTTTTTTTTCAAAAAATTTCCTCAATATGCCATTGATTGGCTTAAAGTACACACAAACCTCAAAGAATGCTCATAAATGACATGAATGGGCAACTTGAAGTGCTTAGAACTTACATGAATATTTGCATGGGACATCAGGATATTTATAGATATCATTTAGGGTACTTAAGAATCCCTTGATGTAATTTTGAGATATTTTCAATGTGTATCATTTATGAACAAAGGCTATGACCTGAAACTGCTAAAAACCCTAGAAAACCCTCTATAAGGACCTAATTAAGGAAATGTTGAAAATGGAGTATCCATATGGGGTGGAAATGACATTAAAAATATTTTGAGATGTATAAGACTCATTCAATTTATCACATATTCAAGGATATGTATGAAACTTTATGGATAATATGCAAAATGTGGTTTTTCTCACCATTTTTTGTGTTTTATAGGGTCTATGGTGTTTTAGAAGGTGGAATCAAGTTTTATGGGAATATAGGGACATATTATAACTCCATATGGTCATTTTATCCTATTTAAAAGTTTATAAGTGTCCAAAATAAATCTCTAATTTTAGCCAGTCAGAACTGGCATGATGCACACAAGGGTAAAAAGTGTGGAAACCTCAATTAGGTGCCCTTTTAAGGTGAAATTAAGGGTTATAAAGATATGGATGAGATTTATAGGTTTAATTCACTCCATATAATTTATTTTAATTTTAAAATGAACACTTTTTTGAGTCCAAGTGTGAGGGGTGACTGAAATAAGGAGTTTTAAGACTGTAGGCAATGATTGCTTCATTCCAAGAGTTTCCAAATGAGTAATATTAGAACCAATGCATGTAATTTTATGCCTAAAGTCATTCCCTCTCATCCAAATAATAATACCTATCCATAGTTTGTGGTGGGATGTTCAAATAGGTATATATTATGAATGTAATTTTTTGTGCACAAATAGGGAGTTTTATGCCACTTTTCACACTTTTCATGCCTTATATGGACAATTGGACCTCCTTAGATTTCATGGTTCATATCATATCTCTTATTAAATCATTTATAACTTATTTTATAAAGTTTAAACATGTCCAAGTGACCTTTGGACTTCCCTTTCTTTGCTTCTCTCTCAAAAGCTATAAATATTCATTCTTTAGGCTCTTTTTAGTAGCCTCCATTGGTAAATGGGGAAATTCTAGCCACATTTGTACTTAAAAGACTATTTAATAAATATAAAAATTATTTTTCCACTCATATGTTTTACTATTAAGTATTTAATGTAATCTTGTTGGTCTTGGCTAGTGAAAGATCTTCTTTTCTAACATGTTACTCTTGGTTGTACATCAAATGTGTAGAAAGGTTATTATTACAAGTCTTTTTTAGTATTATTTTATAAGTGTATAGGTGTATTAAAAGAGTTTTATTACTTATCCCTTCATGGAATCATCTGCTACCCTCTTAAGTATCAAATACCTTCTTAAATCTAACATATGAAACATTGATGTGACAATACATCCTAAGTTGTGAGTTTTGTGTGAGAGAGATTTTGTTTGTCTTTAAGTAGTAGATATTTAGTCAAATGGGAGGATATTAAACATTAATGAATCACATTTTTGGTTTTCTTAGTTGTTTTATTAACCCTTTTCATCCACAATTTGATAGGTTATGAAGAGCTTCAAAAAGTGCATCAAGAGAACTAGCCCTTCTCGAGATTCATCTCTCAACATTGTCACCCATAGAAAGAGGGATGTCTCCATTGTGCCACTTAGATGAGAATAGATAGATATATCATTAAGGGTGAAAATATAAGTGTCAATATTAACTTAGAAGAAGTGTACATTGATTTACCTGAAGGATTATTCTTTTCATGTGATCAAGACTATGTGTGAAAATTTAAGAAGGCTTTATATAGTCTTAAACAAGATCCTAGAGATTGGTATGATAGAATAGACAAGTATCTTCTGATCAAGGTTTCAAAAGAATTTGATAGAAATTTGTACATTAATACTAAAGGTATTCATCAATTACTTGTAATTATCTATGTTGATGACATAATATTTGGTTCTAACAATGACAATATGACTAAAGAATTTGAAGATGTCATGAAGACAAAATTTGAGATGTCTAGAGGAGATTTAATTCTTTTTAAGATTGCAAATTAACCAACTAGATGCAATGATATTCATTTCAAAAGCTAAATACATCAATGATATGCTATGTAAATTTGATATGATCAAGTGTAAGCCCATGAGTACAACAATGATTATAGGTTTCAAGTTGAGCAAGCAAGATGACTCACCAAATGTTGATCAAACATTTTATAGATTCAAGATTTTAAGTCTTTTGTATTTTAATTCCTCTAGAGCTAACATCATCCAAGTAGTAGGACTTGTTGGTAGATTTAAAGAAAAGTAGTCAAAAGAATCTTAAGGTATCTTAAGGGCACCATAAAATATGGTTTATGGTATCCCATGAGTAAATAATTCACTCTAAAGACATACATTGATGAAAATTGGGTTGGTTGTGTGGATGATAAGAAGAATACTAATGGTGGTGTTTTATTCTTGGCTTAATTCTTAGTATCTTGGATAAGCAAGAAATAAGGCTCAATATCCCTATCCAATGTAGAAGTTGAGTATATAGCTATTACCTCATGTTGCACTCAAACTATATGGATGAAGAAAACCTAAAGAATCTTGTCCCATATACTACGACAATAATAGTTCAATTAGTATCTTAAATAATCATATAATTTTATAAAAAAACTAAACACATTCCTATTAGATATCATCTATTGAGAGAAAAAGTGACCAATCAATGTGTTAAGTTGGAATATGTACCTAAAAAAGAACAACTTATAGACATTATGACCAAAACATTAAAAAAAGCAACATTTTAGTAGCTAAGACAAAGATTTGGAGTTATCTCCTTGTATACAAATCAATAGAATGCTCTTGGTTGAGGGGGAGAAAATGGTTCATGATCTTTCTCTAGTAGTCTATAGTAAAATGCTTTAGGTAACATGTTCAAGAATTTTGGTCCTAAAGGGTCAAATTGGTTGGTTATAAGTGTTTGAAGATTTTATGATAGATATAGTTCATTAAGAATTATTTTTAAATATATCATGATCCAGGTGGAATGTGGAGTTAAGGGGGGATAACTTAGATAGTTTGAAAGGATTGAAGAGTTGTACATGATGTGAGGGGGAACATATGTGAGATGTTCTAATCATAATGGAGATATGAAGAAGTATGCTATAGATGTGACCTCAATTATGTTTATTTTATGACTTGATCAAACCAAGGTAGGTGTTTTGTGAATATATTTAATCCTCATGCATTAACAAAGGGGGAGCTTTGTTAATGGTTAGGTCCTAGGATCAAAAGATTGTGTAGTAGAATTTGAGAGAGAAGGTATGAAGGAAATTATGTTTATTCATCATTATTTTAAATGGTATAAATATTCTCAAAAGGGTTCCTAATATTGGGTGACTTAGGGGGAGTCCTTCTTAATGTTTTCAAGGTAAGTTCATGTAGTTTATGATGTTCATGTATGTTTTATCTTCATAGAAGCTTTGTATAATCAAAGAAGAGTGTAGTTATGGATCATGTTTGAAAATATAAAGGTAAGAATAAGTATGCACAATTTTTGGGGGAGTGTATATCATCTCTCAGAGGTGGTAATTTATTATTATTGGTCCTTGAAGTCTTTTTAGGTTTACAAGATCAGAAGTTGAGCCCACTTTATCATTATGTCAAAGGGGGAGAAAGTGCTTGAAGAAAGAGATAGAGTCTGAGCATAAGATTTATATTGGTTTTGATATAAATGAAAAGGAGGATATTTTTTGAGGTTTATCACTAATATCTCTAAGGTGACCAAGGATGTTGATGAGATGTCAAGTGTGCTAGAATGATAATGACAAAGTGTGTTTCAGCCCTCTTTCATAGTTATTCAATGCTTGAATTACATAGGTAGATGGTGGATATTACTCATGGTATGGTAATGTTTTATATAACATATTGTGTGTTTTAAGTGATTGGATTGATTTGTGGAAGTGAAAGGAATTCATTAGAGTAGTCATATGAGTGTCTAGGTTCAAGTAGTTGTCTTGATAGATAAATTTGAGTGAGCAAATTGATGAAATAAAAATTCACACATGTGAAGGTTTCAAGAGAATATTTATATATGGATATATTAAAATATTTTATTACATCATATGGTTCAATTTTCAGGTCTAGACATGGAGTGTATCAAAAGTTATTAAGGTGCAAAGTTGGCCTTTTAGATAGATTTCAATAAGCTCCCATACTTAGCCAAATTTGTGATATCAAAGATTTATGGTGAGTGTTTAATCAAGAAATGAAGATATAAGGTGAGTTATTAATTTGAATATATAAGGATATAATTATGATCATTATAATTTTTAGATAGAGATCAATGGTGAGCATGAAGTCCATTAGTCAAAGATCCTGAGAATGAACATGATAAAGACGTGCCACTTTTATAGAGTTTGAGTAGTAGATAGAGATATAAAAATCAATTTTTAACCATGAATAATAATATAAATAGTGTGTATTATTCAATAAGTAAAAATAATGATCACAATTCATTTAGGGATACCTATTGGTAGAAGTTCATTGGAGACTGATTGCAAGGTATGCAGAGGGATTGTAGGGTTGTCAAGTGGCTTGATCTCAGAAGTGAGGATCTAATATCAATGGTGAGAGATGAAATTTAAATTTAGGTGGATAAAAAGGACATAAATGGATTTAATTTGATAAATATATTCAAGTACATTAGATGAGGACATGTGTCTACAAATGATTTTGCATTAACCAGTGACCATTGGCATTTGAATAAGTGAAAGGAAAAATTGGTCTATAGTATTTTATGAATAGTGTTTGATCTAATAAAATATTATTGATGGTGTAAAATGAAAATTTGAAGAGTAATTCAAGATGAATCTATAAAATCTATTTATAAGGTTTGAATATATATACTGTCAAAGTTATTGATCTCTAAAGTTGATTGAAGGTTTGACCATGTTTTGGCAAGTGACCCAATAAGGATAATAGAAGAGTTCTTGATGGTATTTAGATGTTTAAATATGAAATAACTATTTTAGAGTGTTTTAAAATCCATGAGGACCATATTTATGTATTTTTTATGTTTTACCAATCCATATTTAGTATGAACAAAGGCATATAAGTTGACTTGTTTATGAATACACTGGCTATTTGAGTGGCCTTCTTACAGAGATAATTTGAAGATGTTATGAGTATATTTGAGGAATAAAATGAGTATGGAGATGTTATATAAGTATAAAATTCTTATTATAAGGTTTTTTTCATTATTTTCCCATGATTAGTTATGGAGAGTCAAAATAGCTTGACTGTATTTTGATTGTTTATGCCTAGTCTAAGTGGTCATTCTAAGAGAGTTGATTTGAGTGTTTAGAACCTATGTTGAAGTGTTTAAGGAACATTGAAGTGTTGAATATGTCTTTAATTTTTCACCCATGTGATCTAATAATATGTCTATGTGAAAATATTTGAGTAGTTGGTTTACAAGTTTGAGATTGTATTTCTATGTATGAAGGCCTAAAGAGCGAGGAGACCTAATCGGTAGGTTCAAGTGTTGATTTGGTGTTCTAGGTGGTATGGATCCATATGAGACTGATAAATGGGATATTGGAGATATATTTTATGTTTTTGAATCATTTTTTAAGGATGAAGGTGGTCCAAGTACTCTTACATGTAACATGTGAGTATGAAGGCCTAATTGTTTTAGGTCTCACCAAGACCTAAAAGTGGTTTGGGGTTAATGAGGTAATGGATGACCTAAGGAGTGTGGGGTTATTACATGTACCATGTATTAATACTTTTTAAAAATTTATAATGAGTATGGTAAGCATCTTGGCCAACCAAAATGGGTTAGATGAGTGTATGGTATAAATACTAGGCATAATTGGCCTATTTGGAGTGGACTTGAGAGAGTGTGGTACAAAGCAAAGGAGAGAACATTTGAAAAATAAGTTACATGTAATTTAAGACAATAAAATATAACATAGGATCATTAAATTTTATATGATCAAGTTTATGTACGAGGACACATAGGTCATTAGACCTAATGAGCCTAAAAGAGGTAGATTGAACGAGTAAACCCTAGAGGTTGTTTGAGAAAGATTGAAGGGTGAAGAAGAGTGAAAGTAAGAGAAGTCCATCATCAGGAGTAGAAGACATTAGATTAAATATGGTGATCAAATCAAGGTATCTAAGTGGTTACTTGGTTTCTTAGGGGCTTGGTTCTTCCTTATGGGATGGGTGTTCTTTATTTAGTTGGTGTTGGTCTAAATGTTGGATCTTGTTATTTTAGGAATATAATCTATCTTGCAGGGTTTAGTGGGTTTTATCCCCTATTGGAGCCAAAATACCCCAATTTTTTATAATTTTGTAAAATAGGGACCCTTTTGAATTTTCCAAAACATATGTACCTTGAATTGGCTTTGGAAAGGCCATTCTTTATTAGAATTTGAAGATCATCCACTTGAAAAAAAATGAACCTCTGCATATCTGATTGTGATTATGCTTTATGGGATAACCCTACTAATGGTTGTATTTTTATGATGAAGTGTAAGTTCCATGGATAAAGTGATGGTTACCAACTATAAAACCTTATGATTTGAATTCAAACAAAGTGGGAGAAGTTTAAAGGGAAATCATATTTCTTTTTTCTTTTTTAAAACCCTAAGTCTAATTTTATATTAAGGCATGATCATGTTTTTGACATAACCTAACCTTAATATAAAATCATACTTATACCTTTTATTTTTTCCCCCATTATTAACCTCCTAACCTTGCCTAATTGTTAGTCCATAGGCCCCTTTTGCTTATATCCAAGGTTTTTTTGTTTAGCCTAGGCTTCAATCTTAAATGTGTTTGTGTTTAGTAACACAAAAAACATCTTAATATTGAAACCTTAGTCTAAAACATTATACATATTAGGTCCTAACTTAATGATTTTATTTAATCATAGATCCATTAGCTCTCACTTCCATAGAGATATAATCTAATGGTGTGAGATAACATAGGAAGAAACATACATCGACTTCACTTTCTATGAAAAAGTTATTACAAGATTTAATTTGATAGTCTCACTCCCATCATTTGACCTTATGAGGACGTCTTTTATGTTATCAAGATCATAAAGTTAAACCTCATCAAAACTTTTACCTAAGTTTTAAGGGGACCGCATTAATGTTTTAACCTCAAGCTTAACATAATAGACTTTAGATCTAAGTGCATTATGTTTATTCACACAAGTAACTTATGAATAATCATTTAAATTAAGTCTATATTTGAATAATTGGTAACTTAAAATTCATTTACTTTTACATATCTAATGATCCACATTCGTGCTCAAATCTTGATCTAATGACATGAAGACAAAGGAGTCCCTAATAGTTTAAATCCAATCAACTTTGAACTCCCAAATCATGATTAGCAGCCCTTACATTGTCATCAATATAATCCAATGGTGTGAATTCTTTGATCTATAAGCCCTAATATGCAATCATATGGACTAAGGCCATAATTTAAATTTGAAGATTCATTGTGTTTGTAAACACAATATGACCTTGGGGCTCAAACCTAATCCCTCATAGACTGAAACTCAAGACTAAATTTGATAGTGTCATTCCCATCATTTGAAATTTGTGAGGACATATTTGAAATTATCAAGGCCATGAAATTTAACCTCAGCTAACATTTTATCCTAGGTAAAAAGGACATTTTTAAAAACCCTTCAAAAGAGACACTAGCATATTAACATGTAAAACATAGCATAAAAGACCTTAGCATAAGTTTGTTAGTGTTTATTAACATAAATAAACCTTAAGAGTATATTTTACACCTAAGTTTTATTAAAACTCAAGACTAATTAAGCTATGTGTATCTTGTAGGATCCAATAAACCATACTTGATCGGAGGTCCTGATACAATAGAGCAAAGATAAAAGACTTGATGTAAAAACCAATAGCTATTTTTCCAAGGAATTTTCATGGGGAGGGACACATAGGCACCATGTAAGCACTAAATGACAAATTGGCATGCCTGAAAAGATAGAATTTGTAAAAATGAGGATATCCATAAGATATAAGGAATGAATGAATTTATGAAGTCTACCACCTTCACTATTAAAGCTCCAACAAACCCTAGAAAAGAAACATAAATACCTAATTCTTGATTGTTGAGACACAATTGAATTAAACAAGCTCAAATTTAATCTTGATCAAAGAAAAGATAGTCATATACCTGAGTCAAATAAGGAATCATGGCATTAACTAGGCAATAATGGAAAAAAGAAGCATAATTTTATTTGTCTATGGACAATGAGGGAAGATGTTTTAACGACATAGAATTGGATACTAGGGCACTCAAAAATGGAATGAAGATTTGGTTAGAGATATTCTTTGTAGTCAATGAAATGTAGCCTCACTAATGAATAAAGGATCATAGTAATTAGGAGGAAATTTGATGACTTAATTGTAATTTAGATGTCTAGTCTTCACCAAACAGCAATAAAAATAGAGGTACTCCATTACATAGATATCCTTGCACCTATGTTTATCAATTATAGAATTGATGCGATTTGATGGTTAGGAAGGTGTAACAAAAGGGATTACATAAATTTATAATGTATCTTTTGAGGGATAATGTAAACTCCCTAGGACTCATATATACATCCCTAGCATCAATGAGTGGATAACCAAGCATAATTTAGACACTATTCTAAGACCCTAGTTAAACTAGGGAACCTACATATCCAGGAACCATGATGGGAAGATCCCTATTATAAAATCTAGGGAAGGAATTAGGATCATCATGACCCTATTGAATAGAGATTCATGGGTAGCCACCATATCCTATGATAAATCTAATTGGGTTTCTTCCATATATTTCATGGTGGAAGAGAATCTAACTCCACCTATTGGATAACTGATTAGCATCCACTTGGGAAGACAATTCTACGGCATAAAAAGGAAGACCAACCAATAATTCATCATGATGTCCTATTTTTTGGACTCATTGATGGCCTCCACACATATTCTTGATATCAATAATTGGTCCTCTCATAGCAAGATTACCATATCCCATCATTATTCAAAATTATATATCTTTAAATATAGGGGTCACCTATAATTCATTTGTGATTGCATATATCCTATTTTGGTTAAGACTATCATAGGTAACCCTAGGCCTAAAGTACACCCCCTCATCAAGAAATATGTAGAGCCCATGGGTGACATATGGTATTACCTAGATTGCACCATCATTGGGATGGAAGGAGTAATGACTTAACCATATAGATTACCAATCCATGTCCCTATCAAATTAGTTGAATATGAAATTGCTTCCCAACTCCTCCAAGGGATTGAAAATCTATACAAAGAGAAGAGGAAAGGAATTTTGCATCCTTTTCCATTATTTATTGGAAAAATCATGATCTATGGATGGAAATAGTTGAACGTTATGTCCAGACATAGAGATTCCTTCTATTTTAAAAAGGATGACCTCAAAGAATGGGACCCAAATAACAATGTTGTCCCCCATCTAAAATCAAAGAAGCTGACCAAGGTGGCCTATGAGCATACATTTAGCCCATATGACCATATCTACACCAAGGCTACAAACTTTGAAGAAATGCTAGCAAGGTGCAGGAAACATAGCTTCAAACATGAACATAGATTGTAAAGACATGAGAAGTCAACTAGAGAAATCTAGTAGATGAACCTATTACAATATCATCTATTTCCTTCCACCTCAATTACACCTCCAAGACTACCATAACATCAAGTACTCCTAATTCAAGGACATGGTGAGAGAAAATTGGAAGAAAGGTCAGGAGAAGGTCCTTCATCATTAGTTTCACCTCTAAGACTAGCTTCTCCAGTAGACCACATTGATATGGTTTCCTTAGAAACATATGAAATTGTAGAAGGATTATTAAAAGAGCTTATAGAGACCTATGGGTCAGATCAAAAAGATGAGGGAATTAAGCAAACCATAGCTAAGTTGGCATAATCTGAAGAACCCAAGGTAGGTGAGAGAGAAAAGGGGAAGGAAATATCTTTATATTTAGTGCCTACCTCATGAAAGAAAAGGGAAGTAGAGATGGCCCTTGTTCTTAGGTCCTCCAAAAGGCCAAAAGTGACATTGTCCCATCCTACTAGTGAGGTTAACTTTTTTAGTGACAAGTTCCCCATACATGGACCTATCATCCCTAACTGGTTCATATATGAAAAGCTCCAAAATATTCCATCCTAGTCACATTCATTCACACTTACTAGAATTACAAGTATTGATACCCATGATAATATAAAACCCTAGATTAGAGATTTCATGAAGGAACATGAAGAAAAGAGGACTGTTGAGGTAACTAAAGAGAGTGGAAAAATAATGAAGGATCTTGGAGCATCAAGTGGTACTGGGATTAAGATCCTAGAGGTACCTAGATTTTGTGAACCAACAACCACTATGGAGTATAATATAGACACAATTGGGTTGGAGAAGGTAACAACAAAGAAGGCCACTATAGGCATTGAGGAGTTCACCTTCCAAAGAGTGGAGCCTTTTGTGGGTCTAACTCTTGTGCAAGGGAAAATAGTTAGGGGAGCACCCCATCCATCAAGAGGAAATAAGAATTTTGGTTGAGGCCCAATCAACAATGAACTTTTTTGGGATCAAGGGAATGCAACAAATAATCATCAACCTAGAAATGGAGAATCATGACTTAGAAGTACAAGCTACATTTTTAGTCCTTAAGGACATATTAGAGATGTTGAATAAGTCTCTTCTTGACATATTTGAAGGATTGAAGACCATGAATCCTAGATTAAGTGCCTTGAACCATAAAAATGAGATGGTAAAGGTATTAATTATTCAATGGTTGGACTCCAAAGACCAAAAACTAAATTGATCAATGTGCATAATACAAAACAGGTCTAGGACATCAAAATCATGAAAATGGGAAATTTGAATATCCTTATAGGAGTCATAGTGGATAAAATATAGGACCTAAGAACTTGTTATAACATCATAAAAAATTTAATTAAAGAAGATAAGGACTTGATAGATAGAATGGAGAAGTTCTTGGAGACCTTGTTGGCAAGCCCCTCTTAACCCACTACCACAAGACTAATAGACGATGAAGAATTCAAGCAAAGAGTTAATGTCTTCATCCAGAACATCATAGACAGCCAAGAAAGGTCATTAACATCATCCTTACCCCAGGAAGGTGAATTTTATAGGCAATTGCATCCAAGAACTCATGGCCAAAAGTGACAAAGAATTCAATACATTGGTAGATCAAGAAGAGGATTGTTTGATGAAACATGTAGTATATTTTGAGATAATTAAAGAATAACACACTAGGGTGAAGGACATCCTCAAGAAAATATAACAAATAGGACCTACCAATGTAATATGAAAAGAATATTCTTTTGTAATGCATATATGCTACTCTATTAACATATATTAGTTCTATTTGTAAAATTTGATGTAGGAGGTCATGTGTATTGTAATATTTATATGTAGGATAGTTTTCCTCATCTTACATATAGACGTTTAAATAAGTTAACTAGTACAACACTTATTTTATCTATAAATAGGCAAGGGTTAGCATTTTGTAAAGGGAGGGACTCTAAGCAATTGCATACAAGAAAACATTTTAATACAACTAAGAAAATTTGAAAATATTGCTTGAATAGTGTGTTAAAAGCTAATGTTATCTCTCAATTTCATGTCAACATCTTAGACTTGAATGGTTATTTGCATTTTGAGCTACATTTTTTTTCATAAGGTTGTTAATTTGTGTTATGCTAGATTAGCTAAAAAATCTTAGGTATACTTCATTTCATTTGCTCTAGATTTGGATGTGCTCATGTTATTCATGTTACAATAGTAGATTATTTAAACTAAACCTAGTTCTTAATTGTGATTTATATATTTCCTTTGATGATTTCTTGGTTTATGATGGAATTTGGGTTCATACTATTTTACATCATAAATTGGTTTATTTATGCTCAAATCAATTAGAACCTTGTCATGATATTTGAGATAGAAACCCACAATCACACTTTTTTTTATACCTTACCTCCTTTTTTTCTATTTTATTTATCAAATCTCACTTTATTTTAAGATCACTATTAATATCTACTTAGGTTAGTTTTTGGATCATAAATATCACAAAGTTTCAAATATATAGGACCATGGTGGCTCTCAACCACCAAATTAAACAAATATTATGGACAACTCTCACACTCTAATTTTATTCCACCATAGACATCCCAAATTGTCCCAAACTATAACTCATACCCTGGATCCTCATGATCCTAAAATTAGAAGTGTTCATCAACACTGAGAGAACATGTCAGTTAGTTAGAAAAAGCAACAAAAGAAAGATCTTTGTTGCCACTAGAAGGAGGGAATTTGATCAATTGTGAAATTTCTTGTGTTATGTTTAAAGGATTCTTTACCCTTATGAGTGTTTTTTCACCCTAAGTGCAAATATCCTTGATATTTAAGTGGTTTCCCACTTATCTTTGTGTTTTGTAAGGCAAAGATTTTAGTTCTCTATAAAGAAATGGTTAAATTCTAGTAAATACGACTTCAGGTTTTAAGTATTCACAGTATTTGAGATTAGGATGGATTATTTTGGTTGAAGATTGAAAATTATTTATGAATATTGAGTTTAATTAATGCACAAGTTATAAATAATGGTCATCTTTGCATAATTCAACACATCTTTAAGCTTGCTTAGTCAAAGATCAGTGTCCTTTGTCCCTTTATGAGTAAATATTTAAAAAATAGGCATAGTGTGTAGGATGATTATTGTTCTTTGTGAAATATAACTTTACAAACTATATTTTAAACAAGATCCTTAATCTTCAAGTTAGAATTCAAAAGGATCAGGACTAGATCACATTTAGAGACCAGAGAACCCTTTCTTGAACTAGAAACCCATAGAAGAACTAAGAAAGATAGAGGTTGGTGTAGACATTCCAAGTATCTACCATATTTACCCTTACAAGGGGTCCTTACCTTTAATCTTCATCTAGATATGTCATGGCTTATAAGTTCCCCCATTAATATACTAGGTGTAGTTCATGACTTACCACATAATCTTGAAAATTACTTGCCAATATTTAGTCCAATTGGTGTTACAACTACAAAATAACATGTTAAATCTTTTAAGGTTACTTTAAGATTGTTAAATGTTATCCATGAAGATGTATCATGTAGGTTTTTTCCATTTACATTCAAGGATGCTGTATATGAATGGTTCCTTAATTTGCCTGATGATTACATCACCTCATGGAATAACTTTGACACTATATTTATTGATCAATTTGGGAATGATCATAAGCCTCTACATCATTTATCACCAATTCACAACCATTAATAAGGATTCAAGTGAACCTATTAGATCCTTCAATGCTAGGTTCCAAAAGATGTTTAGTCAAACCATGGATCCATACAAACCTAATGAGGCTTTAGCTCTATAAATTTACAAAGATGTAGTGGACCCTATGACTTTTATGTTTCTAAAAAGGGCCATTCTAGCTATCAACACATTATCCTAGGCTTATTCTAAAGTTATGGTTATTAGTGACCAAATTTAACCCCAAGGGTAGATGGCTTATTATATCCCAAACATTAACCCCTAGATGCATGTATTGAAACTTTTCCAAAAAAATAACCAAAATGTTCTAGCATTGAACCAACTCTCTACTCTGAATGTATTGCCTAATAGCCATGTTGCTCCTAATTAGAACCTAGGTTTCTTGAGTCATCAAGTTACTAATGGATCTCACACCAATAACCAAAAGAATTTAGTGCCAGTCAATGGTACTAACAATAGCCAAGTCCAAATTTCTAAAATCCCAAAGAATGATAATGAATCTATATTAAAGATGGCCCATAAGCTTAGCACATATTTCTTGCAACTACAAAAACAAGTTAACAATGCTAATGATAACTCTAGAAGGAACTTAACCTTCCAAAAGTTCAACATGCTTAGAAATAGATTTCAAAATGATAGCTTTTACAGAAACAACAAAACCAATGAGCCTTCTTCTAGCAAGAAGACCATGGATATTAATCTCATTGATATTGCCATACCATACTATTATAGGGTACATGCCACATCTAAACATGGTGATATTGATTGCATTGAGTTTTTCAAAGCCTTTGAAGCTTTCCAAGAAGAACTTGACACATTTGAAGTAGTCTCAAACAAAGATACTACTACAAGTGCATCTAGGTCCAAGCCATCTAACCAAGTGCACATGGTAGAGACATTCGAATTCCATTTCCAAGAGGATAATAAGGCTGAAAATATTCTTGAAGAGATTCAAGCATTCTAGCAATTCTTGAAAACCTACCCTCTAAGAAATAGAGAACAAAAATAGTCATTGACAATTTAAACTCCCCCTAAAAATTATGGGACTCCTCTAGACACTATATCAAGAAATGATCCTAAACCACCTAAGGGTAGTTATTCTAAACCTACTGCTAAACCTTCAAGCAATACTAGTTATAACATTATGGAGGATATGAAGAAGATCAAAGCCAACATCACTCTACATGAGCTAACCCAGATTATATAATAAAGAGACTTACTCTTGGAATCATTGTCCAAGAAACCTAGGAACCCTCTAAAAAGTGATAGTGAAAATATAACTATGTAAATAATGAAATCAGAGTCTCCACCCTTCCTACTCATAGTCAAGATATTCAAAAATAATGTCCATTATTTCCTTTTATATTCTAGATCCTCAACCAACATCATGCCTTCAGGTATATGTGAACAACTTGGGTTAACCCCAATTAAGTCTAATAGAGTGGTCACATAATTGGATAAGTCAAAAGTCAAAGTCATTGGGGAATTATTGAATGTGCATATGCAATTGGCTAGTGAACCAAGAGTTCAACAATTCATGGACATACAAGTGGTGGCAATCCCTAGTGCTTATGGATTGCTACTTAGTAGAGAATGGACTAAGGATCTAAATGGATACATGTCTACTAAATGATCCCACTTATGGCTACCTTGGAAGGGTGTTCCAAATAAAATAAGGGTGGAAATAGAGCTAATGATGAAACACATGATAATATAATATAATGTTGTCAATGAAAAGGTGAACTTCTTGGATTCTAATTTGGGAATCTTCACTTTGGAAGCTACAAAAGAACCTAGTTCCAAGAACCCTCCTCTAATTCCTAGCCTAAGGAGACTATATGTTGATGGTTCCAGATGTAAGTCAGGATTAAGAGCTAGTATTATATTGATAGACTCTAGAGAAAAATAATCATGCATCTTATAGATTTCAATTCCCATGCACTAATAACTTGGTTCAATATGAGAATTTCATCCTAGGTTTGTAGCTTGATATTAATCATAAGGTCAATGAAATTCTTGTTCATGGAGATTCTAAGCTTATGGTCAATCAAATAAAGAGTAAGTACCAATGTAAGTTATCTTACATCAAGAGGTACAAGTTCAGGTTTTGGGACTTGGTATAATATTTTGATGCTTTCAATATCTTGTCTATCCCTAGGGAAGAAAATAAAGCTATTGATGAGCTTGCCTCTACTGTAGCTAATATCATGCCCAATCATGATTCCTCCAACTTCAACATTGAGATGGTTCCATGCCCCTCAGTCCCAAATAATGTGAATCTTTTTCAAGTATTCAATGAAGATCAACAAATTCTATATTTCTTGACTAATTTTGAGGCCATTAAAGCTCACATCATTGATGAAGCTAACAAAAGTTCTCTTGAAAGGAAGCTTAATGGTAAAATCATCTAACTAAATGACAATAAGATACCTAAAGAGATGATCTCATCAAAAAGGTTATTTGATCACAACAATATTACTAAAACACCTAAGGTACCCAACGTAAGTGGTAAGGACTATCGTACAGTAATTCTTGGCCCACATGATCAGTCCCAACAAGTGAACATTGGAAAGGATTTTACTAAAATGGAAAACAAAAAGGTTGGGAGCTACTCTAAAAATACAAGGATGTAATTTCTTGGTCCTATGAAGATATAAAAATATTTGACCCAAGGGTTGTTACTCACACCATACCCCTCAAGGAAAATTGCAAACCCTTTAGGTAGAAGCAAAGACCTGTCAACCTTGTTTTGGAACCCATGATATTTAAGGAGTTGAAGAAATTGCTAGATGTAAGGATTGTGTTTCCTATTAGGCATTCCACTTGGGTTGTTAACTTGGTCCTAGTGAGAAATTAGATTGTTTATAGACTTATAAATCTAAATAAATAATCTGAAAAGGTCAAATACCCCTTGCCTTCTCTAGACCAGGTCATCCAAGTTGTTTCAAGATCTACCATGATGTATTTTTTGGATGAATTTTATAGATATAACCAAGTGCATATTGCCAAAGAAAATAGAATCAAGATAACCTTCACCACTAAATGGGGAATATATGATTACAAAATAATGCCCTTTGGACTGATTAATATAGGGGAAACCTTTTAGAGAGCCATAGACCATGATTTACAAGGTCTAGTAGGAAATGCATCATCATATATATGGATGATATAACAGTGTTTTCCAAGATTAGAGAAGATCATTTCATGCACCTACAACAAGTGGTTGAAAGATGCAGGGGGTATGTCATATCCCGCAACCCCAAGAAGAACATCTATTGTATTATTAAAGGAAAATATTGGGGCATGTCATCACCAAAGAAGGGATCTCCATAGATCTTGAGAGAGTGGAATCCATTTCCAAGATTGAGCTACCTAATAGCTAGAAAGACTTAAAGTCATTCTTTGGCAAGATCAATTTTGTAAAGAAGTTCATCTTAGGATTTGTTGAGATTATCAAACCCCTGAATGATATGCTTAATAAAGATGCTAAAATATCTTGGGATGAAGGATCTAAGAAAGCATTTGATTACATCAAGAAGGAAATTAGTCAAGCCCCAATCTTGATAAGTCCTAACTTCTCAAAGGGCTTTTAATTATATTCATTTACTTCTGACCACACCATGGTTATAGTATTGACTCAAAAGATTGATGGAAATGACCACTCTAAAGCCTTCATGAGCACCAATTTAAAAAATACAAAATTAAACTATTACATGATTGATAAGAAAGCCTATGCATTGGTGAAGGTAGTAAAAAAATTGACAATACATCCTTAGAAATAAGGTGCATGACATCTTACTAGACCTAGCCACAAAGCTTATGTTAAGTCATAATGAGCTTGGGGAATGAAGGGGCAAGTAGATGTTAGTTATATGAGAGTATGATATAGAAATTAACATTTCCAAATTGGTGAAATGTCAAGGCCTAGTCTAGATGATTTCCAATACTAATCTTGAGCTTTATGTCATGCAAGTTGATTAGTAGAAACTCTAGCCCAATGAGTGGTATGACTTTTTAATCCACCTACTTATCAATGGTAGTTGTCCCCTATGACTCAATAGAGAATAGAAGAGAGACTTAAGGCTCAAAGAAACCCATTACCTCATTAAATATGGAGTCCTATATAGGAATAAATTTGAATAAATCTACTTATGGTGTGTGTCTAAAGAAGAGGCTTCTCAAATCATGTCTATTTTTCATGAAAAGATAGGTAGTGAACACCTTTCAAGGAATACCATAGCTCACAATATTTTTAGGGATAGGTAATATTGGCCCAACATTTTCAAGGATGCTCAAAAGAATGTGAGGGAATGCCACTCATGTCAAATATTTAACACAAAAGAACCAAAGGCAGCCATACTTTTACAACCAGTGATGGTAGACAAAACTTTTGCATAGTGGGGGTTAGACTTTGTCAGGGTAATTAAACCTAATTACTCTTAAGGCCAAAATTTTGTCCTTACTTATATATATTATTTCATAAGGTGGACTCAAGCTATAGCTACCAAACAATGTAGGACAGAGGAGGAAATTAACTTCTTGGAAGAAAATATTTGCACTAGATTTAGAACCCTAGTTCTATTAGTTTATGATAATGGATCTACATTTATATCCATATAAATTACTGAATGGACTTATGATAATGGCATCTCTTTTAAGTTTGCATCCAATCATTATCCTTAAGGAAATTGAGTCTCAGAATATACCAACAAGAATCTTATGAAAGACATTAAGAAGTCTACTACAGATAAACCAAGAACATGGCACAAACTCCTTAAGTATGCATTATGGCTTGACAGGATAAGGATCAAGCAAGCACTCAAGGCTTCACCATTCTTGTTACTATATGGTTAGGTACCTATCTTTCCCATTACCTTCAATTTACCCACATTTACATTCATAAAATAATACATGGAAGAAATCCAAGAACTGGCCATTTATAGGTTGTTAGGCATCATTCAAATGGAAGATGCTAGAGAAAAAACATTTTAAGACTTTATTAGACATCAAACAATTGTGAAAATATGGTTTGACAAGAGGTCTAAAGTAAAGGTGTTCAGATAAGGAGACCTATTCCTCCTTTGGGACAAGGCATCGAAACCTAAAGGCAAGCATGTTAAGTTTACACCCTTTTGGATTGGCCCATACCAAATTGCATAAATATTAGGTAAAAACACCTTCAAGTTAAAAGACCTTCAAGGAGAAAAATTCAAATTAACCACCAATGGGCAATATCTCAAACACTACTTTGTTTCTGCTTCATTAGGAGTCTTCATGGAATAAAATCTACAAGACTGTTTAAGGTTAAAGTAGGTAAGCTATTTAGTTTCTTTCCTTGCTTTGCCTTCCTTATTTTTCTTTCCTTATTTTGCTTTTCTATATTTATTTTCTTTTTTTTTTGGTGCTCTCTTCCTATTTTGGTTGTGCTCTTTTGCCTCAATAAGTCTTGTAGATGGGCCTTGCTCAGAATATTCTTGGATTGTTTAAAATTTTAGTCACTTAGAAATGTGAGTATGAACCTTACAAAGGTGAACATGAGGTTGTGATTAATCATCATGTTATAGCATAAGGCATTGGCATAGAATTGTATATAGGTTAGTTATCTCACAAGAACTCAAACCTTATTCTAAATCAAAGTTTGGTTTTAAGGAGAATCATACATGTAGGAGGTGAATTTAGTTTGCTAAGGTACATTCATACTTGTACTTAAAATGCATCCTTGTTAAGGATAAAAGTTGCAACTAAAGGTGATTACCCTAAGAACCAAACATCTAACTAAATCCTTAAAACCTAGATATATTGGCTCCCAACCTTTGCCAAAGGACCTATAAAACACAAAAAGGGAACTTATTGCAAAATAGAAAGATATGAAGCAATGGTGATATTGGTAACATCCATCAGGGATATGGATGCTTGGATAGTAGTGGAGAAAGGCCTTGAGTGGAGCCAAAGGCATATCTATCAGGGATATGGACACTTGGTTAGCAATAAAGCAATGCACATGCCTTCCCTGAGCTAAAAGCTACTATTCTTAATGAATACCCAACATGCTTCAAGTCAATGTTATGGTCAAAGGTATGAAACCTAGATGTTGTCTTCCAAAGTCCCATGACAAATAGTAAGTGGAATCAAATCTAATACTACATGTTTGTGTTTTAACATTTAAGTTCAAATTTTACACATGAGAGGTTTGTTTTAACCAAGAATTTTCTTGGATGATTGTGTAGGATAAATAAGATGAAAGACATATTTACAATTATAAACTAGAGTCATGGGTTCTAACATATTACTATGTTTCCTTTGTGAGTCACCATTTTTTGGAGCCAACATACCACCAATTTTTTTTAATTTTACAAAATAGGGACCCTTGTGAATGGTTAAAAACATCTATACATTGAATTAGATTTGGAAAGGTCATTCCTTATTAGAATTTGAAGATCATCCACTTAAAAGGACATGAACCTCTGCATATCTGATTGTTATTATAATATATGGGCTAAACCTACTAATGGTTGTATTTGGATGATGAAGTGAAGGTTACATGGAGAAAGGGAGGGTTCCTAACTAGAATACCCTATTATTTGAATTCAAAAAATGGTAGGAGAAGTTTAAAAGGAAATCCTATTTATTTAAAAAAAAAGAAAACCTAAGTCTAATTTTATAATAAGGATCGATCATGTTTTTGACATGACCAAACCTTAATATAAAATCATACATAGAGCTTTTATTTTTTCCCCCTTTATTAACCTCATAACCTTGCCTAATTGTTAGTCTACAGGCCCCTTTTGCTTATAGCCAAGGTTTTTTTGTTTAGTCTAGGGTTCAATCTTAAATGTTTTTATGTTTATTAACACAAATAACATATTAATATTAAAACCTTAGTCTAAAACATTATACATATTAGGTCTTAACTTAATGATTTGATTTAATCATAGATCCAATGGTTCTCACTTCCCTGGAGATCTAGTCTAATGGTGCAAGATCACTCAAGAAGAACCATGCATTGACTTCACTTTCTATGAAAAAGTTCTTACATGATTTAATTCTATAGACTCACTCCCATCAATTGATGCTCATGAGGACATATTTGATGTTAGAAATACCATCAAGTTAAACCTCATCAAAAATTCTACCAAAGTCTTAAGGGGACCACATTAATGTTTTAACCTTAGGCTTAGCATAATAAACTTTTGATCTAAGTTCATCATGTTTATTCACACAATTAACTTAGTATTAATCATTTAACTTAAGTCTATATGTGACATATCAGTGACTTAAAATTTGTGCACTTTTGTAGATCTAATGATCCATGTTTTCCCTTAGATCTTGATCTAAGGATGCAAAGATAAAGGAGTCCCTGACAATTCAAAACCAATTAGCTTCAACCTCCCAGATCATGATCAATATTCCTCATTGTGTCACTGATCTAATCTAATGACATGAGTTTTTTTATTGATAAGCCCTAAGATGCAGTCATATGGACTAATGCCATAATTTAAATTTGAAGACTTTTTGTGTTCATAAACATAATATGACCTCAAGACTCAAACTTAAGCCCTCATGGACCAAAACTCAAGAATAAATTTGGAAGTATCACTCCTATAATTTAATGTTCATGAGGATGTCTTTGATGTTAGCAAGGCCGTCAAATTGAACCTTAGATAAATTTTTAGCCTAGGAAAAAGGGTCATTTTTAAAAACCCTTCAAAAAGGACCTTAGCATATTAACATGGAAAACATAGCATAAAAGACCTTAGCCTAAGTTTATTAGTGTTTATTAACATAAATAAACATTAGGAGTATATTTCAGGCCTAATTTTTATTAAAACCCAAGAATAATTTAGCCATGTGCATCTTGTAGGATCCAATGAACCACACTTGATCAGAGGTCTTGATCTAATGGAGTAAAGATAAAAGACTTGATTTGAAAACCAATAGCTAGTTTTCAAATGAATTTTCATGGAGAGGGCCACATAGGCACCATGTAAGAACTAAAAAACAAATCCAAAGATTTGGTATACCCAAAAAGAAATAATTTTTACAAATGAGGCTATCCATAAGTTATAAGGCATGAAAAATTTTATTAAATCCACCACCTTCACCATTAAATCTCCAAGAAACCCTATTATAATAACATAAATCCCTAACTCTTGATTTTTGAGACACAATTGAATTAAACAAGCTTAAATTTCATCTTGAGCAAATAAAATCTAGTGATACACCTAAGGGAATTAACGAATCATTGTAGCAGCTAGGCAACAATATATCAACAATGAGGGAAGACATTTTAGGGACAAGGAATTAGACACTCAAGCACTCAAAAATAAACTAAAGAACTAGTCATAGATATTTGTTGTCAAGGAAATGTAGCCTCTCACTTCCAATGAATAAAGGATCATAGTAACCAAGAGCAAATTTGATGACTTGGTTATAATTTAGATGTCTAGTCTTCATTGAGTAATTATAAAACCATAGGTACTGCATTGCATAGATATTCTTACACCTATGTTTATCAATTATAGAATTGATGGTGATTGGATAGTTAGGGAAGGTATGTCAAAAGGGATTGCATACATACCCACTATAGATTTTGAGGGCTACTATAAAATCCTTGGCACTCATATAAACCTCTCCACCATCAAGGAATGGACAACCAAGCATAATTTGTATAGTATTCTAAGACCCGGGTTAAACTAGGGAACCCACATATCCAAGAACCATGATGGGAAGATCCCTATTATAAAATTCAAGGAAGGCATTAGGATCATCATGACCCAATTAAATAGAGCTTCAGGGTCAACCACAACAACCTATGTCAACCTCTAATGGGTTTCCTATATATATTTCATGGTCGAAGAGATGCTAACTCTACCTATTAGATAAATGATTAGCATCCACTTGGGAAGAAAATGATATGGCATAAAAAGGAAGACCAACCAACAATTCACCATGATGTCTTATCTATTGGACTCATTGATGTCCTCCACACATATTCTTGATATCAAGAATTGGTCCTCTCATAACAAGATTACCATATCCCATCATTATTCAAAATTATATATCTTTAAATATAGAGGACACATAAAATTCATTTATGATTGCATATATCCTACTTTGGTTAAGAATATCGTAGGAAACCCCATGCCTAGAGTACACGCCCTCATCAAGAAATATGTAGAGCCCATGGGTGACATGTGGTATTACCCAAATTACACCATCATTAGGATAGGAGTCATGACTCAACCATATAGATTGCCAATCCATGTCCCTATCAAATTGGTTGAATAGGAAATTGATTCCCAACTCCTCCATGTGATTGATAATGTATGCAAAGAGAAGAGGAAAGGAATTTTTCATCCTTTTTCATTCTTGATTGGAAAAACCATGATCCATGGCTATAAATAGTTGAACATTATGTCCAAACATAGAGATGCCTTATATTTTGAAAAGGATGACCTTAAGGAATGGGACCCAAATAACATATTTGTACCCCATCTACAATCCAAGAAGCTAACCAAGGTGGCCTATGAGCATAGGGTTAACCCATATGACCATATCTACACCAAGGCTACAAACTTTGAGGAAGTGCTAGCCAGGTGTAGGAAAGATGGCTTCAAAATTGATCATAGATTTTAAAGAGAGGAGAAGCCAACTAGATAAATCAAGCAAATGAACCCATTTCAATATCATATATTACCTTCCACCTCAAGTACACCTCCAAAAATACCATAATAGCAAGTGCTCCAAATTCAAGGACCTAGTGAGAGAAAATTAGAAAAAAGGCTAAGAGAAGGTCCTTCATATTCAGTTACACCTCCAAGACCACCTTCTCCAATAGAGAACATTGATATGGTTTCCCTAAAACCATATGAAATAGTTGAAGGACTTCAAAGAGCTTGTAGAGACCTATGGGTTAGATCAGGAGGATAAATGATTTGAGCAAGCCACAGCTGAGTTGGCACAAGCTGAAGAATCATAAGTAGGTGAGATGGAAAAGGGGAAGGAAATAGCTTTAGAATTGGTCCATATATCACAAAAGAAAAGGGAAGTAGAGATGACCCTTGTTCTTAGTTCTTCCAAAAGACCAAAAGTGACATGGACCTATCCTACCAATGAGGTTATCTTATTTAGTGATGAGTTTTTGATACATAGACTTGTCATCACTGACTAGTTCATAAATGGAAATCTCCAAAGTATTCCATCTCAATCACATTCATTGGCACATACCATAACTACAATTATTGATACCCATGATGATATCAAACCTTGGATTAGAGAGCTCATGAAGGAGTAGGAAGAAAGGAGTATTATTGAGGCAACTAAAGAGAGTGGCAAAAGAATGAAGGGTCTTAGAACATCAAGTGGTATTGGTCTTGATATCCTAGAGGTACCCAAATTATCTAAACTAATAGCCACTATGTAGTACAATCTAGACACATCTAGGTTGGAAAAGGTAATAGCAAAGAAGGCCACATAGACATTGATGAGTTCACCTTCCAAAGAGTGGATCCTTTTGTGGGTCTAACTCTAGTGCAAGGGAAAATAGTAGGGGAGCACCCATCCATCAAGAGGGCATAGAAACTTTGGTTGAGGCCCAATTAGTAATGACCTTAGCTGGGATCAAGGGAATGCAACAAAATATCATCAACCTAGAAAAGGAGAAGTAGGACTTGGAAGCACATGTTAAATTTTTTGTCCCTGAGGACATATTGAAGATGCTAAATAAGTATCATTTTAATGTAATTGAAGGATTGAAGACCATGAAGCTTAGATTAAGTGCCTTAACCCATCAAGCTAAGATAACATAGGAATTAATCATTCAATAACAGTACTCCAAAGACCAAACAATTGAATTGATCAATGTGCATACTATAAAATAGGTCCACAACATCAAAATCATCAAACTGGGACATTTTAACATCCTCCAAGGATTCATAGTGGATAAAATATAGGACCTAGGAACTTGGTATAATAGTGTCAAAAATTTCATGAAAGAGGATAAGGACTTGATAAATAGAATGGAGAAGCTCTTGGAGACCTTATTGGCAAGCCCCTCTCAACCCACTACCATGGGCCTAATAGATGATGAAGAATTCAATAAAAGAGTTATTTTATTCATCTTTAACATCAAAGAGAGCCAAGGCCAATCTATCAAGGAAAATCAAAATGTCTTCGACGTCATCCTTACCTTAGGAAGGCAAATTTTAGAGGTAGAATACATCTACAAACTCAAGGCCAAAAGTGACAAAGAATTCAATACATTGGCAGATCAAGAAGAGGATTGTTTAATGAAACCTATGGTAGATTTTGAACTAATTAAATAAAACCACACTATGGTGGAGGACAACCTCAAGAAAAGATAACCAAGATGACCCACCAATGTAATATGAAAAGAATAGTCTTTTGTGATGCATATATGCTAGTCTATTAGCATATATTAGTTCTATTTGTCAAATTTGACATAAGAAGTCATGTGTATTATAATATTTGTATGAAGGATAGTTGTCCTCATCTTACATATAGATGTTTTGAGAAGTTAACTAGTAAAGTGCCTATGTTCTTTATAAATAGGTAGGGGTTACCATTTTATAAAGTGAGGGACTTTGAGAAATTGTATACAAGAAAACATTTTAATACAAAAATGGAATTATGAAAGGATTGTCTGAATAGTGTGTTAAAAGCTAATGCTATCTCTCAATTGCATGTTAATGTCTTAGATTTGAATGGTTCTTTGCATTTTATGCTACATTTTTTGTCATAATGTTGTTAATTTGTGATATGCGAGATTAGCTAAAATATCTTAGGTATACTTTGTTTCATTTGATCTAAAATTTGGTTATGCTCATGCTATTCATGTTATAGTAGTAAATTATTTAAATTAAACCTATTTATTACTTGTGATTTCTATATTTCCTTTGATGCTTGCCTAATTTATGATGGAATCTAGGTTCATACTATTTTACATCATAAATTGGTTTATGTATGCTCAAACCAATTAGAACCTTATCATGATATTTGAGATAGAAACCTACAATCATGTTTTGTTTTTTGCCTTACCCTCCTTTTTTATATTTTCTTTATCAAAGATCACTTTAGTTTAAGAACATTGTTAATATCCACTCAAGTTAGTTTTTGGATCATAAATATCATAAATTTTCAAATATACAGGACCCTAGTGGCTCCCAACCACCAAATTAAACAAATATTGTGGACAACTCTCACACTCTACTTCTATTCCACCACAGACATCCCAAATTGTCACAAACTGCAACTCGTGCCCTAGATCCCTAGGATCCTAAAATGAGAAGTGTTCATCAACACTGAGAGCACCTATGAGGTAGTTAGAAACACTAACATCCCCCAAGAGGTTTTCCCATGTCTATAATGTGTTATTTTCTTGATCTTGTTATGTTCATTACAATGATTAATTTATATGCATCATGATTGTATGTGTTGAATGGTTAAGAATTGGGATTTGAATTGGATTATATTTCATCACTAATTCACCCCCCCCTTTAGTTATTGTATCTCTAACAAGTAAAATGGATGGTTATTCTAAAAGGCTAAAAGTGTTCAGCCATACTATGATACCATTGTGTATCACCCTCATGTGCTACTAAAAAATTAGCTACAATTTTTTTTATTTCTAATACAATAAAACATGGTGACATCATGTTATAAAGTTATACACCTTCTCACAAAAACACACACTCAAACACACATGCTTATATAAAAATATCTCATGATAACTTGCATAATTAATCCTATAAAATTAGTATCGGTAGGATAGTTATGCTATAATTACACTAGCATATGTTAGATTATGATCTAGTAGTTATTAGTTATGGGTCACAAGATAAAAATTTATCTAGGTTGCTCTAAGTCTAAAATGGATCTCACCATTGAATTTAAAACATCTAAAAATCTATAAAACACCTATATTTTTATCAAAGTATGACATCAGATAAAATCTTTAATAAAGGTCCATCATTATTTTTATTTGAGTAAAATAATATATAATTTATCATATAAATATTTTAAATTAAGTTTTAATATCCACCCAATAGTCTAATGTGACTTAGTCAAAACCTTAATCAGTGTCACAAAGGACAACCCCCACTTAGGTCTCACCTCAAACACTATGGGGTTTTAACTATAGGTTACTTGACTTAGATTGTATTATCTATCAGTAGGATAACTGAGTTGGCATCCACCTATAGTATAAATACCTAAGAGTACATGGCTTACACTCTCCCCACTACCTAATCATTAATATTTAAAACCAAAGCCCTAAATCAATCAGGTTTTCCACTTTTCATGATCTTTCACTGTCATGATATTTTGACTTAGTCATGCATTAACATTTTATAGCATACAATTGAGACACTACGTGTCACCATCACATGATGTTAAGACGTGTCACATGGCTCACTAGGTTTTATATGTCTAAGTAGTGCATTATCATGTTTTTGAAACTATCATGGTTAACTTGTAAGGGATTTGAGTTGTAAAAGGCTTGAATCCTCACTAAGTTCCATATGCCATACTACCAATACAATTTGAATGAGTTTAACTAAGAGTTTTCATATCACATTTTTGTACACTCAAACTCTCATAGGTTATGAAGAGAGTTGGAATAATGCCCAAGGATCAAGAGGGTGTCAAATAATCATATTAATCCACACATCATGATCTTTAAATATCATAGCTTCACAATTGCTCATAAGGTAAAATTTGAATTAATCGATACGAGACACTCGCATCTCACCATGTGTCATTATTTTTCATCTTTCCAACTTCAAATTGCAATTAAAGTCAAAATTTTGAGAATGAGAAATTATGAAGCAATTAAAACTTTCCATGTGTCATTGAGATATTGGAATTTCACTTAAAATTTACAAATGAACTACATTAGGACTAAATACTCTAATATTATGATCCAACCGAAAGTGAACATGTTCCAAACTTTATAAGAAGGGGGATTAGATGGAACAAGTTTATGTTGATGACCTAAATAAAGAGTTTTAGCTGATTATCTAAGGAATTTAAATAATAAATCTTTCCACCATATAAAAAAAGTACAAATAAAACATGAATTCTTTAATATAAATGTCTTCTCTAGTTTTGCCTAGGTACACATATTCCAACATGGGAAACCCACACATGACTTAAGTATAAGTTTAAATGGAATCAATAAAGATAATTATAATTTGAAATAGATTTCAAGATTCCTAAGAGACATTATTTCATCTATTTAAAGATAAGTTAAACAACACCTCAATTATACATGGCTAATTTTATAGATAATGCTCAATAGGGAGATTGTTTCTAGTTTAATCAAGTCTATTTTAGATTTATATGTGGTTGTCTCATGTGACAATATTTTAATATGTTGATCTTTGGTTTGGGGAATACATAAATTTTAAACCTATGCACAAAGTTACACAAGCTAGACCAACACAATTTATATAATACAAATAACAAGGCTATAATCCCCCTTCCTTATATATATTATTTCATATGTTGAAGTAAAATGACTTATCCATATGTATGTTTTAAAATATTAATATAGTATATCAATATTTTAAATGAATGGGTCTTTAGTCATAAACATAAATTTATGAATGCATTAAATTTATCAACATACTCAATAAAAAATAAATAGAGGCACCATTACCTAGGCTAACTGTCATTATAATAGAGAAATAGTTTGTGCCTTATTTACAATATGCATTCAAAGATACCCATATGATTCCATTAATATAAATTCAATAGTGTAAATAAATTATTATGAATTAAAATATATGATTACTCTCTCTACTGAAATGGAAACCAAATAAATGGTTTTCTTCATTCCTTAATGTTATAAAAGGTAAAATGTAACTAAAAATGTGTGCATTGTATGACTAAAGTTCCTTTTTCATTGGATATATTTACAGTAGACAAATGAATACCAAATTAAGAGATTATTTGGTACCATGTTTCAACTGACCAACCTCATGGAAAGTGCATATTATCTATAATGAGGAATTGAGGAATCTTCTAAATTCTTTGTTGATTATTTAATATTGTATAACCCACAATTTTTTGATCCAACATTTTGTACCCAACTAATATAAATACATCCTTTTATTTAAATTATAAATATGACTTACCTAATCAAGTGAGAAATATAAATAATAATGTATAAGTCTAATAGTTAATAATAGTGATTCAAGGAAAATAGGCACAAAAGGGATTACAATCCAACCGATAAATCATAACCAATTTAATATAGATAAAATTAAAACAAAATAAGAAAAATAATATCTCTCTCTCTCTCTCTCTCTCTCTCTCTATATATATATATATATATATATATATATATATATATATATATATATATATAAGGTTGGAAAATATCACACCAAGTATGAGGTCCTCAAAATTTACTATAGCTTGAGATCCAAACATTTTCAAGACCTGTAGCACATACATAAAAAAATTAGATTATGTATAGTATATTAATTTCATCCCATGAGATAAAGTATTCCCCAAATACACATAGTTGGGAATTAATCACCTCTCACTCACCCTGGTGGAGGCCTGTATACTATGTAGCTAAAAATTATGATGAACCCAATGAAACTATCAAATGCAGAGATATATTCTTATCCTTCTTCAACCTACCCAAATAAGTCATAAATGATGTGAAAAAAATAAGAAGAATAAGAATCACATAAATTTAAAATATTCCATCCACTAGTTTACAATAGACATAAATTCACAAAAGATATTTTCAATAATGAAAATAAGATCCAAGGATCATAAACTAAGATTTCATTTTTCAAAAATGGATTTAAATAAAATGCATTCATACGGAAGGATCATAATAAAAAAATCATAGGTTGTATGTACCCAAGACATCAAGAAGGAAAAATACAAATCAAAAACACTTTTTGGGGTGTTACCTTTCACATAATAGTATGTTATTACATTTCGTATTCCAATATTCTCTTCCTTTTTAACAATATTTTTTATCTTTCAGACTATTTTTTCCCCTATGAAACATTATGTTTTCTTCCTATAACCACTACATTAGATATTGATTTATGTCACCCCTTCTCACTAAACATTAGCTTGCATTGAATAGTGTGTGTGCAGTTTTTCTTCATGTTTTTAATTTTGTTAGTTTTCTTAGAGTTTTAAGTCTGCTTGCATTGGTCTAAATAAAAAAATGGGAATGGAAATTATTTACTTCTTCACCTGCTCATGGATTATAATTTTTCTTTCCATATTTTCCACTCTTATCATTTATTTTTTGATTGTTAGCTAAGGAATTTTGCTTGCTCAAAATTGTTGACATCCAATATTGTATTAACTCTTAGAGTGGCTCAACACTTAGATTGGGTGACTAAATCCATTTATTATAGATTTTTTTTAGTTTTAGAGTGATATATTCCTCGTAGAAGAATTGTAAATAAGGACCATGAACCACACACATTTAATTAAATATTGGATACTAATCAATCTTAATTGACTATAATAATTTTATGTTTGATCATAATAAATTCTTTGATCAAATATATAACCACATTAATGCATTTTAATAGATAAAACTAACAAAAATCCAAATGACTAAAAATCATATACAAATTTGACTAAAACATATCTAAATGTATCTGCCAAAGAAATGGTTACACATCAAACTACCACAAATCCAAACAACTAAAAATGAGATAGATAAGAAGAGTTATTTTTATCCTTAGTCAAGTGAAATAGGATTTGTTTATTCATTAGTTTTGAGTTATTTAGATAAATGAGAGAAAGTATTTTTAGAGAGAATATTTCCTTATTTGAGTGAAAGAAGAGTTTTATTGTTCTTTGTTTGTGTGATTACAATTTTTAATTATAATAGAATCTAATTAGGAACAAAAAGAGAAGCCATTGCACTTAAAATAAATTTATTAGGAGTGATTAAGGATGAGTATGGATGATGATATATTGATTAGGGATGATGAGGGATGATGAGGGATGATTAGGTTCAATGAGGGAGTGATAAGAGATGAGGAGGAAATGATTATGGATGATGAGGGATGATGAGGAAGTGACTAGGGATGCTAAGGGAGTGATTAAGGATGATAAGGGAAAATGAGGTAATTAATAGTGATGATGAGGGATAAGGAGGGTAAAAGAGGGAGAGATTAAGGATGATGAATAATGATGAGGGATAATGAAAGAGTGACTAGTAATGATGAGGTATGATGAGGGACTAATTGGGGATGATGAGGGATGATGAGGGATAATGAGGGATGATGAAAAAGTTATTATAAACAATGTGGGACAATGAGGGATGATCAAAGAGTGACAATGGAAAATGATAAATGATGAGGGCTGATAAGGGAGTGATTAGGGATAATTAGGGTCAATGAGGGAATGATTAGGGATGAGGAAGGATAAGGAAGAAGTGATTATGGATGATGAGGGATGATGAAGAATGATGAGGGATTGATTAGGGATGATGAGGGATAATTATGGATAATGAGGATGTTATTAGGAATGATGAGGGAAGATGAGGTTCAATGAGGGATTATGAGGGATGACAAAGTTAGATAAGAGAGTGATTATGGATTATGAGAGATAACTAGGGATGATGGAGTGATAAGGGATGAATAAGGATGATGAGGGTTAATGAAGGTGTGATTAAGGATAATTAGGTTGTATGATGGAGTGATTAGGGATCATAATGGTTGATGAGGGATAATGAGTGATAATGAGGGATGATTAGAGATGATGAGGGATGATGAGAGATGATGAGGGATGATGAGAGATGATGAGGTCTACTGAGGGAGTGACTATGGATGATGAGGTATGATGAGGTCCAATGAGGGAGTGATTAATGATGATGGGGGTAGATGAGGGAGTGATTAGAGATCATGAAGGGAATTGATGGAAGATGAGGTTTGATGAAAGTGTATTAGGTAAAATGAGAGTCATTAAGGGAGTGATTATAGATTATTAGGGATGATGAGGGGCAATCAAGTAGTGATTTGGGATGATGAGGGATGATGGAGTGATTAAGTATTATGATGGATAATATAGGTTGATGAGGGAGTGAATAAGTATATTGAGGGATGATGAGGACTAATGAGTGTGACTAGGGATGATGAGAGATAATGAAGGTAGATGAGAAAGAGATGAGGGATGATGATGAATGATGAGGGAATGATTAGGGATGATGAAGGACATTGAGGTAGTGATTAGGGATGATGATGGATGATGAAGAAGATATGGTTGATCTCTAAGGACCACATCATGTGAGAAAAAAATGTTGAATCCTTGAAGTACTAAGATTGAGAGGGAGACAATAGGTATTACAATTGTAATGAGCACCAGTGAGTGTACTAAACCACTTAATACTAGATAAATTGATTACTATTAGACCTATTGAGTACTATCCATAGAGAAAACTCAACCACTTAATTATATATATATGCTTGAGCACTAACTTTAGGAATTTATGTGCTTGACCCTCCTCTATCCATATGGTTTGGGGGGAGGAATATAGTGATATTATAAATTTTGGTATGATCTTTAGAAAATAGGGTTTGAAATTAATCCCCACTACCATAAATAATAGTGGTAGTGGTAGTGTACTATATGAGTTTGGAATGATATAATATGACTATGTTCTATACGAGTCTAGCATAAAGTGGTTAGGTCATGCATGTGTGATATTAGAAATAAAACATTAATAATAAATTAAACCCATATTCTTGACATTTGTTTCGGATTGAAATATATATTTTTAGGATGACTCTTGAATGGTTTTTTGATTCCTTATATTCTAAATGGAGTGTATTAGGGTGATTAGCTTCAATGATGTCTGGTATGGGTGATCATATTATGACTACAAGTGGATGTCATGTATGAGTTACCACATACTTAAATTTAGTACTAGGTATGTGGTAGATGTCATAAATAAGTAAGTGTATCATTAATATACATATGTTACATGTTTCGTGCTATAGGCCCATATTTTATGTGTATCAATGGACCCATTGGTAAAAAATCCCATAAATTATTTAACCCACCTTGAATAACATGATTATGAGATGGGCATGATAGCACCTATAGTATCATGGTTATGAGATGGTAATATCAACACCTATAATGGTGTTAACATTATAATCTTGACCATGAATATAATATGGGAATATAGTTTTAGGTATGGTAGCATTATATTAAATATCTAAGAAAAGAAGGTTGATTTAAAATGATCAAATCATTGGTCCACTGATGATGTCATTTATTAGTTAACTTGAGATATCAAAAACTAAATTTATGGTTCACTATGTAGATATAGATAGGTGTGAGAGGTCATTTATGGACTAGAGCTCAAACACTTACCAGAAGGCATTACTTGACCTAACAACACAAAAAGATAAAGTATCTAGGAAAAAAGGGGCGAGGAAGTGTATTGACATAATGGGTTAGTGAGTGAATGGGCACATTGGTAAAATGGTAACAATAACATATGACATAGTGGTCCACATGGTAAATTAGAAATAACATTAATATTACATGGGGCTCATTGAGTGCACTATCATAGGTGGTAACATGTACATCAGACCTTGCATATCTATAATAACACCTATGCATGTTTAGGTTCATTGATGAAGGAATGAGATTTATGTCTGAATAATTTCATGATCTAGTTTTTTATATTCTTCAATGAAATGGACATTCATAAAATGAAAATCATAAGGTGATACTCACTCTAGATCACTATATCAAGGGATGAGGTTATTAGAGTGACT
>JARHVA010008220.1:0-180000 GCA_037957365.1 Torreya grandis
AACATTGCCTTGCATATGGTTTAATGATCATATATAAGTTTTGGTACCTAGGAAAGGATTTAGAACCCCAAATTTTTAATGGAGGTTGGTAATAACATCCCAAAGGTGAATAAAGTAGCTCTTAGAAATTTTTGGCATATGTAAAGGCTAGGAGATAAAAACTCATAATTATAGGGTTGAAGACCTAAAGAAGACCTAAGTATAGGATGATTTGAGTTAGTAAGTACATCACTAAGTATTTTCAAGGTTTTAAATTATGAAAAGAGTTAAAAGGGATCAAGGGTACTATAATATAGTCCTAGTTTTCCAAGATAAGTTGTGTAAGTTCCCAAGCAAGGAGGTTTGTGTAAAAAAAGGATATAAGGAGTTAAACTTGGTTGAGAGCTTGAGTAGTGGAAATAAGTGTTTGAGAGTGAATAAAGTGTTCAAATGGGTTAAATAATGTATTTTATGTCTAATATATGTCATATACAAAGAAAATTTTTATTCATAAGGTCAAAATCAAGATTTGGAGTATTTGAGCCTTGAGTGGACTAATAGCCTATGGAAGCTAGTGAGTGAATGGTGATGGTAGAAGTTGAATAATGGATAGACAAAGATGAGTATATGAGTGTGAAGCCTATTAAGGGTCTTAAGAAAGATACTAATGTCAAATAGGTATTATAGATCAATGTCATGCATGAATAAATTAGTAAGCCTAGTGAACATTTGAATAACTTTGAAGGATGAGAGCTCAAGAACAAAGAAAAGATCCTAAAAATTTTAGATGAGAAATGAGGATCAGAGTTAGGGAATGGAGAATGATTTTTTTTTCATATTCCTCTACATTATTTGGTATCATATGAAGGTAATATCTTGGTTTCATTTATGGTTTTGAGTTATTAAAGATTGTTGATTTGAGATTGATAAAAGATGCTTATGAAGATTTTATGAAGTGGAATTGTAGAGGTATTTATGAATTAAATAAAGGTGTATGTATAACCTATTGAGGTCAGTATAGAGAATGTGAATATTAGTGAAGGAATAAGTTAAATCCTATAAGTCCAAGTGAAGGACTTGAGACTAGGTAAGAAGAGCCTAAAGAAGATAGAGTGGAAAGAGTATTGAAGCTCAATATAGAGAAGAAGAATACTCCAAGTGAGAGTCAAAATAGATAAGATAATTCCTAGACAAAGGAATAGAGAAATAGAAGGAGACCCAAGTGATTCCGAAGAAGAGTAATTATGAAAACTTGCTAAGTGGCAAGTCCAAGTGAGGCCTAGAAAGTGAAGAAAAAGAGAGAAGATGGAGTTAGAAAAAGAAAATAAGGAGATAAGAAGAGAATTGGGGAAAATCATTAACATAATATATCTCATGGTGAATGTCATGAAGGATCAAGAAAATAAGGATAAGAAAAAATAAAATAAGGCCCATAGAGGCATGAAGGATGAAGAGTTACCAAGAGAGCAACATGAAAGAGAGGATGATAAAATAGTTCTCATTGAAGAGAACATGAAGAGAGAAGTGCTAAGAGAAGCACTTAAGGAAGAACACAATAAAAGGAGAATAATGACCATGAAATAGGTACTCATAGAGATAATGTGGTATATTTTTTTATACTATAACATTGTATTTAAGTGTGTGAATGTAGGTGTAAAGAAAAGATAGATGAAGGTCAAGAATGAGACCTAAAATCTTGTGAGAAATGGGTCAAGTGAATCATCCATCAAGGTGAATTAATATGATAAATGAAGAGGAAAGATTGTAGAAGATGATATGATGGAGATTTACAACTCCTAACATGCTATTGGAGAGAAAAAGAAGAATTTCATGATGCTTTAATAAGCATTGTAGCTAAACCAATAGATAAAGTAAATCAATGTGATAGGTTGTCAAGCAAGGAAGAATGAAGAAGGTGATGCAAGAAGCCTATTTCAGTCTAAGAAAATACAAGGTAAAGTATGGATCGTGAAGAGCATGAAAATGGTACAAAAATAAAATATTATAGGTACACTCCAAGAAAGCATGAATAAAAGACAAATTTTCAAGTCTAAGAAGAAAATGGAAGACATGTTGGAACCAAAAAAGGATAAAAGATTGATAATATAGCTGAGTAGCCCAAAGAAGAATCAAGATGAAGAGAATGAAGAGAGCATAAGCAAATGGAAAAGTAAGCAAGTTGTGTATGATGATTATGAAGATGATCTCTTTAAATCATTGGATAAGGTCATGAAAAGAGAGTATAAATAATGGAAAAGAATGTCAATGAACATAAATGGGTAGCTAGGTGAAAGATAAAATGCGAGTAAGGATGAATCATTGATGGAGAATGAAAAAATATTCAGAAATGAGTAAGCCATGGTTACATGTACTGATATAAAACCAAATTTGAGAGAAGAGGAAGTGCAAAAAGTTCCTAATTTTGATGAAGATAATGAAGAAGTGGATGTTCACACATTAAGAGAATAATTGGAAAAGATTTTCAATCCATTAAAAAGGGTTGTATACAAGTGAAGGAAAATAAAAGGATTTCATGATTGAGCTTAAAGAAGAGTCAAATGAGGAGGATTTGAATAGAATGGATGATGATATCCATGAAGGAACCATCAAATCTCATGAACAATAAATGAAATTCATTGATGATATAGATAGTGTAGGTTTGTATTAGTAATAAAAGGTTTCAACTCATAAGAAAATGAAGAAGATAAGGGATGAGCCACAAGATCTCATGATAAATAATAGAAGAGATAAAAAAGTGAGTCCAAGACAAGGTGAGAATATGAATTTTTTAAATGATGATATTGAAACAAATTTGGATGAACAAAAGAATGAGGAAGATAGTGGAACAAGTTTACAAGAAGTGTATCCAAGAACTAAGTTGATTGAATAGGATAAACAAGATGATATGAAGGTACAACTAAGAAGAAGATCAAACATAGCATACAAGCTCAAGGAGCTAGTGGAGAGTAAATTTGTCCTCATGACACACCTATAATGCATTCAAATGATGATATATATATATATATATATATATATATATATATATATAGGTAAAGTTGAAGATAAAGATGCAGAAGAGTATGAGAACCATGAATTGACTAAAAATGAAGTGGAAGAATGGATACTTGCAGCTGAGAAAGAGTTGAGGAAAATAAGATGGAAGAAGAAATAAAAGAATAGAATTTTGAATATTAAGAAGGACAAAATTGGAAAAGGTGAACATGATAAAAGTAAAGAAGAAGTCAGAAAAGAAATAAAAATGAAGAATAATTGGAAGAAGAGAAAGAAATCCTTTTGGTTTTTACTCAATTTTTCTCCCTCCTAGGGAGTATGATGTAGGAGTATCTATCCACTTAATAAAATTGTATTGATGAAGACTCTAATAGATGTTAGGATGTCCATTAGAATTCGTTAGGGTCTTAAGAAGCCATGAACTTGGGTAGAGAGAGTGTTGGGGGTTTTCCCTCCAAAATTATAATTTGAATATTTAAATTATGAGACCTAAGATTAAAGAATTAATATGGGTCTAATGAGATGTAAAAAATGGGTTGATAGGTAATTAGGTGGTATTAAAATGTTATAGATGGAGAGTAAATGTAAATTTCATGTTAATATAAAAAGGTGGTAGAAGGTTCTTGTTTGTAACCACCCAAAATCCAACGTGAAGATGGTGCTTGTAAATAAGAATTTTTGTTTTACATGAGATGAGAGGAGAAAATAAATGCATGATAGTTCAATGGGGAGAGTGTTATATAAGGATTAGAGTGGGAGATATGAAGAGAGATCTGAAGATGAGAGAAACGGATCAAAGAAATGAACATGTAGCACTCTCTATACATGTCAAGAGTGAATAATGGACTATACATTGAATAAATTGATACTTGTTAATAGTGAATAATGGTGTTGTGTGTGTTCACTCTCCCATTCAATGTATAATGTGTGTGTTCTTGTTCATATATTGTCTTGATAATCCTTGAGGCTATAAATATAGAATTCTTTTGTATTCTTGCAAGTATGAGTTGAGACAATGGAGGGTTATAATTAAGAAGATGATGGTTTATTAACATTGGAAGATTTTTAATTAAATAAATCTTGTTAAACATTAATATTAAGGATATTAGAAGCATACAAACCTCAAAGTGGTTAAATATATTGTGTTAGAGTGAATAAACCCAAGAAAGAGTCCATAATTTGAGTACCTTGTTGTTCATTGAGATAATCGAGAGAGAGAGAGAGAGAGAGAGAGAGAGAGAGAGAGAGAGAGAGAGAGAGAGAGAGAGAGAGAGAGAGAGAGAGAGAGAGAGAGAGAGAGAGAGAGAGAGAGAGAGAGAGAGAGAGAGAGAGAGAGAGAGAGAGAGGGAGAGAGAGAGAATACTTTGATAGTTTTTTTTAATGGTTAATGCAAGGAAATTTGTTAAAATTTGATCTTGAATCTATATTTATCTCATGTAAGTCAACATATTGATATCAATTGCACTCTAAAATGAGAAATCTAAGAAAAGAGAACTCAATATCTAGGAATTTTGTGTTTGCATGCCATAAGTGGACACATTAGATAAGTAAAGTGTTGCAGGTCATATCATGAGCTTTGAGGAATTAAAAAAAGAAGGAATGTTTCTATTAAAATTAGAGGGATCCTTTAAGGGTTCAAGGTTAATATGAAATATTGAATATAGTTTATAAACTTAACTTCTTAACCCTACATGTACCCTATTTGAGATAGAAAATTACATTAGGAAGGTGAAATAAGACCTTTAGTGTCTAAAATATGTATGGCATTGAATTACTATGGGTTTAGTCAATTATATCAGGTTAATGGAAGATGTTTGAGGTCTTGAGATAGACTAAAAAGAGAAATAATTGATTTAGACTTCATTCTATTATCAAAATCCTATAGACTACCTAGCATGCATAGCCATGCAAGATAAACAAAGTATCTGAGTTAAATACGGTGTTAGTGAGCTTCCATCTAGTGAAATTTTTTGATGTGGGTTTTATGCACACCATAGCCTTAGTTAGGCATTCTCTAACATTTTATGATCTCAATGGAGGTAGACTCCACCCCAAGGCATGAGTTATAGGTATGCAGTGTATTATAACCTATTGATGGAATAGTGGGAAGGGCATAAAAGTTGTAGAAAAGGTTTTTGGATGGAGTTGTGGTTCCTAGTAAGGGTAGTGAATCTCTATTTGAGTTGGATGGATGGATGGTTGCTAATATAAAGTGGGTATATCTCAAAACAAACTCAAAAAAAAGGAAGGAATAGTAAGGTAGAAGAAAAATTTTATGTGATTTTCAGGTACTACTTCCTTGGTTGGTTTATAAAAGGATAAATGATATAAAAACCTATGAATATTATTAGCATCAATTGCATACACACATTTAGACATAGATAAGAAGTCTAATGAAATAATGATGCAATAAACTAACCAGCCTTAGACAAAGGTTTCTCCTTTTAGGGTAGTTGTTACACACCCTTAATCAGGAGATTATGGCTTAGGTTAGTGAAGTATCTGAGGTAGATATTTTACAAGCATAAAAAAACTACATCCAAAAAAGCACTCATGCACAATTAGAATTATGAATCAATTTAAACTTGACTATCTTAACCAATATATTTATCAATCTTTCAATAATTATTGTGCATCTACAAATTAGTATATAAATCAAAATAATCAAGAATCCATTCATAGATTTTTCACACTAAATATTATTGAAACATAAAACCAATGGAAGTAACAAATAATTACACAAAAATTTGAAATAAAATACATAAACACATTTACTGATGATCAAAATTGATGCTTCTCCTAGTTTCAAAAATTCTCTGACAAAAAAATCCAAGTTAGATTACAATTGTTTATATAGACTTTGAGAAGGGATCACCTCATCCTTAAATTTCATGCAAGGTTGTTACATGTGATATTCATAACATGAGTTATAACTATGGTCTAAAACCATATAAGAGTTTAGTTACAACTATCAGTTTAAATTAGCCTTCACCAAATCTATATGACATATGAATGTATATAAAGATAGAGGCAATTTTTAACAATTATATATTGAACTACATTCAAACTTAAAAATACGTGCCATTTACCAAAACTATACATGCCTTATTTTATAGGTTGTGAGAGAAACCTGTTGATCTTTCAGATTAGCTACCTTCAAATGAAATTTTGACATATGCATGGAGGACCAAAATTACTTTACTAATGTTTTCAATCCAATATCACTATTGTTAGCCATGACTAATTTTAACTAGTGTTTCATGCTCATCCATGCCTTCTATAAAATCTAGATCTTCATTTTTATATTCATCATTTAGATTAGTACATGCATTTGCATATTCTAGCTTAACTTTGAGACCCAATGTCTATTGATAAATATAGATAAAGTGTCCAAAGATCTATGTATTTTTTCCATAATTCCCTACTAGATTTCAAAATGTGACATGTATCAACACCTAATTAAATCTAGGATATTTGAAAAGTATACCTAGGACTCACATTATCAATCTTTATGTTCCATTTTAACACAGTTAATTGGATTTTAGTGCTTTCGGCTCATTGAATCTTATGTGCTTGACACTCATCATTCATTATTTTTCTATACTTCATATGTGTGCCACTTGGAAGCTACTTGGGGATTATAATCTCTATGTACTAGGCTTGTTGATTCTTCCTACAGGTCATTAGATCTATGTACTAGGGTTCCCATGATGGTGACACTTGTCACCCTCATAGAACTTTGACATTTCAACTCATTCTTGCATCATTCAATCAAATGGGTTAAAATAGATGTGCACAATAAGATCTTGGATTAGAAATTTTGACTTATACTTTGATCACATAGGTATGCCACTAGGAAAAATCTATATTTAATCTAGGACCTTTAAAAACTCTCCACCGATATTTTACTATTGGATCAAATACATGGATCAATGTGAACCATTGACATACTAGGTCTACTTAACATTTGAATTCAAACACGTAATTTATGAGGTTAAATTTAATGTCTACATGACCATAAAAGACATCCTCATGATTGTCGATGATGTCTATGTGACTATCATAATTTAAACCTATGTCCTTTTATCATTGAGCTTAATTTTGACATTTTCATGATTATCAAAAGATGTCCACATGACCATCACATCGATTTAACTCCTTGTAAGCTAGAAACTTGTAATTTCTTGGTTCACTCTTCTCCTACAAGAATAAAAAAAATAAAACTTAGAATAATACTTTAGGAAACATATATAAAGTACCCTACATGAATTTTTTAGCCTAAGGCCTTAGTATTAATAAAATATGATTTAGTTTTGGGCTTAAAATATATAAACGATCTCTTGCATTTAATCTTGATGACCTAACATCAAAAAATATTATTGGGACTATTGGATAAAATATTAACTCAAGCTAAATAGATAATGAAAATGTTCTCTAAGTAAGGGTTCCACTTGGAAGTATGGTATTAGTCTCAGGGCAATTGTTGCAAGGGGTATTATTTCAAGATTTCCATGTGGGGGAAATGTTTTAGGATTTATATGTGGGGGAATTATTTCAAGATTTATATGTGGGGAAATTTTTTAATTATAAAAATGTCCTTGACACAAAGTCTAAAAAAATTCCATCAGGGGAATTATTTTGGATAAAATGTTAGCAATAATTCTCCTAGAGACTCAATTCTCTCAGACAAAATATCTGAAGGAATGTTTGAAAGAATGGTGTTAGGAACCCGTGGAAGCACAATTGATTACCAAGCAACTAAACATGCAAAAATATCGAGAAGTAATAAGTAACTAGAATCAGAAACAACATAGAATATGAGAGACAATACCCAATTGTATTAATACTCTTCCAGAAGGAAATACAACAAAGAAGATGCCACAGTCTTCTTCCTTACACACCTCTAGGGCTCACACACCTCTAGGGCATAAATATTAAATCTCTTCAAGAGCTCACTCTCTCTCTTACGGTCCCAACACACAACTCAAACACAGAGTTGGTGTTCACCTCCACTAGCCAGTAATAACACCGCCAGTCAACCAATTAGTAACAATACTGCCAGTACACTGAGTATACACACATACTCAACTGAGTACACAATGCACTCCAAGTAAATCTCTCATGAACTTGCAACAACCTGCAACTCAAAATATCTTACTATTGGAAGGATCTACCTTGCCTTCCTCTGTTGCTCTTTGTTGTGTTGCTGTCACCTTTGATCCTGCTTCCACCTACATATCTCCTTTGACCTCGCACACACACACACACACCATGTAGATCTCCAAACGTGGCCTTACACACCTATTGACCAAGATCCTACATACATGAAGAACCCTTCTGATTCTCCAAACCAGGACCCACACTTTGCATTGCTGTGGAACTAGGAGAAACACACCTTGCTTTTTTCCCTCTAAAGGAGCTAACCTTGCTCAACTCAACTAGCATAAATTACAATACAACCCATGAGTCTATTATATAGATCTCATGCAAATAATAATTAGACATCCAATTACAATAATTAGATCTGTAGCTCAAGACTAAAATTAGCCTCTCAACATGCAAACAACTAGTTTGTTAACTAACTGTCTGTGAACTAGTAGTTCTAGAACCACACAAGCAATCGACATTGGTCCCTATCTGGCTAGATATGACCAACGTCAACTGATACCTGACCGATGTTTGTTGCCTTTCCCACTGTATATGACTGACATCAATTGATCAGACTGACGTCGGTTTCTCTGCAACTCAACAACCTCCTCCATGTCTGCATCAATGAAGCTTTTAGCTCCACAACCTAACAATCTCCCACTTGGAGATAAATAGATGCATTATACCTATACTTGTACACCATCTAATTTGTTTTCTAGATTGTATCCCTCTTCAAGCTCAATCTTGAAGACCAACCACCACACATCCTGTGGTGCAACACATGTCATCTAAGTAACCTACCACATCTGCATCTACAAACCCATGTAGAAAAGAACTTGACCCTGCATCGCATGTCAACCTGTTGTTGGTCCCTCTCAGATACCTGAGAACCCACTGAACTACTTTCTAGTGCTTCCTTCCTGGATTGACTACAAACTTTCTGACAGCACCCACTGCTTGGGCAAACTCAGGGAGTAAACATGTACTCAACCTCATCATTGTGATTGGGGACCCTATTTTATGAACTATCCATCCATAGGTGTGCTGCCCTGTTCTGCATCCTGCACTACCTTCACACAATCATCCTATGACAACATCAACTTGTGATCTCCCTATCTCTAGGATACTCATGCCAAAGAATTTTTTTGCTCCCAAATCCTTCATGGCAAACCACTGAACTAACCTTACCTTTAGCTCAGCAAAAGCCTATATGTCTAAACCTACACCAAGCTCATCCTCCACATATAGTAATAGGATAATGTCGTGACCATCATCCACCTAGTAAGACAAACACAATGGTTACACTGACCTTGACTAAAGACTTGATTTGTCATCCACCTGTCAAAACCTTTACCACTGTCCTACAGCTTCCTCAAGACCATGTACCCTGGCATTCCATCTCACGTGTCCATTTTCTATATTATTTCACCTTGGAATCCATTCATCTCAGTGCTTTCATCACATCTGGAAACTCTACCAAATCTCCCATTTGGTTCTTCTCCAAAGAAATCATGCCATGCTCCCACTGTTTCCTAGATCCTACCTGCTCTGCTTCTTTAAAAACTTCCTAGTTCTTGACCGTCAGTGAGTAAAAAGTAGTGTAAAGAAGTGGAATAATGAATTTGAGGCTTACTTACACTTTCAATCCTCCCCATGGGCATCTGAGACTCCTTGACAGCTTGCTGTCCACCCAAAATCTGTTCTAGTGACCGATGTCAGTCACCACCCAGTCTGCATTTGACCGATGTCAGTTCCATGCGACTGACTAATTGCTGATGTTGGTTATCCTATTGACATTGATCACCACCTTCGCGACACCATCGATTTCTCTAGTCTACACATGACCAATGTCGGTGCCTGTCTGTTTGATGTCGGTTACCCCTGACTGATGCCAGTACCTATGTTCGCATGTGAGTGATGACTTTTTACCCGTGAGCTTTCTTTGAATCATACCCATGTCCAAACTACCCTACTTAGAAGTATCTAGCCCCCTCTGCTGATCTCTATCCATCATCTCCTCCAAGAACACCAAGGCTTTCCAGTTCTTAAGTTTATCAAATACATCGGACTTGCTTTTCCTGCAATAAATCTAATCCTTTCCTGTAGCATCCCACTACTCACAGAAATCTCGGTCTATGCTCTCTAAAGCTGAACTCTTACCATTTGACTTAAGAACATCCATTCCCTTCTCACTTATGTGACCAAGCCTACAAAGCCACACCTGTGCAATAGAAGTGGAATTAGTAATACAAGCAAGTAGATAAAGAGTACCTGCTTTCTTACCACATGCTAATTCAAGTGCATCCTTGGTAACATTCCAAGAATCCACTGTGAGAGTTACTATGCATCTCTCATCACCCAAATTCCCTATAGAAATTAGCCACATCTCTAGGACTGGGACCTACATGACCTCCTTCAACACCCATGTGTTGGCCATCTACAATTTCAGCCACACTTCCCCTTTGCCAATACTTTGACAAGGCTCACCAACCCCTCTATTTTGGGTTGCATTGAAAGAGGCAACGGAATCTATAAACCAAGATTATACTTTATCCAAGGAACATCCCAGAACATCTTGTGCAACAACACCTGAAACATCTGCTTCTTCAGTTCCTTCATGCTAATCTGCTACCAACTAACAATCTTTCTTTACCTGCTCTTTCTTTCCATAACACTGTAATTGACCATTTGTGCCTTTGAATTCCTCCATGCTTAGTGTACTTTCTTCCACCATTGCTATACACCCACTCAATCAAAAACCCTTGAGAGTGACCTATAATCAAACACAAACCTGCTCCCTATAACCTTAGCTCTGATACCAACTGTTAGGAACTCATGGAAGCACAATTGATTACCAAGCAACTAAACATGTGGAAATACCTAGAAGCAATAAGTAACTAGAATAAAAAACAACACAGAATATGAAAGACAATAGCCAATTGTATTAATACTCTTCCAGAAGGAAATACAACAAAGAAGATGCCACAGTCTTCTTCTTTACACACCTCTAGGGCTCACACACCTCTAGGGCATAAACAATAAATCTCTTCAAGAGCTCACTCTCTCTCTTATGGTCCCAACACACAACTCAAACACAAAGTTGGTGTTCACCTCCACCATCCAGTAACAACACTACCAGTCAACCAGTTAGTAACAATACTACCAGTACATCGAGTATACACACATACTCAACCGAGTACACAATGCACTCTAAGTAGATCTCCCATGAACTTGTAACAACCTACAACTGAAATGATCTTACTATTGAAAGGATCTACCTTGCCTTCCTCTATTGATCTTTGATGTGTTGCTATCACCTTTGATCCTGTTACCACTTGTAGATCTCCTTTGACCTCACACACACACACCATGTAGATCTCCAAACATGGCCTTACACACCTACTGACCAAGATCCTGCATACATGAAGAACCCTTCTGATTCTCCAAACTAGCACCCACACTTGGCACTGCTATGGAACTAGAAGGAACACACCTTGCTCTCTTCCCTCTGAAGGAGCTAACCTTGCTCAACTCAACTAACACAAATTACAATACAACCCATGAGTCTATTATATAGATCTCATGCAAACAATAATTAGACATCCAATTACAATAAATAGATCCGTAACTCAAGACTAAAATTAGCCTCTCAACATGTAAACAACTAGTTTGTTAACTAACTGTCCATGAACTAGTAGTTTTGGAACTTCACAAGCGACCGACATTGGTCCCTATCTAGCTGGAGATGATCGACATTGGCTGATACCTGATTGATGTCAGTTTCCTTTCCCACTGTATATGATTGACATCAGTTGATCAGACTGATGTCGGTTTCTCTGCAACTCAGCAACCTCTCAATAACCTCCTCCATTTTTGCATCAGTTAATCTTTTAGCTCCACAACCTAATAATCTCCCACTTGGAGATAAACAACTGCACCGTACCTATACCTATACACCATCTAATTTGTTTCCTAGCTTGTATCCCTCTTCAAGCTTAATATTGAAGACCAACCACCACACATCCTATGGTGTAACACCTGTCATCCAAGTAACCTGCCACATCTACATCTACAAACCCATGTAGAAAATAACTTGACCCTACATCGCATGTCTACCTACTATTGGTCCCTCTCAGATACCTTAGAACCCACTGAACTACTTTCTAGTGCTTCCTTCCCAGATTGACTACAAACTTTCTGACAGCACCCACTGCTTGGGTAAACGCAAGGAGTAAACATGTACTCAACCTCATCATGTGATTGGGGACCCTATTCTATGAACTATCCATCCATAGGTGTGTTTCCATGTTCTACATCCTGCACTACCTTCACACAATCATCCTATGAAAACATCAACTTGTGATCTCCCTGTCTCTAGGATACTCATGCCAAAGAATTTTATTGCTCCTAAATCCTTCATGGCAAACCATTGAATTAACCTTACCTTTAGCTCAGAAAAACCTTGTATGTCTGAACCTACACCAAGCTCATTCTCCAAATACAATAATAGGATAATGTCATGACCATCATCCACTTGGTAAGACAAACACAATGGTTACACTGACCTTGACTAAAGACCTGCTTTGTCATTCACCTGTCAAAACCTGTACCACTATCTTGCAGCTTCCTTAAGACCATGTACCCTAGCCTTCCATCTCACGTATCCATTCTCTCTATTCTTTCACCTTGGAATCCATTCATGTCAGTGCTTTCATCACAGCTGGCAACTCTACCAAATCTCCCATTTGGTTCTTCTCCAAAGAAATCATGCCATGCTCCCACTATTTCCTGGATCCTACCTGCTCTGCTTCTTTAAAAACTTCCTAATTCTTGGCCATCAGTGAGCAACAATTAGTGTAAAGAAGAGGAATAACAAATTTGAGGCTTACTTACACTTTCAATCCTCCCCATGGGCAGCTGAGACTCCTTGACAACTTGTTGTCTGCCCAAAATCTATTCTAGTGACTGATGTCAGTCACCACCCAGTCTACATCCGATCGATGTCAGTTCCATGTGACTAACTGATTGCTGACATTGGTTATCCTACTAACATCAATCACCACCTACCCGACACCATCGAGTTCTCTGGTTTGCACATGACCAATGTTGGTGCTTGTCTGTTCGATGTCAGTTACCCCTAATCGATGTCGGTACCTGTGTTCGCTTGTGAGTGATGAATTTTTACTCACAAGCTTTCTTTTAATCATACCCATGTCCAAAATGCCCTGCTCAGAAGTATCCACCCCCCTTTGATGATCTCTATCCATCATCTCCTCCAAGAACACCAAGGCTTTCTAGTTCTTAAGTTTATCAAATACATCAGACTTGCTTTTCTTGCAATAAATCCAATCTTTTCTTGTAGCATCCCACTGCTCACAAAAATCTCAGTCTATGCTCTCTGAAGCTGAACTCTTACCATTTGAATTAAGAACATCCATTCCCTTCTCACTTATGTGACCAAGCCTACAAAGCCACACCTATGCAATAGAAGTGGAATCAGTAATACAAGCAAGTAGATAAAGAGTACCTGCTTTCTTACCACATGCTAATTCAAGTGCATCCTTGGTAACATTCCAAGAATCCATTGTGAGAGTTACTGTGCATCTCTCATCACCCAACTTTCCTATAGAAATTAGTTGCATCTCCAGGACTGGGACCTGCATGACCTCCTTCAACACCCATGTGTTGCCCGTCTACAATTTCATTCGCACTTCCCCTTTGCCAATACTTTGACAAGGTTCACCAACCCCTCTATTTTGGGTTACATGGAAAGAGGCAACAGAATCTATAAACCAAGATTCTACTTTATCCAAGGAACATCCCATAACATCTTGTGCAACAACACCTGCAGCATCTACTTCTTCAGTTCCTTCATGGTGATCTGCTGCCAACCAACAATCTTTCTTTACCTCCTCTTTCTTTCTATAACACCATAATTGACCATTCATGCCTTTGAATTCCTCCATCCTTACTGTACTTTCTTCTACCATTTCTATACTCCCACTCAATTAGAAACCCCTGAGAGTGACCTGTAATCAAACACAAACCTGCTCCCTACAACCTTAGCTCTCATACCAACTATTAGGAACCCGTGGAAGCACAATTGATTACCACGCAACTAAACATGCAAAAATACCCAGAAGCAATAAGTAACTAGAATTATAAACAACACAGAATATGAGAAAATACCCAATTGTATTAATACTCTTCTAGAAGGAAATACAACAAAGAAGATGCCACAGTCTTCTTCCTTACACACCTCTAGGGATCACACACCTCTAGGGCATAAACAATAAATCTCTTCAAGAGCTCACTCTCTCTCTTACGGTCCCAACACATAACTCAAACATAGAGTTGGTATTCACCTGCACCAACCAGTAACAACACCACCAGTCAACTAGTCAGTAACAATACTGCTATTACACCGAGTATACACACATACTCAACTGAGAACACAATGCACTCCAATTAGATCTCCCATGAACTTGCAACAACCTGCAACTCAAATGATCTTACTATTGGAAGGATCTACCTTGCCTTCCTCTATTGCTCTTTGATGTGTTGATGTCACCTTTGATCCTGCTACCACCTGTAGATCTCCTTTGACCTCACACACACATACACACACACCATGTAGATCTCCAAATGTGGCCTTGCACACTTGCTGACCAAGATCCTACATACATGAAGAACCCTTCTGATTCTCCAAACCAGCACCCATACTTGGCACTACTGTGGAACTAAGAGGAACACGCCTTTCTCTCTTCCCTCTAAAGGAGCTAACCTTGCTCAACTCAACTAGCATAAATTACAATACAGCCCATGAGTCTCTTAAATAGATCTCATGCAAACAATAATTAGACATTCAATTACAATAATTAGATCCATAGTTCAAGACTAAAATTAGCCTCTCAACATGCCAACAACCAGTTCGTTAACTAACTATCTGTGAACTAGCAGTTCTAGAACTGCACAGGCGATCGACATCGGTCCCTGTCTGGCTAGAGATGACCGATGTCAGCTGATACCTGACTGATGTCGATTTCCTTTCCCACTATATATGACCGACGTCAGTTGATTAGACCAACATCAGTTTCTCTGCAACTCAGCAACCTCTCAACAACCTCCTCCATGTCTGCATCAGTGAAACTTTTAGCTCCACAACCTAAAAAATGGTCTCAAAATGGGTGAAGCGCAAAAGGGATTGGGACAAAAGTCCTAAAGGTTAAGTGGTCACTTCAAAAAGGGCCGAAGGTTCATTTTCAAAATGTTTGAAGTGTAAATGGCCACTTCAAAAAGGATAGAAGGGTCATTTTCAAAATGTTTAAAGGGTCATTTTAGAAAGTTCAAAGGGCATGTACCCTTGGGGTAATTTTTTTGAACCTTTTACATTGGATAAAATGTTCAAGACACAAAGTCCAAAGGATATGGCTAAGTCAAAATTCCTGAAGGATAGGCTCGTAGGGCAAAAGTTTAATGCAAAAAAGGCTAAAGGGCATGTTGTATAAAGCCTGAAGGGTGGATTCATTTACTCAAGGAAAATGTCTTAGACAAAATATCTAAAGGAATGGTTCAAAAAGGAAAAGACATGGGACAAAAGTTTTGAAGGGTAGATGTGGAAGGGCTAAAGGGTAATTGCAAAAATATCTAAGGGTAATTTCAAAATGCCTAAGGGTCATTTCAAAATGATAAATGGTACTTTCTATCTAGAAATAATCTAAAGGGTTCACATCATAGGTTATTTGTCCATGACAAAAGTCCCAAAGGATTTACTTCATAAAGTACAAAGGGTAAGGTCCCAAGAAAAAAGTTCTGAAAGGTTAGTGTGAAGGGGAAAAAGGCTCAAGATAAAAGTCCCAAAAGGTTGGTGTGAATGGCAAAATGGCCTGGGATAAAAGTCTTGAAATATTGGTGTAAAGGGAAAAAGGGCCTAGGATAAAAGTTCCAAAATATTAGTGTGAAGGGGAAAAGGGCCTAAGATAAAAGTCCCAAAATGTTAGTGTGAAGGGGAAAAGGGCTCATCAAAAAATTTAAAAAAGGTTGGTGTGAAGGGAAAAAGGGCCTGAGATAAAAGTCCCAAAGGGCAAGCCTTGGAGGGGTAAGGGCCCACGATAAAGTCTCTAAGGGTAATTGGCCATTTTAAAAAGGGTTTAAGGATCTATTCAAAAGTCCAAAGGGCAAGTCTATTTCATTGAGAAAAATTCCCACGACAAAAATACCATAGGCCCAATTCCATTGGGGGAATTTTTTTAGACAAAATGTCTACAAAAATATCTCCAATAAAGATAAGTCTATGGAAAAAATCCTAGAGGAATTATACAATAAGCTTGATAGAAATACGTCCCAAAATGAAAACACAATATCAATGCCATCTTGTCAAAGTATAAAAGGATAAATCATGATCTTTTCCCAAAATTTGCATAAACATATGGAAGAGGGGGGCTCAAAATCAAGAAAATAATCTAAAAAAAGTGGGTCTCCATTTCCTTATGGGAAAAGGGGGTGTGTTAGGTATAATAAATGGTGACTTACAGGGGGAATACCCCTGAGTATTCAATAACTAAGAACTCTAGTTTTTAATATTAAATCAATCATGAAGTGTGCCATACAAGAATACTTAAATCAAAAACATGAAAGAGACTCCTAGATTCATTCACATAACATACTTACCTTTTAATTCCTTGCATTTGTGTGTGTCAAAATGTGTAGTTTATTTAACCCCTACTGTGATGAATTTTTCAAAGGCTTTGATGGGGCTCTAGGTTTTGTTCCAATATCTATTAAATCTTAAAAATAAGGGAAGCTCAGGCATTGGTCTACTATTAGCCAACTGTCCATAGCCCCAACATATATACCTTTGGCTCCTTCTCTTCTCATTCCATTATTTTCTTTTGATCATGATACGTAGTACATTAACCTTATTTCATCATGTGACCCTTTTGATTTTCTTTTGCTCTTTTTTTAATTTTTGTGTTCTTAAATGTAAAAGAGGAGAGGTGGAAACCCAGTGAGTTGGTATAATTATAAAACTAATCATTACTAGAATTCCCTTACCAACTATACCAATACCTATAATTATCACTTCTAGTAGGTATTTTAATATGATAAATACATTTGATCTAATAAAACAATAAATATTTCTAAATTTATATGAATTCCTTTGAAAGCAACTTCTACATGCCTGATAAAATTATTCAATTGTGACACCATTTAGAATAATCCATGATTACCTACCTTCATCCTAAAGACTAAAAAACATAAAAATACACCTAATCTATAAACTAGTCCCAAAATAATTCAAGATTTTAGTTTTCTCCTTTTCTACAAGTCATAAGCTCAGTTGGTTTGGATTTTAACTTGGTTATATTTAGAGCAAATGCAATTTTTATCATCAGAGAAATCAAAGAACAACTAATCTAAAAAAGTAAGAAACTAAACTAATAAAGCACTAAAATCTAATCTAGAAAGCAAAACATTGAAAGCAGGAAATATTAATCTAATAAAAACAAATGATAGAAAATGAGAAACCTAAAGTACTCCTACTCTAAATAAAACCCATACAAGATGGGGGATGGATTTGGAAACTTTGTTTGGTATGCTTCTCATTCTTTGGTAATACCAAGGCTTTCCCCATTAAAGTTATAAGATAGGTAGGGACATCCTTGTATTTATTTAGTAAAATTTTGAGCCTTTCCCTCGTATTGTAGAACAAAAAATCAAGGTTAATCATTAGGACCTACCATACACAATAAACAATAAATCTTCCCTATGATACATACATACTGAATGCTCATAATTATTACTCATGTATTTAGGAGAACCTAATTTAGATAAAAATCCTTGAAAGCACCTACTGATATGGATATTAGATCTGACCTATAGTCTTAAAATTCATCATCCTCTGTGAACTCATTATGGGAAAAATCTTCAAAGATAGATTCAGAATCATAATTATAATCATGAATAACATATTCTTCAAAAAATTCATCTAAACTCTCTCTTTGAGTGTGACCTTCAATATTTGAATGAACCATTTCTTGACTTTCCAAATCATGAATAATTTTTTTGTTTCCTTAGGGCTCACTATTTATGATTTTAGGAGTGATTCATTAACTATTAGTTCCAGATGGATAATCTCATCCAATGCATGTTTTTTATCCTTTTTTAATTATTCTTTCAATAGTTATGATCTAGAATATATGCAAATTCATGGGCGTCATATGTGTAATCAAAGTTATTTACTTTAATGCTAAGTAATGTTGATGTCCATATACATGAGATTTCTTGATCAATCACATAATTAACCATAGTTTCCTACACATTAGAATTAAGCACCAAATTGAATTCAACATCTATCAAATCAAGGCATGATCATCTATGTGAATTAATTCCATTATAAGGGAGCTCATAAATATAATCAAAATTATTCAGGGAATACAACATACCTTTTCCATTTTTCCCATGGTAAAATTACATACTTACCTCAAGCATGACATGATATAAAATCTCAATATTGGACCCTGCATAATCATAAGGGACTAGGTCAGGAATATAATTATCAAATGAGTCTTTTGATAGAGATTATAATGTAAACTAATAGTCATAAGAGTCATCAATACCATCTTCAGAGCTAATATCTTCTTTTACAAGGCAATGTAATTGATCCTCTGCCTAGGCATATGCTATCTCATAGAGCTTCTATAAAGGTTGGTAACATTCCTTTAAATTGACACTTTCTTCACTGCCATCATTTATTTTTTTAATTATCTCATCAAATACCAAGATGGAATGAACATGACTCAATTCTCCTATGTTGATGGATTCCATTTCTTATTATTGGTATCTTAATTTCTCTTATAACATTGTAATTTCTTCATTGATGGTTTTAATAAATTCTTATACATCTTTTATAATCCAACCATCCTCTCTATTTGGGATCTCTTCTTCCTTGTGTATAGTTCTTGGATTAAAAGGAAAACATTTCACTATGTTTCAATTTGGGCATATTAACAAAATTTCTATTTGTATGGTTTATATATAATTTGTATCCAACATACTTACAGAGAACCTCATAATAGGTGAATTTTATTTTAAAGCATGAGCATCAATATTTGGACCAATCGTATCAAAAAAATTTCCTCGAGATGACTCCAACTAGTAATAGAACTAGGTGCCAATTTTAAAAGACAATCATGAATTTATTCTCCCAATGTGAAAGGGAACAAACTATAGATTACATCCTCAAATTTTAAATCTATAATATGCATAGCATATGTGTAATCAACAAGATGCCCTTCAACAACTCTTGGGTGACTATAATGGAACCTAGGAAGGTATTTGAATGGGTCATTAGGGAAACCATGTTGAATACCTAGAATATCTATGGGTTCTTTGTCAAGCCAATCCATTATAAAAAATTTATTATAATTAGAGGTGTTGTCCCTCTTTGTAACACATATTTAGACCTATTGATGTAGGTTTTATGCACACCATAGCCATAACAAGGTAGCCTATAACATTTTAGGATCTCAATGGAGGTAAACTCCACTCTAGGGCACAAGTTGTAGGTATGAAATCTATTTCAACCTAATGATGGAATATCAAGTAGGGCATGTAGGTTATAGACAATGATTTTAGATGGAGGTGTGGTTCTTAATAAGGGTAGTGAATCTCTATGTGATTTGGATAGGAAACTAGTTGCTAATCTAAAGTGGGTAGATCTTAAAAAAACTCAAAAAAGAGAAGGAAAGGTAAGGTAGAAGAGAAATCTTCTATGGTTTTTAGGAATTACTTCCCTAACTAGTTTCTAAAAGGATAAGTACTCTTATAACCTATGCCTATTACTAGCAGTAATTGTATACACGCAGTCAAACATAACTAAGAATTATAAGGAAATACAAACATAGGAAATTCACAAGCCTCAGACAAAGGTTTCTCCTTTTAGGGCATCTGTTTCACACCCTTAATTATAATATTATGGATTAGGCTATTTAAGTATCCAATGTGGCTATTTTACATGGATAAAAAACTACATCCAAGAAATCATTCATGCATAATCAAAATTATGAATCAATTTGAACTTGACTATCTTAACTAATATATTCACCAATCTTTCAATAAATGTTTCACATATACAAATTAGTATATCAATCAAAATAATAAGTAATCCATTAGTAGCTTTTGCACACTAAATATTATTGAAACATACAACCATTTAAAGTAACAAATAATTACACAAAAATTGGAAAGAAAATACACAAACACATTTACCAATGATCAAAATTGATGTTTCTCCTATATTTAAAAATTCTCTAACCAAAAAATCTAAGTTAGATTACAATTATTTATATATAATTGGGGAAGGGGTCACCTCATCCTCCAAGTTCATGTAAGGTTGTTACATGTGATATTCAAAACATGAGATCTAACTATGGTCTAAAACCATATAAGAGTCTACTTACAGTTATCATTTTAAATTATCCTTCATTAAAGCTATGTGACATATGCATGTGTATAAAGATAGAGGTGATTTTTAACAATTATAGTTTGAACTACATGTAAAATTCAAAATATGCACCATTTATGAAAAATATACATGCCTCATTTTATAGATTGTGAGAACAACCTATTGATTTTTTAGATTAACCACTTTCAAATAGATCTATGACATATGCATGAAGGACCAAAATCACTTTACCAATGTTTTAGAACTAGTGGCACTACTATTAGTCATGACTAATCTAAATTTCTCATTGCATGCTCACCCATGCCTTCTTTAGAATCTAGATCTTCACTTTTATATTCACCATTTAGATTAAGACATGCATGTTTATATTCTAGCTTAACTGTCAGACCCAATGTCTATTTATAAATATAGCTCAAGTGTCCAAAGATCTACATATTCTATCCATAATGCCCTACTCGTTTTGAAAATATGATATGTATCAATACTTAATTGAGTCTAAGATATTTGAAAAGTCCACCTAGGACTTGTACCATTGATCTTTTTCTATTGTTTTAACATGGTTTATTGGATTTTAGTGATTTTGGCTCATTGACTCTTATGTGATTGACACTTGTCATTCCCTATTTTGTTATGCTTCATATATGTGCCACTTGGTAGCTACTCAAGGATTATGATATCTATGTACTATTCTCATTAATTATTCACATGGTTTATTGGATCTATGTACTAGGTTTTCATGATGGTGACACTTATCATGCTCACAAAGCTTTGATGTTTCAACTCACTCTCACATTGTTTGATCAAATGGGATAGAGTAGATGCACAATGTAGGATCTTGGATTAGACATTTTGACTTATACTTTGATCATGTGGGTATTCCAATTAGAAACTCTCTATTTAATCTAGATCTTTGAAAAATCTCCATCGATATCACACCATTGGATCAACTATATGGATGAATGTGAACTATCGATCTACTGGGTCCACTTAACATTTAAATCTAAATGGGTAATTAATGAGGATATATTTGACATCTGCATAACTAACAAAAACATATTCATGATCTTTAATGATGTCCATGTGATTTTCATAATTTAAACCTATGTCCTTTTATCTCTGAGCTTAATGTTGACATTCATGTGACCATTAAAAGATGTCCACGTGAATGTCACGTTGATTTAGCTCCCTACAAGTTTGACACTTATCATTTCCTGGTTTGCTTTACTATTACAAGTATACATGAAAAAATACTTAGAATAATACTTTGGGATACATATATAAAGGACCCTACTTGAATTTTTTAGCCTAAAATCTTAGTACTAATAAAATATGATTTGTCCCTAAGCTAAAAATATATAAAAGAGATCATGTGTTTAATCTCAATGAGCTAGCATAGAAAAATATGATTGGGACTCTTGGAAAAAATCTTAACTCAAGCTCAAGACATAATGAAAAAAAATTCTAATCAAGGGTGCCACTTAACAATATGGTATTAGTCTTGGGGTAATTGTTGTGGGGGGAATTATTTTGAGATTTCTATGTGGGGGAATTGTTTCAAGATTTTTGTGTGGGGGAATTATTTTGTTGGATAAAGTGTTTGAGACATAAATTATAAAGGAATTATATCAAGGAAATTATTTCACACAAAATATCTACAATAATTCTCCCAAAGACACAATTCTCTCAAAAAAAATGTTTGAAGGAATGCTTAAAGGGATGGTTTCAAAAAGGGTTGAAGGGCATGATCTCTCAAACAAAATGTCTGATGAAAGGGGTCAAAGGGAAAAATATCACAAACAAAATGTATGAAGGAATTGGCTAAAGGGAAAGAGGGCCTAGGACAAAAGTATCGAAGGGTAAGTGGTAACTTTAAAAACGGCCAAAGGGTCATTTTCAAAAATTTTGAAGCGTAAGTGGCCACTTTAAAAAAGATCAAAGGGTCATTTTCAAAATGTCTGAAGGGTCAATTCAAAATTTTTGAAGGGTATATGCTCTTGGGGGAATTATTTCAGACCTTTTGCATTAGACAAAATGTTTTAGACATAAAGTCCAAAGGAATTAGTTGAGGGCAAAAGTCTTGAAAGATAGGCTCATAGGGCTAAAGGTCAATGCAAAAAAAGTTGAAGGGCATGTTACATAAAGCCTGAAGGGTAGTTTCATTTACTCAAGGAAAATGTATTGGACAAAATGTCTGAGGGAATGGTTCAAAAAGGTAAAGGCATGAGATACAAGTCCTAATGGGTAGGTGTAGAGGGGCCAAGGGGAAATTAAAAAAGTCTCGAAGGGTAATTTCAAAATGTTAAAGGGTCATTTAAAAATGCCAAAAGGTACTTTCTATCTAGAAATAATATGAAGGGTCCACTTCCTAGGGAATTTTTCCATGAAAAAACACCCAAAGGATCTAATTCATAAAGGTTAAAGAGAAAGGTCCTAGAAAAAAATTTCTAAAAGTTTGGTGTGAAGGGAAAAATGGCCTAGGAAAAAAGTCCTAAAAGATTGGTGTGAAGGGCAAAAAGGCCCAAGACAAAATCCCTGAAAGGTTGGTGTGAAGGGAAAAAGGGCCTAAGATAAAAGTCTTAAAAGGTTGGTGTGAAGGGAAAAAAGGCCTAGGATGAAAGTAATAAAAGGTTAATGTGAAGGGAAAAAGGGCCCAGGGCAATAATCTTGAAAGGTTGGTGTGAAGGGAAATAAGGCCCGAGATAAAAGTCTTAAAGGGAAAGTCTTGGAAGGGAAAGAGCCCAGGACAAAGTCCCAAAGGTTAAATGGCCACTTTAAAAAGGTCTACAGGGTCTATTAAAAATTAAAAAGGGAAATTCTATTTCATTGGGCAAAATGCTTGTGGAAAAAATTTCACTAACCTAATTCTTTTGGGGGAATTGTTTCAGACAAAATGTCCACAAGAATATCCCTGACAAAGATAAGTCTGAAAAAAAACTTGAAGGAATTATAAAATAAGCTCAATATAAATATTTCATAAAATAAAAATAAAATATAAATTCCATCTTTCCAAAGTATAAAATGTCAAATCATGATCTTTTCCCATTATTTGTATAAACATATAGAAGAGGGGGGCTCAAAATACAGACAATAATCTGAAAGAAAGTGGGTCACCATTTCCTTATGGGAAAAGGGAGGGGTTTAGTACACCAAAATTAATTAAATTATGTCTATACAGATCCTATTCATCCTTTATCTATCATTGAAAACCTTTTTTTTACATTGAGAACTCAAACTTCTACCTCTTGTCATGTGCATGAACCTTGTATAGGGTTTATTGACCATTTATAGGTTTTGGTATCTAGAAAAGGAGTTAGAATCCAAAAAATTTCATGGATCTTGGTAATAAAATAATAGAGGTTAATCAAGTGGTTCTTATAATATTTTTCAAGTGTAAAGGTTGGGAAATGCAAAACTCATAATTGCAAGGTTGAATACCTAAAGAAGACCTAATTAAATTAAGATTTGAGTTAGTAAGTACATCACCAAATATTTTCAGGATTTGAAATTATGCAAAAATTTAAAAGGGGACAAAGGGTACTATAATATAGTTATACTTTTCTAATTTAAGTTGTGGAAGTTCCCAAGCAAGGAGGTTTTTGTAAAAAAAGGCTACAAGGAGTTAAACTTGATTGAGAGCTTAAGTAGTGCAAGGAAGTGTTTGAGAGTGAATCAAGGGTTAAAATGGGTTGAGTTAGGTATGTTATGTCTAATAGAGGTCATATAAAAATTAAATTTTCATTCATAAGGACTAAATCAAGATTTGGAGTATTTGAGCCTTGAGTAGACTAATATCTTATAGAAGCTAGTGAGTGAATGGTGATGGTAGAAGTTGAATAATGGATGGATATAATTGATTGGATGAGTGTGAAGATTAATAAGGGTCATAATATAGATAAAAATTTAAAATAGGTGATATATATCAGTCATACATGAATAAATTAAGAAGCCTAGTGAAGAGTTGAAGAACCTTGGATGATGAGAGCTCAAGAATAAAGAAAAGGGCCTAAAAATTTGAGGTGAGAAATGAGGATTAAAGACAAGGAATGGAGAATGAATTTATTTTCATATTCATATACATAGCTAACATGTATTATAATATGAAGGAAAGATTATATGCCTATCAATTAGTAGGAGTTTTATCTCTTTCGTGGAATCATCTATATGCATTACAGGGTTACCAGCCAATGAATCTTACTTGGCCTAAGGCAGTTTAGAAAAAGGTAACTTAATTCCAAATTCAAGGAAAAAAAACTCATTGATTTTTAGATATTAAAACAATAGAATATGATCATGACTGAGTATGAAAATAAGTTTTTAAATCTATTGTGTCATGCTAATTATATACATGACGAAGAGACTAAAGTCACTAAGTTTAAGATGAGGTTGAAATAAATATTAATGCATGATGTCAATATGAAAAATACTAAGAATTTAAATACTACAATCAAATATACTCATAGGTCAAAATAAAAAAAAACAACGCTCATAAAAGACAAAATAATATTTTAAATAGAATAGATAAAAATCTAAGAATAAAAATCTACCCTCTTTTCCTAATAATTTTAAGAAATATAAATCTAACCCTAAATTTACAAGGAGTATGAATGGTTTCAATAAATTTCAAGGGAAAAATAAGAATTTTATGAATCCAAATTATTCAAAGACTACTAAAATTAAAATAAATCTGGCCCAAGGTAGTCAAAATTTACCTATTACTTGAGCCAATACCATTCTAGTGATGCTATAAAGAACTTTAGTATGTTGGGATGTGGAGATAACCACTATCACAAAGATCGTCCTAAGCTTAAATCCAACCAATCATCTAATCACATAGTGGATGCAGTTGTGGGTAATAGGAACACATATTTCTAAACAAATCATATTGAAAGTACAAGTAAAATAAATAATTTTTCTATTTTAATTTTATTTGATTTAAGAGAAATTGGTATTTTTATGGATCCTAAGCTAGTAACATATTGTAAGTTGAATCTACTGATTTTGAAAGATGGTTGGGATGTTTATTTTGTCTCATGTAAAATAATACAAGTTACTTAGTGTCTTGAGGGAGTAAGATTAGAATTACATGTTTTTGAAACCCAAGTTAATTTATTTTTAGCTCCTATAAGATCTTTTGATATTAGCTTAGGCATATATTGGTTGCAACAACATAAATCCAATTTGGATTGCTCTAGTAAAGTGATATATTATTTTATTAATTTGAGAAAACTTATAGAAATTCAAGGTTTGATGAAATAAAAAGTTTGTAAGTTGATATCAACTTTATAGCTGAAGAAAGAAATACATAAATTTTGTAAGTTATATATTGTTCTAATTCAAGAAACTACACCTAAAATAGAAATGATGTTTAAGGAATATCCATTTTTAGAAGAAATGTTGATGTTTGTATAGATAAATGGTCTAGTTTGCCTTCTAAACATGAATTTAAATTTTTTATTGATGTAGCTCCATGGGTATCTACTGCATCTAAAACACCTTATCATATGAATTTAGTTTATTTGAAGGAGTTGAAATTACAACTACAATAAATGATAGAAAATGATAATATTAGGCCAAGTGCATCACCTCGGGGTGCACCATTGGTCTTTGTGAAAAATAAGGATGGAATCTTGCAATTATGTGTTAATTATTTCATTCTTTACAAGGTTACCATTAATAATATTTATAATTTTTCAAGGGTAGATGATATATTTGATCAAATGAAGGATGTGGCTATCTTTTTGAAGATGGACATGATATTAGTCTATCACTAGCTGAGGATAAAGGAAGAAGATATGCATAATATTTATTTTAGATCAAGGTATAGAAATTATGATTTTATGTAATGCCTTTTAGTTTTAGTAATGTACTTACTACATTTATGAAATTAATGAATAATTTATTCAAGGATTTTCTAGACAAGTTTTTTTCTTCCTTGATGATATACAGAGCTATTATAAGAATGAAACTAAACATGAAAAACTTTTGCACTTAGTTTTATAAAGGCTAAGGAAACACAAATTATTTGATAATCTATCTAAATGTGCTTTCTTTCAGTCTAAGATCCACTATTTGGGTCATATTATATCTAAGGTTGGTATTTTTATTGATCCATCAAATATTATAGATTTTTAAGAGTGGCATGCTCATAAAAACATATATGGAGTATGAAAGTTTATGGGATTGATAGGTTACTATAGAATATTTATTGAAATTGTTTCTAATTTGTCTAACCCAATAAATTCATTATAGTATAAGGGTAATAAATTTGTGTGGACTTCAAAATGTGAACAAATTATCCTAAATCTTAAAAAGTTATTGACTTCAATAGTTATACTTGTTGTACCAAATCTTAATGGAAATTTTGAAATATGGGATGATGCATTTTAAGGAAGGCTTAGGTGGTGTATTAACTTAGGATGGTTTAGTTTTGGCTTATGAGCCATGGAAACTAAAGGACCATGAGAATAATTAAACCAATCATGACCTTGATCTTACTATCATTATTTATGATTTGAAGTAATAGAAACACTTTTTACTAGTTAAGCATTTCAAGGTAAAATCTAAACATCATAGCCTGGAATATTTATTTTCCCAAAATGATCTAACTGTATGCCAATGTAGATGGCTAGAATTTTTAAATAATTTTAATATAAATATATCATATCTGAAATGTAAGGAGAATCATGTTGTTAATGCACTTAGCTGATGCGTGTATCTTGCTACCTTATCCAATTTTCATAATAATTTTAAAACTAAATTATTGGAATAATAGTGTTTTAATAATTTTTACCAAGATGTAAGTGAAATTTTGGTTAATGATCTTGTCAAAAATAAATTTTCTAACTTTTCAATTGATTATGATGGTTTAATTAGACATAAAAATAGAATTTATGTACTTGAGTCTCTAAATTAAGGAATATTGTTTTGAAATAAGTGGATACACCACCTCAATTTTCTCATCTAGGTGTCATGAAGATGATTCATGGACCAAAAAGGTTGTATTAATGGCTTAGAATGAAACACAAATTTATTAAATTTATGTCAAGATGTTTGGAATGCCAGTGTGTGAAATTTAAACATTGCCATCTAGGATTATTTTTGTACGCTCATAATTCACCATGAAGTGGGTTGTGATTTATTTGGATTTTATAGCTGGTTTGTCAAAATATAAAATCAAACATGATGCTATTCTAATTGTAATAGATAAATTTACAAAATTTGGTCATTTCATTACTAGAAACTTGATTGATGATACATTTATGTTTGATTCATGGTTTATGAAAGAAATAGTATGCTTCATGGTATGCCTAAAGTTATTATTTCAAATTGAGATGAAATCTTTACTTTGAGGTTTTCAAAAACTCTGAATACCTCTTTTGGTACAAGATTGAATTTTAATTCATGTTATCACTTAGAAACACATGGTCAAATAGAAAGATTAAATCATATCATAGAATACACATTAATAATGTATGTTATGGATCAACAAGGTAATATGGGAAGATTATTTACACTTATTTGAATTATCTTATAATAATGCATACCATTCATTGATGAAAATGGATCCTTCAAAGATTTGTATGGATGAAAGTGTATAACTCCACTTGGTTAGGAGAGTTTAGAAAATAAGACTATTGTTGGTCTTGGTGTTTTGAAAGATTATGATAGGCAAATGGAAACTATAAGGTATAATTTAAAGGTTTCCTATGATAGTGAAAAGAGTTATGCTAATTTAAAAAGAATGCCCCATGAATTCCAAGTGGAAGAAAAGATTTTTATGCATGTTAGACTACATAAAAGTTCAATTTAGTTGAAAATTCTTCCATACTAACCCATCAATTTGTAGTACCCTTTGAAATTTTAGAGAAAATTAGTCTTGATTACTATTAACTAGCCCTTCTACCTTCATTGTCTCAGATTCATAATGTTTTTCATGTTGATTTATTGAGAAATTATATTTCTAATCCATTTCATATTTTGGATTGGATTCATCTTCAAGTTTAGGAAGAGAAAAAGATGTAGTTGGATACAATAAAGATCTTAGGCCATTTTAGTGTTAATTGATGAATCATAAGATTTCCCAAGTGTTGGTTCAATAGGATCTTTTATCAGAAAGAAGTACTACTTGGGAAGACAAGATTATTTCTAGAAAGCATTATCCTTGGTTGTTTTGATTTCTAGGACAACTCTTTTCTAAGTGGGGGAAAATGTCATGACCCTAATCGATCTACATTTAATTTTTTTTGTTGATATAGATTAATAATGAACTATTTGAGACATATTTTGTTTGATTTATTATGGTGTTATAGTTTTGTGATCTACATTGATACATTTTTATTATAATTTTTGAGATAATTTTGGACTATATTTTCATTAAAATATTAAATATTTATGATTAATTCATACTCATTTATTATTTATTTAGATGTATTATTTAAATATTATTATTGCATTTATAGTACTTAGATGTTTGGATATCACTAATAGTCTATTTGTTGACTACAAAGATAGGTACTTGAGCTAGGTTGTGTTTAGACCTAAGTAGTAAGAAAACATGGAGAAATAATATGGATAAATGAAATAATGAATTCTATTGCAAAGTTTGACCTTGTTGGTATTGATGATTTAGTCATTATGTTTATATAATTTAAGTGTTGTGTGTTATCATTTTATGTTTGATTTCATTACTATTTTGATTTTAGTTAGTCTTGAAAGTATGTGAAAATATCATTTTACTTGATGTTATCGATTACAATAATTGTCTCTTTAATTATGTCATAATTAGTTTGATGATTGTTGTCCTATTATTGATATCATTATTTTTTTTATCACTTTAGGTTCTTATGTTTATCATTGATTTAATGACTATCAACTTAAACATGGTATTTAGCCACGTATTGATCTTGTGTATTCGTAGTCATTTTGATTTTTGACATCTTATTACCTTGGTTATCTTGATGTTATTTGACTTAATATTTTAAAATAACCATGGTATGGTTATAGGTAATTATGGACATGTCGTATCTATTTTATGTTTTAGGATTATGTATTAAGATTTAAATATTGAATAGACCCTTGTTTTAATTATTTAGTTGGCATGTTTATGATAGCCAAGTTTGGCTTGGGAATGTGTTTAGGTTGTTTATATGTTTGACCCACCTTGGGGGCAGTGGTAATTAGTTGGTGTGTTTTTTTCTATCATACAAATTTAGAATCATGGCATTATCTTTAGTTATTATACAAAGGGCTTGAGATGTTTCTTTAGGTTTTTAGGTTTTATTGGTTTCATTTGGACTCAGTCTTTTGGAAGAGCTAGACACCTTGGGGAGACTCTACCAAAAAAATTGTCATGGTGTCCAAGGGGAATGCAATGTAATTTTGACATGAGATTTTTTGGGAGATTGAACCATAGTTTCATTCATTAATATTTATATCCATGCATGAGTTAGGTAGATTTAAATAGGGTTTATTTTGGCATATATTTATTCAATTGGTTTTACTCAATGTGTGATTATTTTTGTTCTAGTTTTGCATATAAATTTGGGAGACTAGAAGAGAAGAGAAAATTTATTCTGTGGTCAACTTTCAGAATCCAAGTAATGTATTTAAAATTATATATTTTATTTTTAAAATAGATTTTTAATGGAAAAATAATTTATGGTTTTAGCCATAAACAATGGCATTATTTTGCCTATGTTATGCCATTTTTTGATAAAACACTAACTAGGGTAAAATATTTTATTTTTCTGTTTGATACATAGAATCCATAGACAACTTGGCCATGGATTTGATGAATACATACAATGCATTTTTATTTATATTAAATTTATTTTGTTTTAGTTTACTAGATATGTGTGGGTGCATACTCACTATGTATGTGTTTTGATGTGTGGCTAAGTTTTTTACCACTGTTGAGTCTTTTTTTAAGATAAGTTATGACTTGTTTAGTGACTATGTGTTGATTATATTTGGTTTTATGACTCAAAACCCTTGGATAGGTTATTGATTTTTTTTGAAACCACTATTTTGATAGCTACATATGGGTTGATAAGTGAATGTGTTAGGTATTTGATTTGATTTTATATTTCAAAAACCCTAACTTGGGCGTAGTTGGGTTTATTAAATAATAATGGAATTTAGACTACTAGTTATTTTAAATCATGACCATACCTTGGGAGAAATTATATATTGAGTCTCCATGGAGATTTGAAATGATTTGTAGGATTTTGTGGAAAAAACATATTTTATTATTTTCATTCTATATGTGTGATATTTTTGAATTTTATTTTATTATTGCATCACTATTGGGTTGACTCAAGTTTATGGAAATTATGTTAGAATTATTATGATAATGACATTGTAAATTATTTTAAATTCATTAATAAGTTGGATTATATTTGAAAACATTGATCAATTGATTATTTCTATGTGTTATGATTGTATTAATCATTACCATTTTTATTTAAGATTTTACTCTTTTTGGTAAAGTCTATTTCAGTAAAAAATGTGATCTATAACTTTACATAAGTTTTTAATTTTTTTTAATTTTTAATTGGATGGAACTATTTTTTCTTAAGTAGAGAAGAGATTCTTGGGCCTTGTAAAAAGCTTCCCCATGGGGAAAAAGTCTTAGACAAGATAAAAATAGCACACTAAAAATGGACACATAACACTAAAACAATAGACAAATAGAAAGTAAAGTATCAGAACATAGAAAAGACTAGGGACTATCAAGCATCCCATACTTAGACATAAATTTAAAAATTTCTTTATAATCACCAAGATAATCCACTCCAATATTTTTAATCTTATTGTCAAAGTATTTTACCATATCAGAAACCAATGTCACATGACTAAGGGCCTTGGTAGCATATTTAACCATAATCTTTCATTTTTTGTGCATCTTGTCCATTGGATAGAACTATTGTCTTCTTTTAACAAGTTTAATTTTAACTCATAAATATATATTCAGTTAGTATGTGAAGATGACTTCCAAATAAATTATGTCATAAGGATTTATGATCCATATTATATTATTGAATAGAATATGACCCATAAATTAAGAATCTTGAAAAGTGAGCTAAAGTTGTAATGATGTACCAAGTTAATGGATCTTGGTGGGGTGGTTTATGTGGTTCATTTTCTATCTATTGATCATTTTTTTGAATGTTCTCAAGCTCAATTTGTTTCATTATCCCTTCTCCATCATTTGTCTACTACCCTGATCAAAATCTAACTGATGGACTTATAGTTGGGCTCATTGGGGATGGTGAGGTGGGTTTAGCTTCATTGGATTTCATGAAATGATTTTATTAATTTATTTTTACTTCAATTTGTGACATGTGCCTATATATTAATTAAAATTATTACGTAATTATTTATGATTCTAATTCATGTTATTTATCATAGTTATACTTAATACAAAGATATGTATGTTATCATGTCAATTTAGTTTATGATATGATCATACTTGATCATTTTATTATCTATGTAATCTTGTATTACTATTTAAATATTAAATTACATTGGTTCATTTATACCTTGATATAATAACATAGATATGTGATCTTTATCATGTATTGGTAGTTAAACACTTATTTAGAATAAGTAATACGATAACTTTGATTATAAAGTGGAAGCATTTTGATTTGTTATATGATATTGATTTTATGTTGACTCATGATTAGTAAATGTATTCATGTATTTGTTAGTACTTTTACATTATTTGTATTGTGGTTTTGAATTACTTAGTTATTTGAAGATGCAAATGATTGTGTTAGAACTCAGTTGTAAAAGTTAGAATGGGTATGACATGATTATTTTATTACATTAGGAATATGGGAGATTAAACATAATGTTAGTATGATAATTTATTTTGAATACTTTTTGTATAATTAACGTTCAACTTATAAAAGTTGAGTGATGTTATTCTTAGAACAAGTTTACTTTTGATAAGCATTGTAATGCACTAATTTAATGTAGTTGAAAGTTATGTTTTAATGGACTTTTCAAATCACTATATACTATACAAACTTTAAGTGAGATGGATTAACTAATTAAAGTTTTTGAGACTTTATTAAAGACCTTAGACTATAACTATATGATTTAGTAAAACAAAATCCTTGTATTATAATTGGTGAATTGAAAGGATTATATTTAGCATAATACTTATGCGAGAGTTATAATAACTTGATAGAATGTATGATAATTATTAATATGTGAGAATTAATTAAGAAATTTAAATGAATAAATATTATAAATAGGGTCTTCTATAAGATAATAATTTCACTTTTAAATTATTTAGCATTGTTAAGTTCAGTTCAATGTTATGGGCAGTTCTCAAATAATTCATTAAAATTAAACTGAAATAAAAATATCTAAACCTTATGAATATGTTGAAGGTAATTTTTCAATAACATACTTCATGGGATGTTTTAAAAGGGATATTGATAATCCTAGATAAAACATATTATGATTGAGGATTAAATTCTCCATGTTTCGAATAGGCCATTGAATACTTTCAACAAGCTAGTTCATATCCTTTAATGGTAAAAGAAGTTAATGAGATTTTTTTTTTTTTTTTATTATTATTATTATTATTATTATTATTATTATTATTATTATTATTATTATTATTATTATTATTATTATTATTATTATTATCTACCTTGGAATTTAAGGAAAAATAAGCTCTAATATTAATGTAAACAATACAATAACTCTTAGGATAAGTTTATGGATCTAAGACAATAGATAGATATTTAAGAACAAGATTAAAGAAAGAATTACTATAAGTACATTTAGTCCATGACACTATTAATATGTATCAATTATATTGAAATCATGTAGCACTCATGTTAGTAATAATGGGAAATATGAATCTAACCTAAGTTATTATAGAATCCTTAGGCATGATTTGTCATGAGATTTTACCCTACTTGTAGAATGGTAAGATGTTCCTAAGAAAAAATTAAGCATGGTTTTTGAAGCATCTGATGAAGCTTTCACATATCCTAAAGTAATTTGTTTCAAACTTTGTATGTTAGTTTGATTGTAAATGAAAATATGTTTTGATGCTTTGCATTGCTTTTGTAAATAGTCCTTTTCCCTTGATCTTTGTCTACTAATTATGATTTTGTGAATCTTAATTAAACAATATTAGTATGATGATTCTTCTATTGAATCAAATATTATTTACCACTATTTTCTAAACTTTGTTGAATTACCCATGAGGTGTTGTTTGTTCTGTAACCTATACAGGTAATTGGTAAAGGGCATAAGTCAGTAATGAATTTGTTGTAAAGGCCACAACATAGTACACAGATAGAGTTGAGTGGGTAATACCACACTGATCCTCTTCTATCTAAATACTAAGTGGTTAAGATACTTCATAATGAAGTCATCCAGGGGTTATGTACTTGGTCGAGTTCCATTGTTGGCTATAACATAGTTATGGATCTCATTACATGTTTTCATGCTAAACTCTAGGTAAAATTTGTTCTATTATTTATATTTTAGATTATATTTATATAAACAAATTGATTGTGATAATTAGCTCAAAATATTCAAATATTTATTATTATTCATTCTTAGATATAGATTCCTGAATTTATTAACTTGAACTTATATATAGGTTGATCTAAAATATATTATACATGTTACCTGGATATAACAATGTATAAAATCAAGAGTAAAGGCAAAATATTAATGGAAATGGGATGATGAGCCCAAAAAAATTTAAAGGTAAAAAACTATAGGGTTTATAGGTTTATCTTAGATGTCCCCATATAATGTATGGATTTAACAATGGTATGAATTTGGTTCAATTTTTTAGGCATGGTTGGGTACCAAGTGATAAATAATCCCTATGAATTAATGAACACATTTTTTGGTTAATTTATGCTCAATGGGCCAAGTTTGGACCTATTTTTGGGATGGGGTAGTCCTGTAAATAGGCTAAAATGTACAAGTCTTCCAAATAAGGTAATTTAATGATATGAAACTTAGAATAAGGGTCTTATAACAAATTTATATGTCTAGATAATGAATTCACTTTGACATGGATATGTTAATTAAATGAATGCATGGGTCAAAATATAAATTTAAATAATTTTAAACATGCACCTATTTTACCTCATGTTTTATTAATTTTATCTAGATAAGCATAAAATATTTAAACTTTAAATTATATGTACATAAACAACCATACAAAATTTAATGCTACCTATGTTTATGGCACATGTTAAATATAGAAAAAATTAGGCATACAATAAAAATAGGAATTAATTTGCTTAATATTTATCAAATACGATATTTACATTTTGTTAATTTCATCTAATGTACTCTATAGATTATGTGTTATATAATATCAGGAGTAGACTAAGATAACTATACAAGATAACTTATATGGAACTTAATATATGCTTATGACTAATAGTTTCATCTTAATTTGATGAACTCATATAGAAAGACACATTATAACTATTTTTTATTAAAAAATGTGTGCATGTGTATATAAATGTATTTTTTGTGATTGGTCATCTTTGGATCTACATAAATAACCTTGCATTATTTATCATTATCCAAAACCCTAGTAATTGGAATTTTAATTATAAAAGGATATAAGATGGTAAGTATTCTAGGTTTTACTAACCTCAAATAATCCCCATTAGCCAATTGAGTGTTGCATACATTTACAATACTCTAAAGAGGGATCAAACCACATGTATTTATCCATTTAATGTGAGTGTGTCCGTAGTCACATGGATCTAAGTCTAGATGTCATTTCACTTAGTATCTTATTTGAGACAAGCATGAAACATATAATTTAACCATTAAAGGTTTATAATCTATATTTAAAAATGATCTATGAGTATTATAAACTTCATATGTAACTTTTTAATAATGAATGTGTGTGTAAAGTATAGTTTTTAAATTTTAATTGACATAGTATTGGTGCATAAATTCCAACCCAAGAGTAATAAAATATGTGCAATTAAATTCTAAGAAACGAAATGTGCACAAAATAGTTTTAAAAAATAATTTAGGATGAGCTTGGAATTTATATGTGCTTGTGGATGCCATTAGCATTTACAAATGACATATTTATCTAGAATCCAAGGAAAACTCAAAGTTAGGTAAAATAGGATTAGGGATCTTTGTGACATAGTAAATTAATATGGAAATGATAAAATATAGTACTCCATAATTAACAAATTCAAGAATAAGACAAGAAGAGTGACGTTATTCTTTGAACAAGGTTACTTTTGATAAACATTATAATGTAGTAATTTGGTGTAGTTGAAAGTTATGTTTAAAGTACTTTAAAAATCACTATATACTATACCAACCTATTCATGAGATGGATTAAATAATGAAAGTTGCCAAGACTTCAATAAATACCTTAGACTATAACTATATAGTTTACTAAAATAAAATTATTGTATTATAATTAGTGAATTCAATACAGTTTATTCATCATAATACTTATGCAAGAGTTATAGTAAATTGATAGAATGTATGATAATGATTAATATGGGATAATTATTTAAGAAATTAAAATTTATACATATTTTAAATAATTTCTTATATAAAATAATCATTTCACTTTAAAAGTATTAATCATTGCTAAGTATAGTGGACTATTATCGATAGATCGTAAATAATTCATTCAAATTAAACTAAAATAAGAATATGTAAACCTTAAACATATGTTGAAGGTAATTTTAAAATAACATACATCATGGAAAGTTTTACAAGGTCTATGGTTATTCCTAGCTAAAGCATATTGTGATTGAGGATCAAATGCTCCATGTTTTGAATAGGCCATTGAAAACTTTTAACAAGTTGGTTCATATTATTTAATGGTAAAAGAAGTTAATGGAAAAATAAGGTTAGTATAAGAATATACCTTGGAAATTAAGGACCAATAAGCTCTAATATTATAAAAATCAATACAATAATTCTTAAGCTAATTTAATGGATCTAAACAAATGGATAAATATTTAAGAACAAGATTTAAGCAAGACTTAATATAAGTACATTTAGTCCATGAAACTATTAATATCTATTGGGTATGTTGAATTCATGTGGAACTCGTGTCAGTAATAATGGGAAATGTAAATATAATCTAAGTCATTATATAATCCTTAGGAATACTTTGTCATGATATTGTAGCTTGATTGCAGAATGGCTAGATGTTCCAAAGCAAAACATAAGCATGATTGTTGAAGCATCCCATGAAGCTTACAAACCTCCTAAAGTAGTTCATGTAAAAATTTGTATGTTGGTTTTCTTGTGAATGAAAATATGTTCAAATGCTTTGCATTACTTTTGGAAATAGTCATTTTCCCTTTATTTTTGTCTACTACTTATGATTTGATAAATTTAATTAAACAAGCTTAGTATGATGATTCCTTTATTGAATATGATCTTAATTAACCACTGTTTGCTAAAATTTAAAAAATTATGCATGAGGTGTTATCTATTCTATAACTTGTATAGGTAATTAGGTAAGGGATTAAGTTAATAACTCTATTAGGAAGGCCACATCATAATACACATACAAAGGTGAGTGGGTAAGACCACACTAACCCTCTTCTATATGAATACTAATTGTTTAAAATTCTTCCTAATCAAGTCATTAATGGGTTATGTACTTAGTATAGTTCTTGTGTTTGATGTAACACATCTATGGATCTCATTATGCGTTTTCATGTTAAACTCTGGGTGAACTTTATTCTTTTATTTATTGTTTAGATTATAGATATATAAAAAAAATTAGTTGTGACAATTAGATCAAAATATTCAAATATTTATTATTATTCCTTATTATATATAGATTCATAAATTTATTAACATGAACTTATATATAGGTTGATCCAAAATAACTTATACATATTATCTAACTATATAAATATATAAAATCAAGAGTAAAGTCACAATATTCATGGCTATGGGATGATGAGACTAAAATAATTAAAAGGTAAGAACCTATAAGGTGTATGGGTATATCTTATATGTCCCCGTATAATGTATGCGTTTAACAATGGAATGAATTTGGTTCAATTTTTTAGGCATGGTTGGGTACCAAGTGATGAATAATCCCTATAAATTAATGGAAACATTTTTTATAAATTTCATGGTGCCTTTAGGCTCAATGGGCCAAGTTTTGACCTATTTCTAGGATGGGGTAATCCTATAAATAGGCTAAAATGTACAAGTCTTTCAAATAAGGTAATTTAGGGATATGACTCTTAGGATAAGGGTTTTGTGCCAAATTTAGGTGAATACATAATGCCTCTAATTTTACATGGATATCCTAATTAAATGAATTTTTGTGTCAAAATATAAATTCAAATAATTTTAAACACACACCTAATTTACCTTATGTTCTATTAATTTTATCTAGATAAGAATAAAATATATACACGTCAAATTGCATGATGTACATAAAAACCCATAAAAAAAATGAATGCTACCTATGTTTATGGCATATGTTAAATACATAAAAAACAAGCATATAATAAAAATAAGGATTACTTTGCTTAATACTTATCAAATATGATCTTTTCATTTTGTGAATTTTATCCAATGCACTCTGTAAAATATGTGTTATATAATATTAAGAGTAGACTAAGATAACTATACAAGACAACTTGTATGAAATTTAATAGATGTTTGTCACTAATATTTTCATTTGAATCTAATGAACTCATATAGAGAGATAAATTATAACTATTATTTATTAAAAATGTGTGCATATGTATATAGTTATATTTTCTATGACTAGTCATCTTTGGAACTACAAAAATAATATTATATTATTTATCACTTTATCAAAACCCTATATATTACACTTTTAATTATAAAACCCTACAAAATGGTAAGTATTTTAGGTTTTACTAACCTCAAATAATACCCATCAACCAATTGAGTGTTGCCTACATTTCCAATACTCGAAAGAAGGCTCAAACTACATGTATTTATTTGTTTAATGTGAGTGTGTGCCAAGTCACATGGATGCAAGCTTATATGTTATTTCACCTAGACCCTCATTTGATACGAACACACAACATATAATTTAACCATTAAAATTTTAGATTCTAAGATGAAAAACAAGATATGAGTATTATAAACTTCATGTGTACTCTTTTTAATTAATTAATGTTTGTACTTAAATGTGTGTGTGTGTGTGTGTGTGTGTGTGTGTGTGTATAGTTATCAAAATTGAATTAAAAGAATATTGGTGCATAAAATCCAACCCAACATTAATGAAATGTGTGAAATTAAATGCTAAGAAATCAAATTTGTGAAAAATATTTTTAAAAAAAACTTTATGACAAGTTCAAATTTATAGGTGCTTATGTATGCCATTAATGTTTGTAAATGATAGATTCATCTAAAATCCAAGGAAAACTCAAAGTTAGGTAAAAAATGATTAGGGATCTTCATGACATAGTAAATGACTATGGAAATTATAAAATAGAGTACTCCATAGTGAAAAAATTTAAGAATAATATAAGAAGACTAAGATAAATGTTTGATATTATTCCTTATTTACAATTGAGAATATATACATTCAAATTCATATAAAATCATTACACAAACAAGAATTGTACAAAATTTATATATCTAAAAATTCCCCGCCCTTTAATCTATTATTTAATTGTAACAAAAAATATTGGTTTAAATGCATAAATATAATTTAAACCTACATTATCAATTCTAAACTTTCCTATTTCATTTCGCCAATGTTTCATAGTGTCCATGTATTACTACAAGAGATGATATGTGTGATTAGATAGACTATTGTCCACATGAATTATATTAATAATAAGAATTCAAAATATATTCAGTGAATAAATACACGTGTATTATTTTAGTTTTTTATCACTCATAGAATATTATCATGATATGAAGAGTGGAGATGGCATGGGTCAATAGTTGACTTGATTTAAATGGAGAAGGTTACTTTTATTGTCATTCAATTTGTAGACATGAAAATTGACAAGATTATAAGTATTTTTAATAATTAGTAACTAGGCCATTAAGGGTGTATAATATCAATCATATAACTCATGTAGATGATATTAAACCTCTATATGAAAGGTGGAAGACACATATTAGGATCACAAATTAATTCCTAGGATATTGAGAGTGTTTAACCTTAACCACATTACTCATTTAACTAAATCAACCATTTCAAATAAACTTATAGATTCAAAGTGATCACTTATAGGTATCATCAATGCCATAATAGAAACTAAAATAGTGGAAATATCAACTATGTTCATGCCTTCATTTTTTACAATCGATGCCAACATGTGATATGGAATGAATTAATTTTTATTCTTTTTGATGAATTTTATAATTCTAAATTTTTTCAATATGTAAAATGGATGACATATGCAGTACATATGTCCCAATCTACATAAATATATAATGGTATGTATTTATATTATGAATTGACCCAATATGAAACAAATAAATCAATCTAAATGACTGTATTAACGTAAATAATTGTACTAAGCTAAATAAATATTTCAATATAAAAAACTATTATAATATGAATAATAGTATGGAATTAGGAAAGACCACTATATCCCCCAATTTTGATATGAGGGATGATACTAGTACACCAATCATGTCAAAATATGTATGTGTAGATAATTATGATTTTTAAATAAGTGTATGTTATGACCCATGCGAAAATGACAAATAAATGTGTTTATCGAATATAATAAACATTATTTTTTAGTTTTATTATTTGTAAATTCATGTATTGATTAGTTCTTTGAATAATTTATTTTTAAATTGATTAACATAATCATGGCTATCATTTATATCTTGAAATTAGTATTAAATGACCTTAGTAAATACTTGAATATGATAAAAACTAATTTAAACTATTGATTTTCTTGTCAAATGGTCTTAATAGTTTCCATAGACAATATTAATAATATATCCATAATGTTAAAACTTTTCCCCCCATTCAATAGAATTACTATCAAATTTTATATAAGGAGAATGTTTAAAAATTTATCATTTGAAAAAATATCATAGATGGTCATGAAAATGTTACCATGTTTAATAATGTCTTCTATGTGTTCCAACACAATGATTGAGGCATGAATTTGATAATTGATTTTTTAGATATCATATGTATAAATTTCAAAATTATTATTTAGAAAATTGAATTTATACAATTTATTACATAGTCACCTCATATAAATAATTTGAATTTTTTAGTTTTAATAATTCATTTGAACCATTTTTTATTTATTTTTATGCTCTAATCCTTCATAATGCCTCTAAAAAATTATGTGATGCCAACCCAATTCAATTATCTAGATAATGGTCTTGAAGAGGATTAACCACTAGAATTTAGTACATTTGAAAATTTTGATGTTTGAGCCACTTCCACTTTTATGATTTAAAAAAAAAAAAAAAAAAAAAAAAAAAAAAACATTAAATTATATGCATTTATGTTTAATTTGTAAACTTTTTGGTGGTTTTCTCTATTATATATTAGTATCTAAGTTATAATGAATCAGTTCAGGATTTTGATGGACTTGCTTGTGTAGGGGTATAGCTTATAATGGTAGTGTCCATGTATTGTGAATAAATTTTATATTATATTAAACCATGTATTTTTGACATATATGATCGAATTGTATTGAATCTAATATCATTTTTTCTTGGATTTTTTAGAGTGATATGCATGTTATAGAGTTTTTTATGGTAAACATATGGAAATTATATGGGGATTAGAATGCATATATGGTGATAGATGGGTATTAAATAGATCACATTTAGGACACGTTTCTCATCTTGGATATACACCTTATGATATGAATTTTATGATTTCATTGATTGAGAATTGGAATGCAAATACATGTATATTTTGGCTTCCCAATGGGGAAATGATAGTAGCATTAGATAATGTTGGGGATATTTTTATATTTTCTATGGTAGGTACTTATTTGCTGGTATGTAGTACAAAGGGAACGAGACATATTAGACATGCCCATAAATATATGAATTGATAAACTAGAGGAACTTATTATAGAAATATAAATACCACCATTTTTATATCATAGATTATTCTATCTAATGTTTTGTTAATATATAAATACATATATATTATAGTGGTATCATTCATAGTTATAGATGGGGATGTAATGCCTATATCATGTTGCATGCATCATCTAGTTTTGGATACCGATCAGAATAAAATGATATAATTATGGGAGTGTAATATGATAGCCCATTTATATATAGGTTTATATATATTCCCTCAAAAGGATCATGTTGCAGGTCTAGGCTCATTGACCTTATTGCATGTTTGGGCTTATGAGAATAATGCTATTACTCAATTGATTAGTGGTCTTTGTACTAATTAGGCATATCCATATACATGTTGAGTGGTGGTTTTGGTAGAGGCACAAGTGACATATTAAAAAGGACTATTTAATCATGATTGATAGATTATCTACTGATGAGATAATGTCGAGACCATACAGAGGGTTTTTGAGGTGGGTTGAGGATGTGATATAGTTTTGGAGTATCTAAATTAGTGTGTCATTTCATGATTAGTTCCCTATTGTGTTTGAATAATTTCAATATGAGTGGGTCACTTTCCAATTTTTAATTATATAGTAAGTCCCTCTAGTTGTGTACCCATGGATGAAGACCCATAGGTCCACTTTTCATAGAGAATATTTGTAGGTTTCTAGTTGTTTTGATTTGGTGCCACTTCCTATACTGGGTGTGGTTCCTCCCATAGTCACCATGGATATTGATGTTATGGTTTGCATTATAGATTAAACCTATTGGTGGATTCAAATATGATGGCCTTTGATATTTGCTCTTATATTTGACAATGTTGTATTTTCACCCAAATCATAGAGCAAGGATGATGGTGAATCTTGTTAGGATACCACACATCTTATTGTAGCCACTAGAGTTGATCATATATATATATATATATATATATATATATATATATATATATATATATATATGTTTTATTATTTTATCCTACTAGTTTTGGAGTTTATAATGCTTTGTGTATAATACATATTTGTTTGTAGGATATGTGTATTAGATAGATATTATGAATGCATTCATTTTTACTTTGAATCATTACGTTCTTGATGATGCTATTGGAAATGGGATGGTTGAGCATGTTGATGACATTATAGGTGTGTATACACCCTTATGTTCTAATGTTTATATCACAACTATATATTAAATTGAAACAACTAGATATAGGCATGAGTTTAAGGACTAGTTAAGGAGGAAACATATGCCCCCACTAGTATAAGGTTGAAATTATTTTGGACATAACTATTTTTTCCTAGTATGTATATCTCTAGGAGAATAATAATATATTAAATTAGGAGTGTGGTAGGATCCAAGCTAGGGTAACCATATATGAGGGGTGAGAGATACAAAATAGGTATTATTATACAGGTCCTCAAGTATATAGTGGGGAATCATAATTTAGGTATATATATGATGTTGAGGGATAAGGGAAACATGCCACTATTATCAATTAAAACTTGTTATTATAATTTTTTATGTAAGGTATATATGATGTTATAGTTTATATTCAATGTTGTACTTGTACATTTTATTTTCTAGATGATGTGATATTTTTTGGTTTACGTAATGTATTTATTTATTTTTTATTAGTTATTGTCTTACAATTTTTATAATGATATGAAATTTTATCATAACACATATGTGGATAACTAAAACATAACTATATAGGATGTGTAAAATTTTTCTGACCAACCACTCAAAAATGTGTATTATGTTGAATAATCATCTGAGATATTTGAAATTAACTGATCCATCTATCCCTTGGAAATTTTGAATGGATCCTTATCATGATTTTTTTATGTAATTTTATTTAATTGTTTATTTCCTTGATCTTTAACTACTTGACTTATATTTGGTACCCACACTTGTGTTTGAGACGATGTAGTTGTAACTTTATTCATGATATCTCTATATTTTTGATATGTAATTAAACCATTTAGGAATGTAATAGATATGGTCATTTTATTATTATTGAAACCTTATCCCATTTTTTGTTACCATGATTGTCCCAATGTGATATTACCTCATGGAATAGTATTTTGTATATACAATAATGTTAAAATTTTCTTAGGCCCAAGAGAAACTGGTTAGTAACATGCCCCATGGAATTATCATATGTCTATATATGTTTTATATCTCGATGGTTATATCCTAATCTTTTAATACATCTAATTTTACATGTGTTTCATTGATACTTTTCATTTATGATAATTCCTTTTCCATATTCATATTCTTACTTTCAATATTTGTTCTCACATTAGGTTTTCCATTATAAACTATGTCATTTTATTCTTTCCTCTTAAGAAGGAAATTAATTGGAATATTTGATTAATAATATGAGATGGTTTGTCTCACTTTATTATGAATAATTTATTTCATAGTTGAAGGTGTTCCTAAATCACTTGAACTTAACTTATGACAATTATAATTGAGATCAATAGTATAGTTGAAAACAAATGTGCAAAGTTTCTCAAAATAAGAGTAAGATTTATAGAGTTCTCTTTATTTAAGTCAAGACATAAAACCATTGATAAAGATAAATTTATTTTACAAATCCAAAGGTTGATACACAAAGGAATGTAATATATTCATAAATCAAAAAATATAATATTAAATGAGCTCATCATGACCTTTATTTATACATTGGATATGTTTTTGATTAAGTAAGGTGGCAAACCAGGGGCCGAACCCTATACAATCAAAAAAGACAAGAAGGCAAACAAAAAAAAAATGCCTTCAGAGAGATGATGGCATAGCCGAGAATAATAGATATAAACAAAAACAAGCCATGGGAAGACCAGAGTCAAAGAGGTCTCCCCTTACATAACTATTGATTTGATAAGATCATTGAGTTTCTCATTCTCTGCATTGTCAGCATACCTAGTATTACCCACCACTTCCAGCATAGACATGTTCAACAGAATTGTATTACAAAGCCCTTTGATGAAGACCTTCTCCAACTTCTAAATGTGGTCCTTCAAGGCCCCAATTCTAGTTTTCCAATCAGTCTCATTCTCAGTGCCCTCACCGGCTTCCTCAACATACATTTTCCCCTTATTGTTAGCAGTTCCCATAGTGTCAACACCTTGCTCCTCAGTAAGCTCAAAATCCCTAGTAGCCTGCTACCCTCCAGTGTCCTCCAAAATTTCCTAGATTTATAGCTCCTTAGACTCTTCCTCCTGGGTTTCTTCTTTCAAAGCACTTTCTGAATAATCAATCAGTCTAGCCTTCGAGGCTAGTTTACCAACAATCCACCCCAACCTTCGCACTCTGGAAGGGAATCCTTCCTTATTAATTTTGGAAGGCTTGTGAGATTTTCCACCTTCACCCCCCATGTCCCTACCTAGATTCTTGTGGGTCCCTTCTATTGTGTCTTTAATACTTTCTTCCTCTTCATCAACCTTTCTCTTCTTACCCTTCTTGCTCACAAAGGAGCTGGGGGTATCAATAGGGGTCTTTTCAGGGTCATCAATACTCCTCATTCCTGACAAGTCATCTCCTTTTGAATGATCTCCCTAATGTTTAAAGGAATATGAATACCTTGTCACCACACCCTCCAACCTAAAAATTGTTGCCCAAGGTTGGCACAAGCATCAGCGATCCTGTTTCCTTCTCTGTAGGTATGGGAAATCTCAACTTTGCAAAACTTTTGTAAAATAAATTGGATATCAGTAATGATGTATTTTAGCTTGATTCCCACATTTGAAGATTTATTATTGGCATCCATGACCATCTTAGAGTCTCCTTGTATATTCAATTTCCTTATTCCTAGGGATATAGCTAACTTTAATCCCCATAGTAAAGCTATTGCTTCAACATAGTTATTGCTCTGGCATCCAATTCCACTAGCATAGATAGTAGACATCCATTCTTTATCATTCCTTATAATTCCTCCAATAGCTTTACCATCCAACTTAGATTCCCCATCAAAGTTGAGTTTCATCTACTTAGGTTTAGGGGGGATCCATTTAGTATTAAGTCTCTATAGTATTTTGGAGTTATTATACCCAGGGATTTGGTTTAAAACCCTCCATTTGGCTACAATTTGGCTTTCAATTTAAGATAGGGGTTTCTCTGCAACATGAATATGAGCTATTGTAACACTTTCCATAATGGTCTTAACAAAGGAGTTCAACACTTGAGAAGCATTTCTAGCAGTGTCCCTAAAAATTTTGTGATTGTGCTCTTTCCATAAAGTCCAACTCAAACATGGCAGAGCTTGCTTCCATAATTCCATAAGCTAGGGATGTGTGAAGGTTGGGTTTTAGCTAAGAATTACTTCTTTAAGGTTATAATTGTAGACCCATTGAATACCAAAGTTGTTAAGTATCATGCCCCATAATTCCCGGGCAAACTCACAGTGGATAAGGAGGTGTGAAACTGATTCCTCTTTTGAACCACATAGGAAACATCTATTAACCAAATTAAAACCTCTCTTTTGAAGGTTATATTGAGTAAGGATTTTTTTATGAGCAATAGCCAACCAAAACATGTTAATTTTTGGAATAAGTTTATGATTCCAAACCTTTTTCCAAACATCTTTATTCTGAACTTTAGGAATGAGTAGATGGTAAGCATATTTGATAGAGAATGATCCATTCTTATTTGGCCACCAGCATTCTTCATCCTCCTGAGGAAAGAGAGGGATTTTGATCTCTTGAATGCACTGTTAGATCTCCCAAAATCTTGAGAAAAGCTCAGGATGGTACACATAGCAATCCAAAAGATTTTTCTAGCTCCTCATCCCATTGTTATTTTCCATATAATCACTGACCCTATCTCCAAAAAAGTAGGTAGTCAAGTCAGCAATCTCTCCATAGTTTCCCTGTGTGATGAGAGCCTTGTCCTTTAACCAGATATCATCCCAAAATTTAATATGCTAGTCATTTCCAAGTTTCCATCTAATTCCCTATTTGAGAAGGCTTCTACTTTTTAGCATTTTATTCCATATCACAGATCCCTAGGGTAATCCCGTCTATTGAAGAAAGTTGGAATTATCAATGCTATGCATGTATTTGGCATACATTATTTCCCCCTAATCATTGTTTTCATGGATCATGTTCCAAATAAATTTTGAGAGAAGGGCTTTGTTCATGTTCCTGATGGACCTAATATTAATTCCACCATGAGATTTTGGAAGACACACTTTTTCCCATCTAACTAAAGACATTCTCTATTTGTCTTCTACTCCCATCCATAAAAATTTCCTTTGGATCTATTAAAATTTCTCATTAAAATATGCAAGAATTTTAAAAAGAGATAGGAAGTATGTAGGAATACCTTACAATGAAGCCCGAAGAAGTTGCAATTTACTAGCACTGCTGAGTAGTTTACCCTTCCAACCAAGAAGTTTCTCTGTGTTCTTTCAACAATTCCATTCCAAAGTCTAGGAGATACCTCTTTGACTGAGAGTGGGAGACCCAGGTAGGTAGCTGGTAGGCCAGCTTCAGTACATTCTAATATATCAATGATTATATGTCTAAGTTCATTAAGAGTGTTGAAGAAATACACATTGCTTTTCTAGAAATTTATCCTTTGTCTCGACTCTCTAGCATAATTATTTAAGATATTCTTCCATATTCTAGATTCAATCACCAATGAGATGCCAAAGAAGATGGTATCATCCACAAACTATTGTACCACAATAGGATGAAGGGAGGAGGCAGGTTTGATGCCCACTAGCTTTTTTGAGGCTATATCTACTTGTATGTATCTTCCCAGTGCCTCAGCCATAATGATGAATAAGTATGGGGAGGGAGGGTCTCCACAACAAATTCCTCTTGAGGATGAGAAAAACCCTCTAGGAACACCATTAACCAGCACTGAGAATTTTTTAGAAGAGACCACATTCCATAACAAGTGAGACATTTTATCATTAAACCCAAATTTTTTGATCACTTGGAATAGAAAAGTCCATGAGACTCTATCATAATCTTTAGAAATATAAATATTGAGAGCCATCCCAGGGATTCTACTCTTATCCATGGAGTGAATAGTCTCATGTGTGGTGATCAAAACATCAAGAATCTGCCTACCCAGGATGAAACCTTTTTGAATAGGAGAAATAATTTTATCTAGCAAAGGTTGAATCCTCATGACCAGCATTTTAGTAAATAACTTATACACAGTGTTGCATAGACTAATCAGCCTAAAATTAGTGAGGTGTGAAGGTTGTGATTTTTTAGGAACAATTACTATGAAGGTATTATTAGCTTGTTTCAAAAGTTTACTTGATCTAAAAAAATCATGCACAACAGTCGTGAGGTCCGCTCCTACTATCTCCCAATATTCCTAAAAGAATATAAGAGGAAAGCCATCAAGACCTAGGGCTTTAAAAGCACCCATGGAGAATAAAATAGCATGGAATTCTTCCTCAGATATAGGCTTTGACATCTCTATATTATCTTCTTCCATTATCAAACAGGGGATTTTATCAATAAATTGATTCATAGGTCTATTGATTCTATCATTATTATTTTCTTCCATAAGTAGATTTTGAAAGAAAGCCCTGGCTTGTTCCCCTATTTCATTATCCGTAGTAATAATGTTGCCATTATCTAGGACAAGCTTAGTTATTGAGTTGGCTTTCCTATGTTTCATAGCTAAGAGATGAAAAAAGGCAGTGTTCCTATCCCCCTCTTTAAGCCACTGAACACGGGATTTCCATTTCCAGAAAACCTCTTCTCTTTCCATAAGATTCTTCCATTCTAAAGATAAGATATTCTCTTCTTCTAAAGTTTCCTTAGAGTCATCCCCTTGATCTATCAATTTCTATATATCCTTGAGTTTTCCCACTATATTTTTCTTCTCCTTAAAGACCTGCCCAAAGCTATATCTATTCCATCCATGAACTTATTGTTTAATGTGTTGGAGTTTCTTGACTATTCTAAACATAGTAGTACCTTGAATAGGAATTTTCCACCATTGGGCTGCCATTTGTCTAAAGTATTTGTGTTTGATCCACATAGCTTCAAAATGGAATGGGGAAGGTTCAGAATGTCCCTATTCTCTCCAACTGAGGAAGATCAGGTAGTGGTCAAGCATGGTTCTAGGGAAAGCCTACACCTAAATATTATGATAATCCTTCTAGTTGCTTGATATAAAAAATCTATCTAATATAACTTGAATCATTTTATCTCCTCTTTTTCTATTGGTCCAGGTAAAATTTTGGTTTTGTAGCTCTATGTCCAATAATCCCCAATCATTGATGAATTCAACAAATTCGAACATGTTGTCCGAGTAATCCATAATTCTACCCTATTTTTTATAAGGGTATAGAGGAGTGTTAAAATATCTAGCTAATATTCATCTAATGTTCTAGGGATTATTCCTAAAACTACTCAGGTATATCCATAATTTCTGTCTCAAAGCTCTGTTATTCGGTCCATAGACATTGATCAACAACCAGTTCAAAGATTTCATAGAAAAATTGGTCATCAAGAAGTGATTATTATAAGTCATAAGAGACCCCTAGATTTTAACACTATTCCACATAGAGACAATCTCCCCTGAAGCCCCTTCAGCAGGACTAATGCAAAAAGCCGCCTTAGGCCATATATAGGCAGTATTTTTTGTAAAATTTTCCTCATTCATCTTGACTTATTGGAGTAATAAAATATCTAATTTATTATGTAAAATTAAATTTTTAACCTCAAACTACTTTGAGGGACTATTAGAGCCTCTCAAGTTCCAAGATAATATTCTCATTTAGAGAATTTAGGGGGTTGGATCTCTAGTGTATTCTGTTTACCACTGGCAATCTCCCTAGCAATCTCTCTTTGTCTTGTTTCTCTTAGGGTTGGCCTCCCTTGTTTGGGCTTAGTGCCAACATCTATATATTGTTTACCTTTTTAGTTCTTTTTCTTTGGGGTAACCCATCCCTCCTATTCATTATTGCCACTTTGTCCTGTTACACCTATTGCTAAGTAGTTTCCTACTTGGTCTCTGACTTCCAGAGCATGGAAAATGTCTGTATTTAGCTGTGGGTCTGCTTTTCCTTTAGTGGGACTTTTTGGAGTTACTTCTTCCTATCCAACTCTTGGAACTTTGTCTTATTCATTGACTTTCTCTATCAAAAGGTTACCTCTTTCTCCTTCCTTAGACATATTAGTCTATTTTTCTAAAGGGTTGGCTGTGTTAAATATAGCCTTTTGACTATTAGTGGATACATTGGATATGTTATAATTTCAATTTAATAACCTTTTTATTTTTAATTTCAAATGAGAAAAAATATTCTAACTTATTAAATTAAAGTAAAAAAAACCACTGGGGAGACTATAAAACTAATCTAAGGAATCTCCTTATGAAAATTTATTGAAAATTTTAGATAGTAATCATCCCTCATTTGAGTATATATAAAAATAAAGTGTATACTTAGTTAAGTGACTATTATAATATCCATGATCATCAAACAATCAAAACCTAAGCATGAAAAGTAATTTTTATCATTGGACTCAAATATTAATCATATTACAAGTTGTCCCAAAATTACATTATTATTCCTATTAGAATCACATGATCTAGATTATAGAGTTAGACAATAACTTTATTTTGGAGGTCACATATAACACAAATGATATGTTTAGTAGGAATATTAGTGTTTTAGAGAGATTTATTAATCATTATTAAATAAATATCTATCCTAAACATAGGTAAAATAGATCCATCACAAATATTATTGTATTGCTTGGAATCACATTTTATGGAAACAACATTACATAACATGGAATGAAAATGTATTGAAACATAATTCCATAAATTTTAATAAAAATATAATCTCATATCTTGGAATCATAATCTATTGAAAAATACTTTTAGAATTTGGAAATTTCATCCCATATATTTTTGATAATGGTAAAATACCATATTTTGAAAGGCCCCAAAGCCTTATGTAATGTATAAAAATATAATGCATTTAAGATCAATATTAATACACTAATGAACACCTGAAATAATTCAAATACATCACTGATCCATAAAACAAGCCTAATCATCAAACATTTATCCAATAGTCAGTAAAAAAGCCTTTTGTCTTTAGCATAAAAACTATCAAAACTTACCTTATCATGATAATCAAACAAAATAAAATCTATATCTAAAAAGAGATTAAAACCCTACCCTATTATCATATTTTTTGAGGAGTGAAGGGTCATGCTAATTGATTCTTGGACTATTGATTTCTTCCTTTCTACTTCTTTTGAACTTTGATCCAATCTCAACTTTCTCTTGAAATATCTAAATCAAAAAAGGTATAGATTTCTATTTTAAATGAATTAATGGGATTAAATTTTTCAATTAAAAAACTAGCAATACATCACATTGTGTTTCATTATAAGCTTCATGTAAATAGAATATTTTTTTCAATTTTTTTAAGTAGAAGAAGGAATATTATCACATTTCATTTCAAAAAAGAAAAGAGAAACATCACTTTCATTTTCATCATTTTCACTTGAAGATAAGGAAAATGAATGTTAATTTATTATAAAAAAATAAAAATAAAAAATTATTTCAAAAGAGGGAGAATAAACATCACATTCATTGTCAATAAACACATTGTTTGTCATTTCAAGATGATATCTAGTATCATATTCTAATTGAGAAAAAAGGGATGTCAATATTTCCTATTTACTAGAATAATCATTGAATTTATTAATATCATTGTAAATAAAAATATCATGATCATCTACTTGTGTATCATTCGTGCATGGCTCTATTAAAATTTCTTTGGTTGAGTGTAATTATAGAGAAATCAAGAAGTACATTATATAATTCATTACTATTTTCTATTTATTCTAATGTGCGATTAGAAGAGTGTATATAATTAGGATAATTAAGTTAAACAACATATTTTTCTTATTATACTACAATATATTTATCATTATTATACAAATATTATTCATAATCATAATCACATTCATTTATTTCATAAACATAATCTTCATCTACATAATTAGCATTATAAATCACACAAATTTTTTTATTATTCCATCCACTATTATAATCATAGGGATGTAATGATTATAAAATATTAATTACAAAGGGTGAGGTCTACTATGGGTTTTATATTGGTCACTGATTTTGAAATTATCAAACCCTAAGATATCAAGAAGCACAAACACAAGTTTATTCCTAATAGGAAATCAAACATATGAATATAAATTTTTAAGGATAGAAACCATAGGATTAATACCACATGTAAATGGAAAATTATAAATCATATTTCAAAATAAAATATAAATACGTAAATACATAAGAAAATCTAATGATATAAGGATTAAACCCTAAGGGTACCTAAGTTTTACAAGATCATAAATAATAAAAAAGTTCATTAATATGTTTTACATTTTTTTATTAATTTATTTAAATAAACATAAAACCTTTAATACTTATATTTCATATTGTACATAACCAGCCACATAAAATTAAATGCTACCTATGATTTATGGCACATGATAAAATATAAACACTCAAGCATCTAAGGGATAGTAATTACTCAGCTTGTTATATATCAGTTATGATCTCTACAATATGATTTTTTTTAATGTGATCTATGACAAATATATGTGAGATTAGACTAGGAGTAAAATTATATATATATATATATATATATATATATATATATATATATACATATATATATATATATATACATATATATATATATATATATACACATATATATATATATACATATATATATATATACATATATATATGTGTGTATATATATACATATATATATATATATATACATATATATATATGTGTGTATATATATATATATATATATATATATATATATATATATATATATATATATATATATATATATACATACACACACACACACACACACACACACACACACACATACATATATATATATACATATATATATATATATATATATATATATATATATATATATATATATATATATATATATACATACATACATACATGTATGTATGTATGTATGTATGTATGTATGTATGTATGTATGTATGTATGTATATATATATATATATATATATATATATATATATATATATATATATATATATATATATAAAATGAGTCCAAATTTTAACATCTAAATAATTCATCTAAAGAGGAAAAGTTTGACTATTTTTACCTTAGAAATTGTGAAAATAACATTCATTATTTATCCTTTATTTAAACCACATATTTTTTAATTTTTATTTGAATAATTTGTAAATGAGTTAGGATTTTGTGTGGGACTAAACTCAACCAATCCTCATCAACCAACTGAGTGTTGCCTACATTTCTAATACTTATATAAGGGATCAAACCACATGTAGTTCTAACTTTAATGTGATTTTATTCCAAGTCATGTTAATAAAACTCTATATAACCTCTCACATGTGCCATCCTTTGATGTAAACATACATAATATAATTTGACCTTAGGAAACTTTAGACTTTGTAATGAAAAATGAACTATGAGTATTATGTATTTCATATGCAACACTTCTAATAATTAAATTTTATTATTAAATTATTTCAAGGAGATATATATATATATATATATATATATATATATATCTCCTTGAAATAATTTAATAATAAAATTTTAATAGAAGAACCATTGGCATGGAAATCCAACCCAAGAGTATTCATACATTTGAAATGGTAAAAAAGGAATCATGCCCAAAATAATTTGAAAAAGGATTTAGGATGAGACCAAAATTTATGGATTCTTTCATATGATTTTATAGTCCATAAATGACTGATTCATTTATAAGATAAGGAAAACTCAATGTTAGTTAAAACATGACCATGGAAGCTTGTGATGGAATGAATTAAGAATGAAATCATTAAAATAGCCATAGTTAACAAACTTAAGAAGATGACAAGAATACCAAGACAAATGTGCCAAATGGTTCTTATTCTTAAGTGAGAATATATACATGAACATTAACATAAAATCATTGTGTAAATTATGATTGTACCATATTTTTATATTTTCAACACCTTCAATTACCTAGGGAGTGATGAAGGGTTTTTTACATAAATTCAATTTGACTTTCCATTCACACCATATAGCTGATATTACTAAAATTTTATAAATGTTATAGGTAATCAAAATCTCATTATATGTTTCTATTTTTTTTAACATTTTGTGTGTTTTAATTAAATTTGATAAGAGAGGATTGTAATGACTACACTTGTTATCTCTCAAAATGTCACACCATAAATATTTGTGATTGGTGTTGAAATATAGCGAAAAATTCTATAGGAGTCTTTATAAATCCAATCCACTTCTTTATCAAGGAAGTAGATAAGTTTTCCACTTTGACACTTTTCCACTTTTATATTTTAAATATTTTGAAGGTTTCAGATTTGGAAATATAATGATGTATGCCCCATTTTTAGTTGAGGAATGAGGAACTTATGTTAAAATCACTCATCTAAAATAAAGTGTTAAATTAATTATATGATAATAAAAATAAATTAGTCAAATATTTTTATAATCATAGAAACAAATGCATTTTAATCTATGAATCATTGTAAATTTTAACATAGATCATATATTATGAAAATTAAATAATCTAAAGTGTGTGATAATCCTAGATACATATGAAATTTGATTTTTTCACAATCTTAATAGTTTGAAACATTTGCATATTTTTAAATATAATTTTGCATCCACTTATGCCACATATAATGATGTAATGTAAAATCTAACATAGGAAATATAGTTTCATATCAAACACAATGCTATATGGTATGATTCCCTTTGGTTTAAATTAAAATAATAATTAAGCATTAAGTCCCATAATGCCACAAGTAGACCCTAATCTAGAGTACATTAAGTAGTAATAAAATACACAAGTAACATTCACCCTTAAATTGATGATGAAAAAAATGGTATTCTAGGCATTGTATAAGTATATCTTAATATGGATATATAATAATGATAGAAAAACATGGCATAGACATAGTATAGTAATAGAATGCACTTAGAGTTAGAAACACATAATGTTAGTCACCAAACCTAGGTTAGTGATAATACATGTCAATTATTGAATTTAAAAATACATGAATACAATAAGATTCTCTATTAACATGATACACAAACAATAAAATGCATGAATATACAAGTAAACATTCATGAAAAAACATACATGTAAGAACATAACAATCATATGGTAAAATATATGTTAATAAGAGATACATATAGTAGAAGAATATGTATAAATATAAATCAATCAATGATAAATATAACCATGCAATAATATATTAAAATGGAAATTACCCCTAGCTAGGACATGTTGCTTACAAAATTTACACTCAAATATGTGGGCACATTGATTTATATCTAGTATCATGTAACCTATGAGTTTGTATATCAAATACTCAAGATAGTATCATGAAAAACATGTGTATAGCATTTATAATAATAACTTATAGCATAATTAAATAAGTAACATGTATAAATCAATGTTTTATTAATTTATTTTATTGATGTTTTTAAATTTTTTAAATTTTCCAATGTTTTTTTAATTTTTAATTTTTATAGTGTCGATATGTTTCAACCTATAGATGATAAAAATATGATTTATTAAATTATAAATCATTATAATCATAGTAAAATAAATTTTATGAATATTGTATTGAGTATCATGATTTATGTAATAGTGCAAGCCAAATATGTAATGTAATTCCAAAAGTATAAGATAAAATAAAAATGACATGATCATATGATATAGTTGAATACATAGCAAGTCCAAATAGTAACTTAATCCTAAGATTACGAAAATTATTTACATGATGAATATCTCATGCCCCCAAATGTAAAAATGCTTATAGAAATCAAGATATATCAATGATAAGAAATAATATGTCAATGTAATTTTTAAATCATATGATTTGATTATAAGAATATGTAGCTCCAATGTTTATAATAAACATGTGTGGGTATAATTCCATTATGCTAATATATGTTTCATGTTCACCAATGTGGAAGATATACTTAAGTGAATATTATGTATGAAAACTAAACAATGTTAATATGTAAATGGTGCTAAGGACATGGAAGCCCTAACTAATGTAATAAGGAAAGGCATGCAATTAATATGTAATATTAATGTAATACATTTATAACTATTATCATGTATATGATTAAAATAAGTGTTTCATTCCCCCATGGATAAATTATGCTAAATTAATGCTTGAATAAATTCATATTATGAAAATGAGAAACATGTGAGGGTACAATGCCCCCAAAGTAAAGGTGTATTTATATATGTATTTGATAGATATCATACTTGGTTATGATTCTCCATAGATAATATCTTTTATTAATTATGAAGCCATGTATTTAGTTTTATAATTATATATGTAAAAGAAAATATAAATTAACGTAATAAAGCATGGGGATATATAATAAATAAAAGGATTAAGGCTCATATATTATAAAAAATGAGATGAGGAGGATTATAATAAAACAATGGCTTCCATTTAAATTCATTGCATGATATGAAAAATTTTCTTGATAATTATGTTTCCATCATTAGGAATACTAGTGTAAGTGATAAGAATATGATTGATACTCAATTGGTCAAAGACAATGAAGCATAGAAAGTAACATAAAATAGTTGGATAAAATAATGACAATGCAAATAGAAGTTTAATGCCATTACAAATATATAAAACATAATAATTCATTCATTCTCAATAATTGGCCTAAATAAAATTCATATATATGAGGAAGGTGATGATAATATGCATTATATAATGAATAGATCCATGTACACAACTAATATACATATACCTCATTCAAGTAATTAGTAATAAATAGGTTGCATGTAAAGGTAGATATGTATATTAAATGTATGTTATTATGATGATGTTAAGGTGAAACTATTTAATGAATAAGAAATTTCCTCCCCATGGGAGAGGTGTAAATGTAATCATAATCATATATAGTAGATTATCTTGTCTTTCATATCAATCAAGGTATATTGTGAGAAATCAAGTTTTGGAAACATATATGTATGAAAATTTAGGTATATGTACATAGGTATGATGTATATAATATGACCCAAAAAAATGTAAATAAATTTTTGTATTTTTGTATCTTATGAATCTTTGTCTTTATACAAATTTTAAGCACTAAGAGGAAGGCACATGTAAATCACAACACAAAAGAATAAAATATATGTACATGATTATAGTATAGTAAATATGTATCAAATAAGTGCATGATATGTGTCATTAGGCATTAATGTTTAATATGGCATGGATAATGTCCCTAGATTTTCCTCATCATATAATAAGTGATTATCTACATCATCTTTTTGGTCACATTGAAATTGATCATTGAATTTAAAAATTTATAATTTTCAAATGAATTTAGGATATTTATTTTATTTTAATTAATAAGATCTTAAATTTTATGTCTTAAAAGTAATACATTCATCAGTTGAATGCCTTTTTATTGTATGATATGAATAAAAGTATTTTTATTTTTGAGACTAAACCTATAATTGAAAACATGTTTCACATAGGTGGTAAATTTATCATGTTTTTGTTCAATAAGTAGTTAAATATATTTTATTGATTATTAATTAATTATGTATATTTAGTTGAAACATGTTATATGTCTACTATTTTTTGTTTATTTGATTATATCCATAGATGAAGGCTTAGTTGGTTTATGATCTTTAGTGTTGTTTGAAATTTTAGTATATGTTTTTTCTTAATCCATTTATTAGATATTTTTTGAATTGGGACAACAATATGAATGTAGGTTTCTCTCTTAAAAGATAATTTTTTGACCATAGGTTGGTGTTATTAATCCTATATCTCAATAACCCTATATTTAAGATGAGAAAATGTTTTGCAAGTTGTTCCTTGAGTAACATGAATTTTATAGTCTCCATGAGACTATTGATAATTTTATGTTGTCTTTATAAATCACATGGTTGGTAAATTAATAAATGTACATGATGACAAAATATAAAGATGAAATTACAAATGGTTTCATTATTTCCTTATTTTTAATATTGAATTCTTTCAATTAATCTCTTAGTTAATCATTAGAAATATAATTATCTAAAAATGCTTTTTTTAAATGTCTCATTAAATCCAGATAACTAATAGGAAAATAAAATAACCTATATAAATCATAAAAAACTAATGTTTTAGGAAATAATTTAAGCATCATCAAAGGATAGTCCTCACAATCACCTACATAATTAAATGTGTTGTAAGGTTGTTCCTAAGGATCTCCATGACCATTAAATATTTCTAATTTTGGAATGATTTAGTCATGTGAAAGAAGCATGTCCTATGTGTATTTTTGGATAGGATTTATATGCTCTCTATTTTTTTAAATGTGATCCTTAAATATTTCTTGTTCTAATGTCAAAATACACATTTTACTTTGTATGTACCATATAACATGTCTTATAGTAGTTAAATAATGTGCAATGATGATAATATTCTAAATAAAATCATTCAAATGTTGATCTATTTTATTAATAGAATGGTTATGCACTCTACTTGGTATAGGTGTGTTATGTTGTGAGATAGTAAAAAACTAATTAAAAATTGTAGAGGATGTAATGTTAAAATAATAAACCATATAGGAAGAAAGTACCCTTTTTATATAATTATTTTTTTCTATTTTTAATTATTGGGTAAAAGTGGGGTTTTAATTATATTTTTACTATCTCACACAAGGTTAAAATCATAAACCATATAGGAAGCAATTACCCTTTGTATATAATTACTTTTTTCTATTTTTTAATTATTGGATAAAAGTGGGTTTTTAAAAGGTGATAAAAAATTTTACAAAAGAGAGATATAGACATAATGATACAAAACAAGAGAATTTATCCTCAATCAAAATAGGGTTAAGAAAAAACCCATGTGGAGGAAAAAACTAAAAAATAGTAAAATTATAGAAACAATATAGAAAAGAGAAATTTAAGGGGAATATTGAGATGAGAAAATATATGTTAAGGCTCTAACATAGCCTCATTTCTCCTTCAAAAAAATTAAATTATATTCAACCATTTATTGATATATAGTATAACCTTCAGCTTCTTTATCTTTCCTATGGATTATATATATTTTATTGGGGCCACATTTTATTTTTATTCCTCTTCACTTCTTCATAACATTTAGAATGTGATAATATTGGTTGAAAATTTTGGCATCATCAATGAATTCCATGAGGCATAAGATGAAAATCCTAAACGTAATAACTTGGAAATGTATTCAACTGACACAATAGGAGAATCGGTAAAGCAAAACAAATGCATGGAAGAATCTCTTCCCCCAAATGAAAAAAAATTCCAAATAAAAAGTGGTGTCTAATGAGGTATGGATCTTAGAATTTGATGGTAGCTTCTCCTCTACTAATTCAAGAGCCAAAATTATGTTGTTATCTCCTCAAGGAGATATTGTTCCTTTGTCCTACAAGTTGTAGTTTAGCAACACTAACAACACGGCCGAGTACGAATCCTTGTTACTCAAATTATAGGCTGCTAGGAAAAAAGGCATTAAACTCCTCCATGCTAAAGGGGATGCCGAAATTAGTGTTTTGCCAGGTAAGGAGCCTCTATCAAACCAAGAATGAAATATTGCACCACTATTACAATCTAGTTTGGGACCAAATTGAAAATTTTGATGCTTTTAGCATCTCAGCCGTTCTGAGAGAATTCAATGACTGGGCGGATGCATTGGCTGTTTCTACTACTCTCTTGGTTCCCCACCTAGACTTTAAAAGAAAAAAGTAGACTATTGAATTAGTCTTTGAGCCAAGTGTACTTGATAATTTTAGCCATTTTCAAGTATTCAACAATGATGATCAAATCATTGCCTTCTTAGAGCAAAGGGATAGCTTCGAAAAACTACATTTTGAAGGTAGTGAACTTTGGGAATATGAGACAACTTCTGAATCAAACACAAATGTAGGTGAAGATTTCTTGCAACTTAAGGGGAATAAGATTCCCAAAGGCCTGGTTTCCCTAGAGAAACTATTTGATAACCATGACAGGTTCATCAAACAATAGCGAATGGATTCAAACTCCTCTTAGGATTTTGATCAAATAAACCTGGGAACCAAGGGAGATCCTAAGATGGTGAACATTGGGAAATGCTACACTCCTAAGGAGAGATTCAAGTTTGCTACTCTACTCTACTAATATATAGATGTCTTAGCATATTCCTATGATGACCTGAAATCACTCAGGCTTGATGAAATTCACCACGACATTCCTCTCAAGGCTAACTCAGTACCTTACAAACAAAAGTCCAAGCAATATAATCCAAAAATATTAGGTATCATTTTATCTAAGATAAAAAAATGCTTGATGCCAGGATAATTTTGTCAATCCATCACTCCACATGGATTGCCAATATAGTGCCTGTAAGAAAGAAGAATGGTGAAATTTGAATCTACATGGATTTTAGAAACTTGAATCAGTTATCTTTAAAAGATAACTACCCTCTCCCTATCATGGATCAAGTTATACAGATGGTAATAGGTTCAAAGATGTTATCAATGTTGGATAGTTTCTCGAGGTATAATCAGGTTGAAGTTGGAAAAGTAGATCAACATAAGACTACCTTCACCACACCTTGGGGCACCTTCACTTATCGAAGAATGACTTTCGTTCCAATAAATGTAGGTGCCACATTTAAAAGAGTGATGGACCTCGCTTTCAAGGATGAAATAGGTAAGTTTATTGTAGTATACCTAGATGATTTGATGGTATTTTCAAAGCATTGTTTTGACCATGTCCACTATTTACAAAGAATATTGAAATGCTGTTGTTAGAATGGTATTTCTCTAAATCCCAAAAAATATATCTTTAGGGTGATAGAAGGGAAACTTCTCAGACATATTGTGTCCCAAGAAGGTATTAAAATTGACTCTGAAAGAGTCAAGTCCATCCAAGAGCTTACTCTACCTACCAGTAAAACTGCAGTTCACTCTTTGGAAAGGTGAATTTTCTTCAAAGGTTCATCCCTGAGTTCACTGAGAAAACTTGACCCATTTTCAATATGATGAAAGGAAATGATACCTTCAGGTGGACTAAAGAGGGAAAATTAGTGTTCAAAGATATCAAAGAAGTGATTGCTCATGCACTAATCCTAGTTTGTCCAAACTACACCAAAAACTTCAAAATATACAGTTATGCTTCTGAACATACACTCTCAGCTATTTTAGTTGAATAGAAGCAAGAAGGTGTGGAATCTCCTATTTCCTTCATGATTTGTCTAATCAAAGCTCATGAGCTAAAATATTACAACATGGAGAAGCATGTGTATGCAGTGGTCAAAGTAGTTAAACATTTCAAGTTTTATATCCTAAACTCGCATACTAAGGTTTTGGTGCCTGATACAACAGTGAAGTCCATTTTGACTCAACAAAATTTTGGTACGAAGAGGGGTAATTGGATTGCCAAGATTCAGGAGTTTGATCTAGACATCAAACCTACCAAACTTGTGTGGAGAAAGGGTCTTTGTCAATTGATTTTCAACAACATTCCTAAGGGAGCAGAAAATAAAGAAATAGAGATCGAAGACATGCCTATAGTCCTCTTTGTTACCACTATTGATGAGTGTTATTCTAACATCACCAATTTGACCTATGGTGAGTGTCTCGCTCGTCTCTCCTATAAGGAAAAATAGAATGTTAAACTAAAGGCTGCTAGTTATGTTTTGTGGGATAATGGTCTGTATAAAAGAAACTTGGATGGCGTATTTCTTCATTGTGTCGATAAGGTACAACAAGATAAAAATTTAGTGTCTTTCCATAATTTGGCCTATGGAGGACATTTTTCTACACCAGTGATAGTGCACAAGATTTTAAGAGCGAGGTACTATTAGCCTATGCTATTTTAAGATGCCTACAAATGGGTCTGTAGATGTGAATTGTGTCAGCAATTCGTCAGAAAGCTTAAACTAGTTGCATTGCCCCTCAAGCTAGTAATAATCAAAGAGCCTTTTCAACAGTGGGGTATTGACTTCATTAGCACAGTTAACCCATCTTCAAGCACCAGACATGATTATGTCCTCACAGCAACTGATTACTTTACCAAATGGGTGGAAGCCATCCCAACCAAGCATGCTACGTCTGAAGTGGTGTGTAATTTTCTCAAGGAAAATATCATCCCCTAGTTTAGGGTTCCACTTAAAATTGTAATAGATAATGTAGCCTTTTTCTCTTCACATGAAATTACTTAATTTTGCTTTTATTATGGGGTTACCCTATCCCATACTTCAGATTATTTCCCACAAGGGAATGGCCAAGTAGAATCAAGCAATAAGAACCTGGTTACTATTATCAAGAAATTAGTAGATGAAAATTAGAGAACTTGGCACAAAGCATTATTTGATGCTTTATGGGTAGATAGGATTACACTCAAGAGGGCCATAGGCATGTCTCTATTCCAACTTTTGTATAGCTTGAATGCAGAGATACCTATCACTCTAGAACTACCATCACTCAGGTTAGCCAAAGAAATCAAAGATTCAACCTTCAAAAATTTTATTGACAAAAGGATCATGTGTCTAACTAAATGGAATGAGTAATGAACCATGGTGGTGGACTGGATTATGACACATCAGAATTAGCTGAAGAAACTTTTTGACAAAAGGGCTAAGGTTCATGATTTTTAAATCAAAGATCAAGTCTTGTTGTGGGACAAGAGGAGAGAACCGAAGGGAATGCATGACAAATTTGAATCTTTGTGGAGATGTTTGTTTACCATTTGACAACTCTATGGTGAAAATAGCTTCTTGTTGGAGTATCATGATGGAACACCATTTTCACTACCCCACAGTAGGCAGTATCTGAAGCATTTTAGTCCTTGAAGTTTAGATGGATCCACTTGTATATTTGTATAGTTTTTATGTTTTGTTTGTTTTTTGTGTGACTCCTTAGCCCAATGGCTTGGATGAAGGCACTTAGAGACTGGTTTCTACTCCCATTGATCGATTCGATTGATGAAAGTTCCCCAATAGGAGCCAGCTATTGTTTCCAAAATTAGCTCAACTCATTTTTGGAACAACCCCCTGTGAAACTTGTCCATTTCATCTTTTTCTCTCTAAATTTGTTTTTTGAGATGATTTTTTCTTGTTCTCATGTTTTCTCAACTGGCATCATTTAAAGTTCATAATGTCTCTTTGCTATGTTTTCTTCAAAACATGAAAGTTGTCACAGTCTCGATGTGACTAGGGGACAATTTTTCATTTTTTTAGAGTTAGCCTTATTTCTTCCTTTTTCATGCACGGGTGGCAAATTTTGCCACCAATGCATTTTTCTTCATTCTTCATGCAGGAGCAACAAATTTGCCACCCTTGCATCCAGAATGCAGGAGCAAAAAATTTTGCCACCCCTACATTTTTCTCCTTCATAAGCAAGAGCAACAAATTTTTTTGCCCCTACATGTCACTTTGATTTTTAGTGTAAGGGCAAAGATTTTTGCCACCCCTGCACTGTCTCATTTTTCACGCACAACATTTATAGCTACATGCATTAAGTGGTTAGGGCTGATTTTTGTCACATTTAATCCCTTTTTGACCCCATTTGGATTTATTTCTTCCATCCTCCTGCTCTGTGCCTCTAGATGATCTAGCAAGTGGGAAGAAGCATTTTTTGGATTTAATTTCTCACTGCGTGCGCCATTTTCCAAGTAGGTCTTATTTTTGTGTTTTTTTTTCATTCTTATTTTGTTTTTGCTCTTCTCTTTGTCGGTTTTGTTTTTGTTGTTGTCATGTTTTCCTTTTTCCCTCTTTTCCTTCCTCTTCCTACTAATTTATTTTCCTCCTCCTCCCTTTCTACGCATCATCCATCCTTCCTCTTCATCCATGCTCAGGTGGTGAATTTTGGCACCCTCCATTCTTCCTTCCTCCCAAAGCTTTCCTACCTATAAGGGTGGTGGATTTCAATACCCTAACAAAGCACCTCCCCACCTATTCCCTGTATCGATGACAAAATTTACCGTTGATGTAGGTTTGCTCAACCAGGATGCACCGGTAGCAAATTTTACCATTGATGTAGGTCCTAGGTGTACGAGAAACAACATTTTTCACCGTTACACCTGAGTTCAAGGGAAGAAAATTTTTCCACCCTTCCACCTTTTCTTACCTGTATACATGAGCGGCATAATTTGCCACTTGTGCCTTTTTCCATCTCACATGCACAAGTGGTAAATTTTGTCGCCTGTGCATGCAGCCTGTCCAACATGTTAGGGTGGCAAATTTTGCCACCCTTGCATCTTTTTCTCTGATTTCTCTAACTCTAGAGAAATTTTTATTGCTTCCATTTTTTGTCTCCTCCCCATTTTCCTCTCATTTTCCAACCTACTTTCACCTCGGCCCTATCAAGTGCCCTTCCTTGGTCATGATCATTCGATGTGTAAATTCCCTAATTTGGCCATTTTTCCCAAATTACATGATCATGATTCTTATCTTAGTACCCCCTGAGGATTCTCATTCATCGGTGCCCTCTCAAAATAGTCTCACCCCAATGACTGAAAATTCTTCAAGAACATTGAAGACCATGAAGTACCACTACCAAGGTGTTTTCCTAATCACCTGGATCACTTATAATGTCAATGACATTAGAGATACAGAGATCAGCCATGTGGATATGGCTAAGTTCATGGAGAGAACCAAGGTGACCAACCCAAACTCAGAGATGAAGAAAATCATTGAGAGTAACATCCACCTAGTCTCCTCTTTCCCTATAGCAGTGCATCACACATAGTTCATCCTCCAATGTGCCCATTTCTATAACAGAGAGGCCAAGTCAGTGTCAGATGCCAGTGGCAACATGATAATCCAACTAGACCCCAAATTTATTGATAAAGTCTTCAAGTGCGCTCCTGCTATTGACGTGTTAAAAATCAACTTCGTTGAGGCATAGAAAGAGTACGACAAAGACCCTGAGAGGGAAAAAAAGGTGATAAATAACAGGTGGCTAAAGACTCCCACAACCAACTTATCTAGATGGTCACAAAATTTTCTGAGTGATTTCATAAAAAAACTTGGTCACTTAATTAATCTTCTCAGTAGAGTATGAGGTCTACCATATTCTTCACAATTACATGAATGGATGTATCCCTTTATCAAGATAATCTTACAAGGGAAACAAGTCATCTTCCGGAGTGAGCAGATCAACAACGATCTTCATGAGTAGTTGAAAAAAGTGTCTACTACTTTGAAGTTCTATATGACTTCATATTTAGTATACATTGCAGCTTTGATGTGAACCTTTCCAGGTTTGACAATAGAAGGAGATAGAAGAACCATCATAGTTTATTCATATTACCCTCAACTGAAACTAAAAGGATCAATTCATCACTTTAAGAGGGTAAATGATGCCTTCTTCACAGTGTTTTGTGCCTTTTTGATCCTTAGCTAGAATAAAAAAGAGTATCAGATGAATCATGGATGGTCATCAATGACTTTGGTTGCATGTTTCTATAATTTCTCTCCTTTTGATATCTATAGGTTGGATTTTTCCAAGGCTATCCCTACATACTCCCCCAATTTCCATCTGAAAAATTAGTCCTAATGGAGCTATGTAGGAAAATTATTATCATACACACTAAGAAAATGGAACTAAAAAATCCAAGTTTCAAGTTCCCAATAGAAATTGGTAGATACTCAATTATGACTACCGCCAAAGCAAGGGTAATGGAGACAAAAATGCAACTAGTCACCATGAAGCAGTTCAAGAGAAGGTCTAATTTTGACTACAGGGGTGTCAAGGATATGATCCAAAGAAAGACTCAATTTCATGAGCCCATGATTGAGGACATCTAGGTATACTTGAGAACATTGGAAGAGATTAGAAGGATGGACTACAGTAGGCTAACTATGGAGTAGATCAAATATCTAGGGCTTACAGATATTTCCCCTAGTTTGGTTAATGATAAGAACATAATTAATAGCATATACCTAGCTGATAAGGTCGTTAATTCTCATCTTCCTCTAATTCAGTCATCCCAAAAAGAATTGACTTCTTTAAGGAAGAGATTTGAACCAATATTGGCTAAAACCAATGATTGGCTAGCGTCCAAAGGAATCACGTTGAAGGAATTCATCATAGGATCAGAGGCTAAATTCTAAGAAGAAGCAAGGAAGAGAGCAAAAAATAGAACTAAGAATAAAGGCAATGTTCCTTCTCCATCTAGGCCTCACAAGCCTAGAATCATCTTTGTGTCTAAGAAATCGAAGGTTACTAAGGAGCCAAAATTAATAGCTATGGGGGTTGAATAACAAAGCACCTAAGAATAGGTAGCAGAACAGATGGAGATAGATGATAGGCCTATAGAATAGTAGAGAACTAAGACTCTATCTCCCCAAGAAGGGGCACAACCACTTGCAGGGGTTTCTTCTTCACCACCTCAATCCCCTATGGCATCTCCTTCACCTCTTTCTCCCATCAGTGATCCTTCTTCTAGAGCCACCTCTCCTTTTGGATTTATGTTTGGTGATCCTCAAGGTGCTTCTAAAGACATCCTTCACTCCTCAAGTTCTATTCCTAGTCTCTCTTCTCCTTTCAATGTCATAGAAATCTCTACCATCAACCAGTCAGTGGCTGATATAGTTTCACCTGTTACACCCACTGCACCCGCTGTTCCCACTAGTAGTGTAGACATTACCCCAGTGACACTAGATGTAGGGAATGTTTCCATAGTAAGTACTTCTACTCTACCACCTTGGTTATCAACTTTCACACCCAAAAGGAAGAAGCAAGCCATCTCTGTAGATGACTTTGATTTTGGAAAAATAGTGTAAGTGAAAGCTAAGGCCCCTAAGAAACTAAGGATCCTTTCAAAAATAGTTGAGGAAAAGGGGCACAAATTTCTAGAGATAGCTAAACCTCTACAAGATGTAACCCTAGAGGGTTTTGACATGAGTAGCTATTCCATTTCTCATGTTGAGTTGGGGAAAGTTACTCATGAGGGTGCAAAGAGTGACCTACAATTAGTAATGGATATCATGGTCCAGAAATTTGATAGGAAAAAGGAGATGAAAGATTACTATACGGCAAAGGTACAACAATTGACCATGGTAGTCAGGATATTCACTCTTGCTCCTAAAGCAACGACCCCAAAAGCCTTTTATATAGAGGATCTTGTTATCCAAAAAGTAGAGAAAACCGACATGAAAGGGAAAGTGCTTGAGGATTATATAGAAAATATGCATACTCAAGGAATTTTTTTGCTTACAGAGGTTGCTGAGAAGACAAAGAAGATGAAGAAAATGAGGACAGATTTAGAATACCTTGTCTTTCTTATTTCTCAAGATATTGATAGTACAAATAAATATCTTAGCAAGTGGGTTGAGATGAAGGATTTAAAGAAATGCACCTTGGTAGCAATTAGCGTCATTGCCAACAAAGACTCCTACATTGAAATCAAAGAATCACTGATATACAAGATCTAGGTACTCAAGGGGCTGATCGAAGATCTCAAGTCTTCCAAAGATGCTAGTGAGAAAAGTGACACAGGCCTATTAAATATACTAGAGGAATTGCCTTGCAATCTCACCTCCAGAGATAATCAATTTCTTTTAGCAAAAGAGATGATTCAAGAGTTCAAAGGCATGATCCAAAGGGATTTTGAAGAGAAAACATTTTCAATGACTTCTATGGATAACATCTTAGATACTCAGTTGACTCTGGATAATCTAACAGCCAAGTTAACTAGTCAAGATAAAGCAATCATATCATTGAAATATGCTACAGTCAAAGCCAAAGTGATCTTCAAAAATAATGTTTCGCCAAATAGTATAGGAATTCAGGCATCTATCACCATGTATGATTCTCATCTGAAGAAGTCCAGTGGCAAGAATTAAATCTTTCCTTTATTCTCTCTTCTTCCTTTCTTCTCAAGTACTTTTGTCATGTAAAAGTGCATGCACTTTTTTAATATGTAATTGCATGTAAAAATTTGGAAAATATCTCAAATTCAAAGATGACTCATATCTGACTAGATATTTTAATATTTTAATCTTTTTCCAATTTTGAAGGTTTCTCCCTATATATAAAGGGAACCTCTTTTGTAAAAGTATCTCTACATAATTGAGAGCAAAAACTCTGCTAAAATTGAGACACTTCTTGAGACTTTGTGCTCAACTTGTAAATCATATTTTATCGAATGAATGAGAAATGGGTTTATTCCAGACTTTGTGTTGGAGTAATTTGTGTTACTTAGGAAATATTTCTTATGTTCTTTTTCTAATAATCTCTCATATGTTTGATTTAATAAGCAAAGTGTGTGTATTGAAATTATCTAAAGATGATTCTAAAGATAAAAGAAAGACTTTGAGCTACTTTTATCTTGGTAACCTTGTTATTCATTGTAGTTTTAGGTGAATACTTTGGGGTTTGTTTCACTCTAATGTTACGTGTGTTTCAAATCAGTGAAGGAGGCAATGGAATACTTTATGCTTTCATGGGTTTCCTTGTGGACTTTGTTACTACTTTAGGGGATTTTATACTCTGTACTGGATACCATTCTTGAAAGAAGAGGAATGCTTTCAGCCATTGACTGGGACTTCTCTCTTTTGTTCCTTGGACATCATCTCTGAAAAAAGAGAGATGGATGGTGTTATACTACCTTGAGTACTATTTTCTGCTTACTTATATATATGTATAGCATATAAGTGATTCATAGGGAACCTCCCCTTGATGAGAGGAGAGATTTATCTCGTTAAGATGTGGTAAACCTACACTTTTTTTGGCATAAATATCCTTATATTGTGGTTGATATACCCATTTTATCATCAATTAGTTGATGACAAAATATTCACCTAACATATTATATCCATGAAGGTCTTCATATCTCCAGGCTATGACTCTATCATATCTTTTGTATAAGTCAATTAGTCTTTCCCTTTCCTCTTGAGTTGCAAAATTTTCAATTTTTAATTTTCTCCCTTCACTCACCTCTATTTCAGAATAATCTGCTTTATTTACTTGAAACCTTTTCTTCTCTAGGCCTACATGTTCTGGATCAAAAAGGTTTTCTAAAGTGATCAATTCTTTGGGAAGCTTATTATTCTTTAATTGTATAACTTGGTCTCCATATGCCTCTTCAATTTTTGGTTGCAATTGATCAGCAAATTCCCTTGATTGTTGCAAGAATGAGAGTACTTGAGAATAATTTTCAAATACTTGCCAATTCTCATGATTTTTTGGGATAGTTGGCCTTACTATAGCTTTTATTGACTCATTGTTAACTAATAGGCCAGTTACTGGATCAAATTGTGAGCCAATCTGTGTCATCCTATCAGCTTCAAAATTTTGGGTTCTAGGAACTACTTCAATATTCAAAGCTTCAAAATCTTCTATTAAATCCCAAATTCTATGTCTATAGGATCTCATCCTTACATTTTTTTCTATTGCCTTTTCCTTAATTTGCTTTACCACTAATTTTGAATCTCCTTTTACTATCAGATTCTGTATTCCCTTTTTGTTGGATAATATGAGCCCATGAACTAAGGATTCATATTCAACATCATTATTACTACAAGTAAATTGGAAATGGATAGCTCTCAAAAATTTCTCCCCATTTGGAGCAACAAGACAAATTCCTGCTCCAACACCACTTTTACTTCTAGCCCCATCAAAATTTAAGGTCCAAATTTTTGAATCTTTTTCAGATTCTTGAGTAGTTGGTGTTTCTTCCCTTAAAACATTTGGAATTTCATGATCTTCATCAAAAATGACATAAGTGCCCAGACCAGTAGAGTCATAATTTACATATGGATCACTATGCATCATAGCTAACAAATGGTTATTTTCCTCTTCCTAATCATGTTCAGTCCAGTCACCCAACTCATCAACAAAATTTTTTTCTTCCTTATTTAGCATAGCATGAGTTGCCTCTAACTTTGAGGTTGGTTCATTGGTGATGTGATCCTTAGATAATGGCTCAGATAGTATTTTCATCTTTGAAACATATTTTGTTTTTAAGATGAGATGAGACCAATCAAGTGACATATGTCCTCCTATTTTGGCTGTGAAATCCCTGGATAAACATAGGCCAAATATAGGGGGTATATCTATGACTACTACATCTTGATTGAAAATTATATTGGGACAAGTATATAATTGCAATGGGAGTTGTTTAATTCTCCCTATTATTTGTATTAATTTTCCATCCAATTGCATGACTCCTCTAGTAAGTGGCTCATACTTTATTTTTAAAGCATCAGTTATTTGCTTAGACATTACTATAGTACTAGCTCCTAAATCTATCATCACATTATGCAATAATTTCTTTCCCACTATCAGAGTCAGATAGAAGGTTTCTAGTTTGGATTTACTTACCTCTGCTGCATTGTTCACAAGGGCTATTGTCTATAGATGAACTTTGTCTTTGAGCTTTTCTTTATCAGCAAGTCTTTCTTTGGTGATAGTATATTTAGGCACTGTTTGACCTTGTAGATCTTCTTGTAACAATGTACTTTTCTTAGGAATAGCTAATATGTCCCACATTGACACATGTGTCGGGGTTCTCTTCAGCTGATCTACCACATTCACTAGTCCTATTGTTTGGGTTCTTGGAAAATAAGAGTACCTCACTTTTTCTTGAACTTGTCTAGGAACTACTTGGTTCTACACTGGCTGGGGCACTTCTTGTCTAGTAGATATGTTTTGATGAATTTGAAATAGAGGAGGTCCCATAACTTCATTATTTGTGACTTCAAGCTATTCTATCATCTTTCTCTTTGATCTGGTATAGTAGTCTGATTGCACCACTGATATCTTGGAAGTAGAAGCTTCATTCAAGAATGCTGACTCTTCATCTTCAACCCATGAAACAAAGCATGTTCAAGGGATATTTATTCTTGTTATTGTAAGGACATCCCTTGTATCTAAGCCATCAAGACTAAATTTTGCATACCAGGGGACTGGTAGGCTTGAGTGTCAGAAGTACTTGCAAATTGTCCATCCATTCTTCTTTGCTCCACTACCTTTTGTTTTAGATTACCCATAAGACAATATCTAGGTGTATGAGAAATATTATAAGGAAAACACTAGTCATTGGTTCTATCTACATAATTATTTTGCCCTTGAACAATCTCTCTTTTTAGATTCGAGGGAATAGTTTATGAGGGTGTAGGGAATACAATTAATTGGTTTATTGGCTGAGGGTTATTTTGCCTTTGATGACCCTGATACTAGTTTGGCTGAGGTAGAAATATATTCCCTTGGTAGCCTTGATATTGGGGTTTAGGGTAAGGATTATGTTGTCTTTTTATGTTAATTAACTCATTTGAAAATGTCCTTAAGATGTTTTTGATATCATCCATCTCAGATGACTGGGTAGGGACAAGTTCTTTAGCAAGTTGTTGAGGATATGTGTACATAGACACAGGTGGGGCTATGGAATTAGGGGCTTCTTGAGGCTACAGTAAGTTAATCTTTGGAAACATGGGCATGGGAGGCCTTGGGGGAAACTTTCTAGTATCTATTAAATTATTTTTAGCTCTGACTGCATAGTCATAAGCTTTTGGTAGATTCTGACATCCAAGTGACTGAATCATTACTGATATGTCTGAATTTAAAGCTTTAAGATAAAAGACTATAGCCATACCTGGTAATGGTCTTGCTATAGCAAGGATTCTTTCCCAAGTCTTTTGAAATCTTGAATTGAAGTCAGTCATTACTTCTTGTGGTGCCCTTTTAATAGTAATCAATTATTGCAACAAAGAAGACTTATCACCCTTTTCTTCAAACCTTTCAAAGAAAAGATCTCCAAGTTGATCCCATGTAGATATTGTATTTGGAGTCAAGGATTTGTACCATTCTAGAGCCTTCCTTTAAAAGAATCTACTAATAATCTTATAGCCACATTATATTATGTGACCACATGTATAGCACAGACATCAGACACATCTTGCAGATGTTCTTCAGGTGTTTTAAAATATTTCCCACTAAATTTGGGTAGAGCTTTCAAGGCATTTACTGGAATAGGGTCCCAAGTGGTTGGTGGTACTGGGAGAATCAAAGGACTGCTAGTTTTCTAACTTGCATAATTCCTTGGGGGTATAGGAGCTCCCATATTTACTCTTGGTATTGGTATAAACTGATTGACTCTTCGTCTTGGACTAGTTATCAAAGGTGGAAAAAGAATACATGGATTTATAGTAGATTGAGATCTTGTTACTGGTCCACAACTCTGACTCCTTGTAGCTCTCTGGTTCATACGGTCTTGAAAGAAACTTCAAGATGGTGTCCCATTAGGCATGCCAAAAATTGTTGATGATTAAAATTGCACTATTTCTAACACCAAGAATGAGAATTTTTAGGAATGTGGGACTTGCAACCTAAAACAACCTCCAGATTTTAAAGAAGTTGGCTCTTCTTTATATCAAGTGTATAATGGGAAAAGGGATAGGAATTAAATAGAAACATAAGTGCAATGAAATAAAATCTAACTATGGCAATGCACCTAAATTTAATTCGACCCTTAATTCTAAGCACAGTGAAGCTATATGTAAGATTTAATTACATGAAAGAGCGAACAAGGCATGATCAATGTAAAATATGAAAAACAATAGAAACGGAGGATCAAAACTTAGACTACTTTTGTAGTGACACAAAAAATATCAACAAAGGCATAGAACTTAGTCTTCTTATTAATTCTCCAATCACATAAAAGACACAGAAACATACACAATTACATAAACTTTCTAACTCAAGAAAATAGAACAAAGGCAAATGATATTCCTGATCATAGCTAAAAAGTCTAAAAACTCTTGGCAATAATATTTCATAGAAAATTCTCTCTATCTTCTCCTAATCCTCCTTCTAGATCTCTACACCCCTATTTATAGCATTGGATTAGATCTAAATTGCCTACATGTTCCCAATCCAATGGCCTAACTGAACTCTAACTGAACTGGAAGTGCCTAACACAGGATATTTCTTGGATTTGAAATGTTTTGTCTTCCTGCAAGTTCATTGGCTGAAATAGATACACATGATGTTTCCCACTATCAAATGGGAGAGGACACTTCACCAATTCCCTTACTCTACTTTAAAACCTTCTTATTATTCAGGAGGCACTAGAAAATGACACTTGGCATGTTCCGCAGCACTTACCAAAGACACACGACACTTTTTGTGTAACCTATACTCTTTACTGTGTCTTTGCTCAAGAGTGTTCCATCTTTGACATCTATCACAGTCTGCTTCTTCAAAATTTTAAAAACTTATAGAAAATGGGACCCACAACACTTCTCACCTAAGAAATTTCAAAAAGGGAACATGTATAGGTGGCACTTTTTGCACATCCTTAACAAGGGACATGTGGTGGTATCTATTACTTTTAGCTATCTTTTGAGAATCCTGCGGAAGGTGAAACTTGTTGGTCTCCACATCACTCTATCTATACTATAGAAACATTTAGGCCTCATTTCACATTTACATGGATGGTGACACTTGGTGGCTTCTGCTTGCCTTAGAAACAAAACTTGGGACCCACCACAGTCTTTACTTATCAATGAAACAAAGTGAAGATATTTTAGATGTTGGCACATGATGGCTTCCACTTTCTTTAGCTAGGGATATGTGGTGTCTCCCATTGCTTTTATAAAAGCATATTAAAACCTTTTGTATTTTCCACTTGGTGCCTTTTGCTTGATCCTGAGAAAAGCTTATTGAAAATAAGCTTTCAAAATGTATAAGAAACATGAGACACAAATTCCAACACTAGTTACACTCTACTGAGTTACTACAAGACATGTGGCATATTTTGACCAACTTATAGAAATTATGACATGACATAAACCCTTGTGTAATGCTATACATGCCATACATCTTATATTACATATTTATACTTAGATCATCTTACACTCTAATGTTATGTATTCACATTATATTTGATTAGCACACAATTATCATAAATTCTCTAACTAGCACACATTTTACAGAGATTTTTCTTAGGATAGTTATCACATAGGTTCAAAAAATCCCCTCAAAAGAGGTTGAATTCATAGGGTTTTTTCACAAATATCAAGCCCCTCTATTTTACTCAAAGTACATTTTTTAGCACATAGGCTCAATTATGAAAAACTAGACACAAGCAAACATAGATGAAAAATAGAGATGTAGAAAGAAATACAATGGCACATTATTTAGACCAAAAGGATATTAGCACCCAAATGGGGCCACTATATCCACATGGAACTAATATCCAAGATATGGTGATACTATCTAATATCTTAGTTTCAAAAAAATCTAGATTACTAAAAACATTATAGCAGGTTTAGTACAAGTTTGCATAGATTTAGTTATAGATTTATTAGTTATACTCAATTTTTACTCATCTTCATACTAGATCAGACCATATTCATATTAGTTTCTCAAATTGGGGGTGTCATGCATGTCATGACAATTCTTGTATTTAGTTCACATACTTAGATATAGTTAGTACAACTCAGTCCAGAATCAATATACTTAAATACAATATTATGGACATGTGCATGATGCATTATTTCCATATACTTAGTTATACATGGTCGATCAGATGGAATGACAAATTCCATGTCATTTTATATTTTATATATACTTGACATCATATTCTAAGTTATCACTAGTTTCATGACTTATTCCATCTGTAGTGGTTGCCATTATCAAGTGGCTCAAAGCTACCTAATGTACCTAAGTGGTCACAAAGCTGATATACATAGTTAGATATATTCAACTAAACATTTTAAATACTTCACATAGTTTAGTTTTAGATTAATCTACTACACCTAAGTGGGAAATGATGGATTCATATCCAACTTGAGTTTTTGATCCACCCACATGAGAGGGTTGGACACACTATTAGTCCAATCCAAGCCATTCATAGGTCATGATCAACCAATCAGGGGAGGGAAATGATGGAGTTAAAATCGGGTTGAGTTATTGAGCCACCCACACATGAGGATTGATCAAGTTATTAGCTCAGTCCAAGCTATTCACTAATTGATCAATATATACACACACACACATAGGTTGTCACCATGTTCATGCATTGGTTAATATAGCCAACAAGGTGTATTTATTACTTTCCTCTTTTTCATTTCTTTACTTAGCATAATATTTTCTTTTTATATCTCTTAATTAAAGATTTATTTATGCACATTTAATTTATAGGACATGCTTTAGATCATGTTTCACATATGTTGACCAAGCTTCACATACTTAGATTCATCTTTATGAGCTTCACTTCCTAGGTAAGTCTAGGTATGATTCTTTTTCCTTTATCATATTCATTTTCCTTTGTTATATTTATAAGATGAGGGGGGGAAATTTAATCACCTAAAAGTGGTATTTGAGTGCTAAAATTTATAATTGAGACTAGTTATCCTTGTATTAGCCCTAAACCTATCCTAGAGCCTATTATCACACTTATCCAACCTTCATGTGGGCAAAAGGCATTCCTAGTTAGCTCAAACATAGTATAAGACCTTAATTTATTGATCATGGCCCTTTTTGCCTAGTCTTTAAACAACTAGACATTAGTGCCACATTAAAGACACTAGATCCTTATGGCATTAATGTCCCCAAAGTGGCACCTATGTCCTTTCCATTAAATTTCCTGAAGGAATACATTTTCAAAATTAAAAGCCTCCTAAGGTCAACCTAGACATATTTTATTATCCACATAAGCAACATAAAACTATATATACATGAATTTTATCCTTGTATCCACTAAATGTAAATTAGATGCAAAATACCTAATCAAACATGAAATAAGTTGAGCAAAATTAAGGTTATCAATCCCTATTATGCCTTATTTCTTCATACTAACATCTACAATAGCTGTAAGATCAAATTATATATATTTTTGATCTAAAGCACACTCAATCCATTATCATACTAGGATTACTTGCACTTGCACTAGAACTTAAGTGGGGAGAACTACATCATGATTGATCCCTCCTCAAAGTATTGGTATGCAGGAAAATCTCTTCATAGTGGGGTGTTGAGGATGTCTAGCCTATCCTACTAATGAACACACTTTTCAAATCATATAATAATTTTAAATAATATCAAGGGTTGTATCATAAATCAATCACTGTAGGCAAAATATATAGTTATATAATTTTCTCATATAGGAATAACCCCCAAAAAATTAGACACAAGTGCACCTGGAATTTTAGGACAATCATACATGGAGGAAACTATTGGAAATATCAAAACACTAAAACCACATGGTATTACTGTCTAAATGTGTCTCTACTATCCAATAGGGATTACTATACATGGATCTAGTTTATAACACTCAGACCAGCCTCCATCTCAATTTTTAGCACTCAGATCATCTGTATCAAGTGTTTTTTAAATAAGTCTTTATTTATGCTATTTATTATTATTTTTAGAAAATTCAAAGCTAGTAAATTTTAAAACAAATCAAGAGTAGTATTTCATGCATATTATTTCCTTGATTTAGTCTACTCAGCCCTTTAATCAAATAAAGAATTTACATAAGATAATTGATAAAAGGCTAAAACACTGAGATGTTAAATATATTATTATGGTAAGGTTGGACACTAGAATCCATGTAAATATTAACATTAATAATATAAACATTAGTTTCGTATCAATCATGTAGTCACTTAAAATTAAACACTTTGTTTCAAGTTTAGTCCTCTTACTATTTTCATTAGGACCAATCATATAATTATATATTCTATCCACACTAACATCTCTAGATAATTATTATTCATCACCCCATAACTAATTAATCATAAAATTATCTCATATGACCAATATTAAAATCCATATTAATCATAATAACTAATCATGTTGATTATTTGATAATATTATCCATGCACATTTCATATTTTCATAAATCAAATAAATCTTATATTTATCTTAAATCCATGATGTCATCACATCATCATCCAAATTATCATCACATCACATACACAAATCCTGATATCCCTACATCACTCTATCTCCCCCATATCCCTATGCAATCCCCCTTATTCTAAAGCATTGACATAATCCCATGCCTCTTAAGTGCATATTCATACACACTCCAACCTTTTCTTACACACTAAACCTCCCTCATTTATGAGTAAGAGGATTCATCTTCCACCATCCATATTGATATTCATTTAATGGATCATTTAAATCATAAAAATCCATAAATAGAGGACTTAATATTCATTATAAATAAGTTCTCATTATATAACAAAGGTTTTGTACCCCAACACACCCCATTTTCAAAAAAATAAAAAATGGATGCATTATTGCTAAGAAATACTTATTCATGGTATATACCAACCTTATTAACTCTAATATTTTTATAATATACATAAGACTAAGTTTGTTTTAAAATTATATTTATATTTTACAATTCTAATAAAAATCAAATCAAATCTTGAACATTATCCATGATAAATATACCAAATTTGATTCATTTTTCTATTCAAAATCTTTATCCAATGTTGGGTTTTGATTTAACTTACTAATGTAACTAAAAAAATGTATTTAATATTTTATGTGCACCATCTCATTCTAATGTTTCAAATTTTCATTTATTTCTATATATCTTGGCATTTGTTTGCATTTTTTATAATCATATATAGTTGTAGATTCATGAAACTTATAAGTCCTCCCAAGCATACAACTTTCAAAGATCGTTCAACATGGAATCATCTTGTTCACTCATGACTCTCAGATTTAAAACTATATTCTAATTATTCTAATTAGTTGAGTCATCACAAGAAATCCATGTATCGATATCTCATTCACTTAGGACACAACTAGTCTTTGTGAAAAGTCTAATTCTTATGAATCCTTAGAGATATAAGATCACACCACATGGTGACATCCCAGGAAGCTAGAGTCTACAAGAGCAAAATACATAGTTGACATTAAAAACTCTCCTATACTCCTAAGATTATTAAAATGGAAAAATATCATTGACATGAAACCTATAAGATTAAGGCATGTCCAATAAATTAAAGGTTACATCATGCATTGACATCTCATCCACCTATAGCCTATCAGGGAACATATAAAGTTAATATATTTTAAATCCCTAGAGATTAAATATAATGATACATGGTGTAATATCAGTCATCTAAAGTCTATGAGAGTAAAATACATAGCTAGCATTCAAAAGCCTCCCAAATTCTGAAGATCATGCCAAGTGGAAAAATCTCATTAATATGGGTTTAACAAGATAAAAAAAACTAGATTTTCAAAGCTTAAGTCCCTTGGGTAAATATTATTATGCCAAGTGGAAAAATCTTGTGAGAACATGGCCATAATATAAATTCAAATTTTGATAGCTAGATAGAAGTTAATGCATGACAAGAGGACACATGGTGAATAAACTTACCAAAATTGACTAATAATTTTCATAATAATAAGCATAGAAAAAAATGTTATTTACATAAATTTCACTTGAACTATGCATTAAATATTTATTTTTTATAATTATATGTAAAATTTAAACAAACATCAAATCAATTTTCTATTAATATATAAGATACATATTATAAATTTGAGCTCTCAAGTAAAAACAATCCCTAGATTTCCTTATTGGATTCACAAGTGTTTTTACTCAATCTATAATAAATACTACATAGCTCTATATTACACAAAATGGATCCTCCAAAATCAACTCACAACCAAGTTCACTCTTCATACTCCATTACCAATAGCATGGATTATATGGGCATTGTGTGTGATAAGAGTGCCCTTAATTTCATGTTTCCTCATTATTCATATATCTGGGATGAAATGAATGTCATAGTTACATGGTCATCATAAGATCATTTGTCTCAAGAGGATTAAAATATATCAACTATTTATTTCTAATTAAGAACATGGGACTACATAATGTAGTTTAAAAATATGAGGTAATGCCATGTATAGACTTATTTCATGATTTAATTTTTAATGGCACCTGCATTAGAAATTTATTACATATTAGAACCCATAGAAATGCAGTTTATTGTACTACCAAAGAGGCATTTGAAATATATCTCAAGATTCCAATGACAAAGGTCACTTATAATAAGTTTAAACTAGTGTTTAGATGAAAAAAATATAGTAGAGGGAAAACTAAAATAATGATTAAAAAGGGGTGATAAATTAAGTGCCAAAGTTGGTATTTACTCTAATCCCATAACTAAGTTCAAACAAGGCATTTGGATAGCAATGAAACTTATGAATATACTATATGTTTCCATAGTAATGGATTCCATTGATGGATAATATATTGACCTCATATAAGATTGTAACATTAGGAAAGGTTATCAGTGTTAGATTAAAGGGGAAAATGTTCAAACTTGAGTAAAGGCTAGATATTGGAAATTTTAATATGACATCCTATTTTTTTTTGATGTGGCAATATATATGGTCCACAAAATTTATGGGGAACCATGGAAACCATCTACCAAGTACATAGATAATAGAATTTATGATGATTATTTTTTCTTACATATTTATAAATTTAGGAATGAAATTAATATAATTTGTGAAGATGTTTATCCTCAGGTCTAAATTTAATATATATGCTCCGCAAAATTTATGGAAACCATGGAATCCATCTACCAAGTACATAGATAATAGAATTTATGATGATAATTCTTTCTTACATATTTATAAATTTAGGAATGAAATTAATATAATTTGTGAACATGTTTATCCTTACATATATGGTCTATCAAGCCATATATGGAAATTAGATGCCTTGGCTATCTAAAAATGTGAGAAGGAGCATCTCTAAAATGGGATATTTTTGGTACTACCTAGATTGTACTATCATTATAATTGAGAAGACCAGAGCACCTCTAATATATTTTATAATGCAATAAAAGCCAAACACCTAATTTGAATGAAGACAATCACTTATTTTATATAGATACCTAGATTTTAAATCTTATTCATTGTTTTGTCTAATCTCTAATTTATTTGAATCTAACAAGTCCTCTTATACTTCTTGACACCTTTGATCATCTTTGTCTTCAATAGGATTTAAGCCTTCTTGTATGCATAGATTTATTACCTATGTTTTTAACATCTAATCATTCATCATCCATTTCTCATTATATTTTTAGACTCATCCTCATTCTCTCATGTATAATTTTCAAGACCTTTCTTTTCACTTTGGTTTCAAACTTACTTCTATTTATAGACCAAAAAGTATAATCCATAGTTCTTATGTTTTTTATATTCACACTAGGTTAGTAGTACCATTCACACATTGATATTTATATCCTTTTAAAATCAAACCAAAACTAAATATTTATGATTTAAATCTCAACCAATCCACTCCATCTTTTAGACTTCTTCCCATCAATTCACTCTCTTTCTATTCAACTTGTCTCTTTCTTTGATATGGAGACATAGGCTCAAAATTAAAAAAAATAAACCTAGGGTTCTTAAAATTTCATGTATCTTATTATTCTCTTCCTATCCATGTTAATTCTTTCACACATCCAATTTTATGACATAATCACCAATAAGAATTTTTTAGCAATCTTCTTTTCCCTTCTTTAGGCTTAATTTTCTAGTAGCCCTCTAAACACACAAACCTCTTTGATTAAAAATAAATAAATCAAATTCAAAACAAAATGATAAAAATTTTAGACTACCTCTATCTTATTATAACTTTACCTAAAATTTCAAGCTCCAACTCTTAGTGTAGGCCACTTAACTCAACTCGTCTTTTTGCTAATTAGGCATCTTTAGGTCTAGTATAATGACACATTCATGAAAAGTGAATTGTATAATCATGAAACACTCTAAATTTTTTTATCCTATATTAATCTTAAAACCATAGTTTATTACAATTTTTTTGTAATTTTTGGTTGGTTAAAACTTGAGTTATTCAAGTTTTCATGTCTAAACCTTAGGTCTATGTTTTCTCAAGCCTACATGTGGTCGAGAGCCTATAAAAATGAGTATTTTGATTTGTAAACACTTTGAAAAGATAAAAATACCTATAACAGGTATACCATAACTTTATTTACCTCATTAAATTGTTATTAAACCTTAATAACCCACTAAAATATTCTAAGATGCACTTTTGTAGAGTTTTGTGTTACTTCTTTATGACTTTATAAGCCAAGAGTTATCTAAATGACCCTCAAAAGGTTTATAAATAAATTATATCTATTATAAAATTTGGATAATTTATTTTAACCTCCAATAACCCTTTATTCATATCTTTTTATGAATTATTTATCTCTATACATTCCAAACAAGAAAGAATATAAAGTTCGGCCTACTCACCTAAAACTATGTGAAGTCAAATGAAATTTGAAGTATGCTCTCAATGTCTAAATGGGAGTGTCAACCATTTTTTCCCCAAATTTAAGAAGGTAAACCCCTATAGTTCAAAACTTGATTTTTCATACCTCATAACTTTATTTATAACCATCTTGTTCTTGTGATGTCCTCAAATAGTCTTTTAAAGTCTCATTAACATTGATTAAGATATTGACTTCCTCATGTGTTTCTAGAGCCATCAAGGTCAGTTTAGAAAATATTAAGTATATATCATGATGTTTCAAGATGAAACATAGTGTATATAAATTAATTCCACCATTTTACAACCTTTCATGAGCATTTTATATACATTTGGATAAGTTAAGGGTGTTTTGTAAAGTTTAAGGTAAATGTCATGCAAAGGAGAGATGCATATGGTCAAGTTTGATGTATGTCTAGGCTTCTCAAGTCAATGTGAATGATAAAAAATATTAAAGGTACATAAAATAAAACTTTTAAAATACTATGGAATATATTTATATTGTGATAAATGTTAGGAGTTGACTAGAGAAAGCTCATAACAATGATTGCTTGCAAGTTCAATGTAAAAAAGAGAATAAACACTCCAAAGGGAGGTTTTAGCCAATTTTAAAAGAATGAAGGGTCTATATTTAGGATTGAATACATTTATATGTGTATCTTCACCTACCTCAAATCTATTTCATGCTAAATAAAATTACACAAGTCTAAGGAAGGTAATAAATACACCAAAACCTCCATCAAGCTATTTGGTAGACTCACATGGGGTAGTTTCACATGTTCATTTTGTATAGAGGAGAGAGAGGGAGATTAATATTTTGGTAAGATGAGGGGATCTTAATGGAATTAATATCCATGTAATTGGTTCTCAATTTTAACTCCCCTCCTCTATGAATAATAACTAAGACCATATGCAGGTCTAAAACCCCTTTTAAACCCTAAGTCTTAGTTTTGAGCATAGTGGATGCATGAGTGACCTAGTGAAGATAGAATAACTATTTTTAGGAACTCCTGATTTTATTATATACCTTATCACATTCATATATACCTTTATTTGGCACTTGGGTGTAATGTACAGGTAAGTTACATGGGTAAGATGAGGAGAAAATAAGCTTGAGAAGGGTATAAGTGTACATTAGACTAAGTTGAAAGAGTTAAAGAAAACTAAATAGGGTAAGAAATAAATAAGGATAATATTTAATTATTCTTTCTTTACAAGAAAAAATATCAGTTTCCCTAAATAATGGATGATATAAAACCATTGAATACATAAGAGGATCATGAGAATCTTGAAGGTTATCTTAGGGAAACCAATATGCAATTGGTTTCTTCTTCATATAGAGGAATAAATATGTAATTTGTATCAATATAAATATAAAATAAACATTATAAAATTCTATTTAATGGAAATATTTATGCAATTTCATGCACTCAAGAGGAAGAAGGCACCCTACCCAAATAGACTATGTGAAACCAGAAATAAGACTATGAGGATTCAAGTGGAGATCCAAAGTGATTATGACCCAATAGAATATAGATAATGAATTAAAACATAATGATATATTTATATACATACCTTAATCATGTTAATGTTATCTTAATATATAATCAAAACATATTAAAATGAGTTTCTAGGCCTAATGACTGTCTATAAGCTTGTAACAGTTAGTGGAGTCAAAAATCATGATTGGTGATGAATGCTTGAAGGTAGGTTTAAATGAAAGAGATCATGATGAGAATAAATAATAACACATATATAATATCCAAAATTTTTAAAATAATATCACAATAGTTATGAATCTTTTACATAAATGTTAAGTCTCCAAGCATAGTCATAGGCCTAATTGAAGATCTCAGACTTACCTGTCCAAATGAATGGAGAAGGGAACATGTTTATTTTTATTTTGAGATAAATAATGGGTTAAATTACTCATGATAAAATATTTAAGGTTTTAATACCTTTAATATAGATAATGATGGCTCAAAAGGGGGAATTTTTGAACCCAAATATTTAACATGTTTAGGCAACCACCTACATGCCTAACCTTAAAGTATGGACATATTCTACTAAATTTAAGGTAAATTTATGGAATAAATGATTATGGAGATTTTTTATGACCTTGGAATATATTTAAATGAAATTAATAATCTGGTATGGTGAGTGAAAAGGATCAAGCAAGACATTAGGATCACTTTTTCATGGTAACTCCTAAAACCCTTAGCAAGGACCTACAAGTAGAGAGGCAAAATTTTCAACACAATAAGACCATAAGGATACTAAAATTAAATTTAAATAATTATAATATGTCTATAAAATCCCATGAATATTATTTCAAACCAAATATTTATAAATTTAATGGCTTTTGAACCCAAAATTACTCTCTGGATCTCTTACTCAGCCTACCTGTCCAAGAGACCATTTCCTTCACGTGGGAGCATGGTTGAGAGGTTTCATGGTGTGAAATGGATATTAAAATTGATTATTGTGGTTTTATACTTAAAAATAATATTATTAGTTCATTAATCCACCAAATCTCTATAAATAATCATTAAGATAGAAGGTCACTCCAAACCTTGTTTTAGCCTCAAGAAGAGATCGAGAGAGCATAGTTTTAATTAAAAAATAAATGAGGTTTTTTATGGGGCCAATTGGAATTAATAAATTATGAATATGTAAATCCACTTACATCATGTGGTTTCAAGAGAGAGAAATAGTATTTATCCTCTATGAACAATCATTAAGACTAAAATACACCTTAAACCCTCATAAACCCTTCACAATGACTTGATGGAAGAATTTAGCCCTCAAATGCCTTCTAATAAAAATTATTGGTCTTGAAATGTATTTTTTTACCTTTAAAAATCATATGGGAACCTGATCATGACACTTGGTGGAATGAGTGAGGGTAAAATTATATTGAAATGGCCTAAGATTCATGGATGTAGGCCTAACTATGAGTACATAGGGTGATGGTAGGTCTTCAAATTAGGTATAAAGGATTTTAAAGCATATAAAAATGTTGTATGAAACTATATTATCTTTATATAAACCTATAAAAATATGCATGATCTTTTGTGTCACTAATTTGGTCCCAAGAAGAGATTGTACCATTATTGTTGTTCAAGAAGTCTAATTGCATACCTATGGGAAATCATGGAGATCCTAACAGTCCCTTAAACACTAATAATATTAATTTTTAATGTTTTATATATCCTCATTATATAATTAAAAAGTCTAATAAAATGGTTAACTATGGACCTTAGCATGATATCCTTGTGTATCATGAAGAATTTTGAGGGAGATGGTGTAATGAGGTTGTTGATTAATTTTAAGACACCTAATGAAACATGATGACCACTATAATGTCATTATGGAGAGATATAAATTGTATTCAAGGTTTCAATAAAAATGGAAGAACTAATTTCAAATTCACTTGATGATAAATAAGGCCACTTGTCACTTCTAATCAATAAGGAAGGTAGTTCCTAAGAAGGTATTTAGTCATCTAAAGAGCTGAAGAACATTTCCTATATTAACTCTATGAAGAGATCATCATCAATCAAGCTAACCCATGTTTAAAGAGTTTTTAATACTAATCCCTAATACTTTTATTGATTTTAACTTGTTTTCTCATGGAGTGAAGCTTGTCTAGGATATCCTTTATGCCTCTCTTTGTCTTTTCTTCCTCATTTTTTTATAAGTATGCATGATTTTGGAATTTTTTGGATCTTCCACCAAATTATGGAGACTTCCTACTCATTTTTATTCCTTTTATCAATGAAAACTATTGTTTTTACCTCTTTCTATGATTGTACTTAGTGTGTGTGCATAGATAGTTGATTTTGTTAAATTATTTGCTTAGTCTTCCTTGGCATGTTGTCCTATTTTAACACCTATATGCAGTTTGAAATCTTATTCTGTAGGTCATGTGAAGTTTTAAAGAGAAATTAAAGGGTTAAGTGAGTTTTTATATTCATTTTGGTCATTTTGGACCTTTTGTATAGTCATCCTAGCCTAAACATATTTCACAACCTTCACATGAAGTGTTGATATAGGAGATGTAGATTAGGAATAGTATATGTTCAAACTAGTCTCATGGTTGATGTGCATACACAAATTTTTGGTAGTGGTCAATTATTCTTGGTGTATCACCTCCTTATGTAGGTTTTTTTCATGTTGTTCATCTCATTTCTCCTTTGTAAGGTAGTAGTGTAGTGTTTTTTATCCTAATTAATACATTAAGGTGAGAGAGCCATAACATATAAAGATTAAATCCACTTATTAAACCACCCATATATTAGGATTGTCTCCATGTTACCCTAAATTGGGAAGGCTTGAACAACCTTTCAAGGGTGTAAATTTGGGATATAAAAATTCTAGCATGCCTAGTGGGACAAGGATTGTATTCCATTGAGGAGTTATTGATGATGCTCTTCAACATAGTAGCATTTGGAGGCATGAAAACAAGCATCAATAGTAACTCCAAGTGAATATAAACTAGTATAGCAAGTCCAAGTGCCTCAAAAATATAAAATTGGTATGTATCATTACTCATTTGATTAAAATTCTTCTTATGTACATCCATACCATACGTATCAATATAATTATGTTTATGGCTTCACCTCAAGTAGCCCTCAAATAGTATATTAATATTTTCATATAACTTAATCTCCTTCCACCCCTGATCATACCCACCATTAGCCTTGGAAAATTCATTTCTCTCCTAGTCAACCTAAAAAAAGTGTTACTGAGTTAAGGTTTGAGTTTTAAAGGCAAATGGAGGAGAATTCTAGAATAAAGGAGTACAATAGGTAGTGTGAATAGCTTGAATATAAATATTGTGAACATAATCAAGAGTTAAGGTATAATAAAGAGTATTTGTCTAGGTAAGATCAAGCTAGGAAAGAGTAAGACTCTCATATACTCATGATAATGATAAAAAATGAAATAATAATGAGAAATATTGATATGAGAATAAATCCTAGCCAATTTTTCCTATTCACCTCATTTAAAATTTAAAATACTTATTAAATTTTGTTAGGAGTGAATGGGTAGCTTTTGATGAAGATAGCTGGCATGCACTAACCAATGAAAGGCTAGAAGTAAGATAATTTCTTCAATGCATGAAATATAAGTTGGTGAGATTAGATAATCAAAAGTCCCAATCCAATATATCCAATGTAACTTGTTATAATTCAAGTCATCCTTCTTTTATTCTAAATCCCCTCCAAGCTACAATGAAACACCAAAAAATGCTCAATGAATCTCTTAATGAGCCTACTAGCTCTAATGTTCTATGTTGGAAGACTTTTAATTCCCAAGAGAAACATATTTTCATTCAAGATTTACCAAATATTTCTTAAGAGCCTAAAATCACTCCATATTGGATACCTTCTTGGACTATGACCCCTATTTATGTCATTCCTATTCTTGAGAAAGAACCTTCTCCTATGCTTATCCAAAGTCTAAGGAAGGAGAAGTTTATGGAGTTAAAGTCAAGATAAATCTCAATTTCATCATATTAACTTAAAGTTTTAATCATTCATGAAGTTCAAGACACATCAAATTTTAATAGAGTAATTGAGGAATGGAAGGAGGAAAAAACAACACCCTTAATAAAATCTCCTTTTTCAACTCTCTAAGAACCCTTTAATTAACCTAACACCCCCTCAAAAAATTATATAAGATGGAAATACACTATAAATTTTCAATAAAAATAATTTAGTATCTTACCCTCCGACCCTCTCCTTTTATAAAGGAGAATCTATTGTGAAGAGGGTATAATATGCATTTTTAGTTGAAAAAAAGTATGTTAAAGAACATTAATGGAGGGGAAATGATTGAGAATCTTTAAAATGTTGTATTTGTTGATGACGTTTATAAATTCCATGAATAATACATTATAAGTGAATATTATGAATAAATTATCATTGGAAACTCCATGGATGGAGAAAAAAGGAAAATAACTTTAAATGATGAGGAGAGGTCTTTATCTTCTAACCAATAGTTAGACAGTCTTTAAGATGTCAAAATAATCATGTATATTAGTATAGTTGGTATAGTTTTAATGTTGATAAGGAAGAAGATAAATCAATCTTAGAACAAGGAAATAATGAGGATCTAGATGTTGAATGGTCAGATGAACTCCCATGTTTCATAGAATAAGATGATGATAAGTTTTTAAAAGAAAAGTATGAAGAGGTTGATGGTTTTGGTATGATAACTTTTGAATGGATTGAAATATTCATAAAAAGATAATATATTATATAAGAGTATCAATACTAAGGCACAAGTGAAGTTATTATATCTCTTGGTAAATAGGAATTATTTTTGGAATATAGTGAACACCTTGAAGATCAAATCAAGAAGTCATTAGTAGGTAGCTTGAGTTGAAAGATAAAGTAGTTTATCTCTCATTATAATGATAAGAGGATTCATTTTGTGATGGTTTAGAAGATTATTTTTCAAATATTGAGACCAAATCAATACCTAATCAAGAGAAGGATTCCAAATATATGTAGAAACATACTCAAAATAATGTTATAATATTTGTAGACCTTAATTAACCTACAACTCATTAGGAGGCTGATAAGATGGTTTTAAACTATGAAGAATGTATTCAAAATGAGTCAAATAAAATCATATATAAATATTACCCTAATGAGGATTAGAATTAATATTTGGAGCTTCTTGAAGATATGGAAAAGCTAGTAGTAGTAGAGAAAAAAGATGACACTCTTCAAGATGAACAAGAGATAGAATTTGAGAAGACAATAGAAATTGAGGTAGTTTCTACCTTTAAAAATCAAGGTATGATCATATTGGATCTCTCCAACATTTAAAAAGGTGGTCAATAACATGATATATGACTTGAACCATAATATGAGTATGAATTTTATTAGAGACATGCTTAAAGTTATTGACTCACTTGAGAATATGCCAAGGAGGTTGAAAAGGAAGAGGTATGACTCATCAAATATCACATTAAATATGTAAATATTTTCATCTCATAGAGGTATTAATTTCATGAAATTCCCTCTTGATCCTAGTGGATCACTCTTTATCCATGGATAATTATACATAGTATTTGTTTTCCTTGTTTTTCGTAAGTATTTATTAACATAGTTGTGGTGTATTATCATTAGCTTGGTTGTGTGTGTTTTTTTATTTTTTGTGTTTATGAAGGTAAATAAGTTATCCTTGATTGTTCAAGGGTCTTGAATTCAAGGTCAAGGTCTCATATTAGTTGGTAGTTGAGTACAAATGACTCCATTTCCTAATGGAAGGACAAAGATATCGGTCTAGTAAGCATAGAATGCATGCTACCTTTGTGAACCACCAAACTATTGACAAATTTTTGTCCCCAAGCCAAAAATCTCAATCCATATAGTTTAAAAATTTATTTTTCATGCATCATAACTTTTTTTATATCCATATTGGTCTTTTTATGTCATAAAATAGTCTTTTGAAGTCTCTTTAATATTGATTAAGGTATTGATTTCCTCATGTGTTTATAGAGCCATCAAGGTCAGTTTAGAAGGTCTTAAGTCTATGCCATGATGTGTCAAGATGAAACATAGTGTCTCTAAAATCATCCCACCTTTTGACCACATTTCTTGAACATTTTATACACATTTGGATAATTTAAATTTGTTTTGTAAAGTTTAAGGTAAATGTCATGCAAAACAGAGATGCATATGGTCAAGTCTAACATATTTCTAGGCTTATCAAGTCCATTAAAAAGCTAAAAAAGATGAAAGGTAAATAAAATAAAATTTTAAATTCCTATGGAATATATTTTTAATGTGACAAATGTAAATATTTGGTTAGAGAAAGTTCAAAACCATGATTACTTGAAGGTTCAATGTACAAAATAGAATAAACACTCCAAAAGGTAGTTTTAGTCACTTATATGAGTATGATGGGTGTATATTTAGGTGTGAATTCATGTATAGGTATATATGAACCTCCCTAAAATAAAAATCATTCTCAAAAATATTCCACAGGTCAAGGAAGGCTTCCATTAAGCTCTTTAATAGATTCACATAGGGTACTTTCACATGTTCATTTTATACAAAAGAAAGAGAGGGAACTTGAGATTTTAGGTAGAGGAGGGGGTCCTAATTTCATTAATATCCATGGAATTATTTCTTAGTTTTAACTTCCATCCTCTATTAAAAATTGCTAAGATCGTATACAGGTTTAAAACCCCTTCTAAACCCTAAGTTTCAATTTTGAGCATAGTGTATACATGAGTGAGCTAGTGAAGATAGATTAAACATTTGGAGGGACTCCTCAGGGTTTGAGAGACCTTATCACATGCATATATAGCATTATTTATCATGTGGGAGTAATATAAAGGTAATTTATAGGTGTAAGAAAAAGATGAAATGAGCTTGAAAAGGGCATAAGTGTGCATATGATTGAGTTGAAAGAGTTAAATAAAATCAAATAGGGTATTAAATAATTAAGGATAATATTGAAAGACCCTTTCTTGATAAGAAAAAATATTAATTTCCATAACTGATGGATGATCTAAAACCATTGAATACATAAGATGATCATGAAAATCATGCAGGTTATCCTAGGGAAACCTATATGGAATTGGTTTCTTATTTATATAGAGGACTCCAGAATGTAATTTGTATCAAGATAAAGCCTACATACACATTATAACATTCCACCGAAGACAAATATGTATCTAACTACATGCACTCAAAAGGAATAAGGTACCCTACCCAGACAGACTATGTGAAAGCTGGAAGAAGACTATAGGGATTCAAGTGGAGATCCAAAGTGACTATGACCCAATATAATGTAAATAAGGAATTAAAAATAATGATATATTTCTATACATACCTTAATCATGTTTATTATAGATTAATAGAGAATAAAAACATAGTAGAACATGTTTTTAGGCCTAATGACTATCTACAGACCTATAACAGTCAGTGGAGTCAAAAATCACTATTGGTGATGAATGCTTTAAGGTAGGTTAAAAAGGAATAGAGGATAAAGAGAGTCAAGAGGAACACATATATACTTTAAAATAATTTTAAAATACTATCACAGTAGTCAGGAGGCTTGTACATAAGTGTTAAGTCTCCAAGCATAGTCATATGCCTAATTGAAGATCTCAGACCTACTTGTCCAAATAAATGGATAAGTGAACATGTTTGTTTTGAGTTTGAGATAAAAAGGGGTAAAAGTAATAATGATAAAATATTTAAGGTGTTTATAACTTTCGTTGAGATAGCAAGGTCTCAAAAGGGGGCATTATTGACCCCAAACAATTAACAAGTCTAGGCAATCACCTACATCCTTGACCTTGAAGTATGGAGGTCTTGTACTAAATTTAAGGTAAATTTCATGAAGGATCTTGGAGAGTTGGGATGACCTAGGTAGAGATGTCCATGAAAGTTAGAATCTATTATGGTGAGTGAAAAACATCAAATAAGACATTAGGGTCACTTTTGCATGGCAACTCCTAAAACCCTTAACAAGGACCTATAGGTAGAGAGGCCAAATTTTGAAAATAATAAGACCATAAGGATACTAAAATACACTTGAAATCATTAATATATGTTTTTTATATCCCATGAAGATTATTTCAAACCAAGGAGTTATAATTTGAAGGGATTTTGAACCCAAGGCCACTCTCTCTATCTTTTACTCAACCTACTTACCCAAGAGACCATTTACTTTATGTGGGAGCATGGTTGAGAGGTTGCATGGTGGAAAATGGCTATTTGAGGTGATGATAGGGGTATTATAATTTAAAATCATGGAATTAGTTCATTAATAAACCCCATATCTCTATAAATAATCATTAAGATATAAGTTCACTCCAAACCCTATGTTAGCCTCAAAAAGAGCTCAGGAAAGAGCATAGTTTTGATTGGAACATGAATGAGGTATTTCATATGGCCAATTGGCATTCAAAGATGATAGAGAGGTCCCTCAAATTATATCATGTGGTGTTAGGAAATATAAAGAGTATTTATCCTCTATGAATGATCATTAAGACTAAAATACACCTTAAACCCTCATAAACCCTTCATAATGACATAATGGAGGAATTTGGCCCTCAAATGCCTTCTAATGAGCATTCTCAGTCTTGAAATAGATTTGATGACCTCTACAAATCCCATGGGTACTATTGAATAAATTTGAACCCAAGTAAAAATTTTCACCCCTCATTAATTAAAACCTGTCATATGGTCATGTCATACCCTATATGGTCCCTAAAGTCTTCATTTAACCTTGTTAGCATGATTTAAGGGTAGTTTGAAGAAGTTAACATAATTTCATGTTATGGTCATATAGTGGTCTACGGGTGTCATGGAGAGATAAGGCATGATAAAGTTATGTCATATATTATTAGGGATTAATTAATGTAATTTCATGTATAAAACATCTTTTCAAAAAAATTCATTATGTTTTGGAAATTTTTAGGATCATATGTTAACTCTAATTGAAAATGAGTGAAAAAGGTGATTTTGGCTAATATTTGTGTTTTTTAAATTTATATAAATAAAAAATCTATGAAATATCCCATATAAATATATTTTAGTAGTTACTCAACTATCACACCTATCAGAGGAATAAAAATAAAGTCAGATTCTTAATTTTCAATGTTAGTTTAAGGAGCTAGAGGAAGTTATATAGACTTTTAAAGTCACTTGAAAGATAAAATAAATTTATAACATCATTTTTAATCCTATATGTCAATAAAAATCTTGGTAATAAATTTTAAGCTTCACATTTGTAGACATATCTTTCTCTCTCCCATCATCCCATTCACAAACTAGTGTGGGCTAATTTTAAGTAAATGTTACATGTTGTACATGTAGAGTTGGGGGATAAAAATTTTAAATTTTTTTTGGACCCTTATTGGTTTATAATTTGAATCATTGGTATTTGGATTGGTGCTCTCAGATTTATGAACAATTGCTAAGAGCCCTGACTACTTTTTGAGAGCTCAAAACCCCATAGGATGAGTTTATAGCAATTCCATTTCAAAGTGTGAGATCATGGTTATATGAAACTAGTTATATTGAGTAATAATACTAATATATATGACTCACACACATTCAATCATATCCTTGGCATGTGTGGATGTATTTTTGGCAAGTAAAGTGGTTATTGTGAGTAGTTTGCAAGTGACTATCATATTTTATGAGTTTTTGAGTCCCCTATATGTTTTGGTGAATTGGAATTATTATTAATTATATTATAATATATTTTAAACCCATAAATTTATTCCTAATCACTCAATTATTCTATATAAGCCTCGAATTGGTTGCATCTCCATTCACCAGTTTGGACTATGCTTTATGTGTTTCTATGTAATAGGATGTTTTGATGAGTTTAAATGTGTTTTTAAATATTTTTATGGTTTTTAATTCATGTATAATATGTTTATACATTGGTTACAATGGTCTTATAATTCTAGTGACCATTTTTGTACTTTTTAAGCTCCCAAAGCACAAAGTTGTAGAATAGTCACCTACAGTGATGCAGGTCTTCAAATTTGATGGAATATCAAATTGAAAATGTTTGGTGAAATTTTAATATCCATGGAGTATGGTGATAATAATATATTTAATAAATTAATAGGTAAATGAGGTCTTCAAAGTAATTGAGCCAAGTGGTGGTAAGATGACAAGCTGACAGACCTAAATAGACCTAAAGGGTTTTATGTGCAGGCAATGAAAACAACAAGCTTTGAAGAGACCCTGAGACACTATTTGAACCTAAAATTAAGTTATATAAATAACCCACTTAATTATTTTTAATACTATATTATGTCATGACCTACTTGAAAAGGCCAATTCAAGGTCATATACATAGTCAACTATCTATGTTGGCACCTACAACTAGCTGAAGAAGGATTTGCCTTGAATATTTAATAATGGTGAATTTATAGACAATTATAGGGTTTTTAAAAATTTATAAGACCCATAAAAATAGATAAAATACATCAATATTTCTATAGATTGACCTTGACAGGCTTAAAATCCCTATACACATAGTCAGGTCTTCTTGATAGTCACCTATAGTCAACTAGGTGAAAAAGTGTGCTTTGAAAAATGAATGGTGATGGAGTTTTAGGTTTAAATATAGTAAGAGAAACTTGATACATCAATAAAAATGAAACAATTTCATTGAAAAAGATTAAAGATTGGTCTTAGAGGCATAAAAGGCTATGAGCCTCAAATATAATCAACTGTTTAACAGTTACCTATAGATTGCATAAGTGACTCAAAATATCTAAAATTTTGAGAAAATTATTTGTATGTATGTTTTTTAAGGTCATAAATAAACCAAATTATTAATTAATTAAGGAAAAGGGAGTTCTAAACAAGGGAATAGAGAGATAGTGGTCACAAAATATAGTTACCTACAACACAATCCTCAACAAGCTTTTCTGCCACTCATGGATAATGAAGTTGTTTGATTTGTATAATTTTTATAGATATTTGTTGAGAATGGTTTAATTTATGATTCCATAATACCCTAAGATAATTTTAAGTAAAGGTGGAAAATAATCAAACTCTACCCACTCAATCAATGCATGAAATCTATAGTTCTACCTATTCATGGGAAGTGGTAAGTGTTGAATATGGTTTGAATGAATACAAGGATAAATGAGAGAGTATAATGTTTAATTATTATTTAAAGAGGATAAACATAAAACATAAAAACCTTAGTCTAAAGCAAATAATGGAAGCATTGGCAGACTCTACTCAGTGCTAACAAACATATTGCATACTCAGGCCTACTAGTTAGATTTGAGAGATGATGGCTAGTCAAGTGGAGTAAGTTGGAGTTGAGATGGACTTAGGAAATTTATAAGATGGTGAAACGTAAAAAAAATACTCCATGTGTTATAAACCATCAAGAAAAGAGAGAAATGAGAGAGTATAGTGAATTAGGGTATGTAGTTTAGTGTGCAAACCCTATGACTCAAATATTGAGATTTAATAGAGGTTTGATGAGAGATAAAATTTGAATATAAAATGAAAAAATTCATTAATAATATCACAAAATTCATGAAGGTCATTGGATCTCAGAAAAAAATCAAAACATGCACTAATTTGTAAACCATACAAACAAAATGATTTTTTGAAAATGGATTCTAAATTCTCAATTTCTGAAGTAAATAAAATTGGTAGTAGAAATGTTCTAGGAATGAATAAGAGTAAACTGAAAAAATTTGTAAATTGAATCCTACATTTAAAACTCCCTATTCTATGTCAAATTTTAAATTTCCATAATTCATTCCATTATTTTGTTAAATTCATTCACAAACTAAAATAAATGAAACCATAATAAATTGAAAGAAAACAAATGACACCATAAGTGATAATGGAGTTCACCCATCATTTGGGATACATATTTGGGATTATAGTCAAATTTAATATGATCCATTATAAAAATGATGCAAATATACACTTTTCAACTTACATCATAAATGGATTTAAGAAACATGTAATAGTGTTATAAATCTGACTGCATAAAGACTCTATAATTTCTCAACAAAAAATCTTCTTGCAATATGTAGCACCTATTTATCCTTCTCCTTACATTTGAGAAATTCTCCATTTTATTATACTTGTAAAATATATAATGCCATTAAATTACCCATTCCAAGCTCAATGATAAACTTCCTAATATCTCTATCAAAATCCTAAGAGGCTTGACAAAATAGATGAAGACAACACACACACACACACACACACACACACATATTTCCATTATAGATACCAAGATTTATTTTCCTCCATGGAAAATACATGGTCTCATCCAAAGAATCCATTTATTTGTAAATTTTAACCTTGGTACATCTAAACATGATATATATATATATATATATATACATCCATTATAGATACCCAAATTTATTTTCCTCCATGGAAAATACATGGTCTCATCCAAAGAATCCATTTATTTATAAATTTTAACCTCGGTACATCTACACATGATATTTCCAAATAGGCATCTCTCATTCCTTTTATGCCCAATACTATATGTAGTCTTTCCAAATAGACTCAAGTCTATATGAAGATATCTTAGACCAACATACACGCTTCTTACAAAGCCAAAGGTAATTAATAAGGGAAAAAAAATACCTTTCACAAAGAAATTTTATATACTCAAGCTCTATGTCTTTTGACCAAATTCATGACTAAAGACCATTTCCATATGTAGGATTGGAGATAGATTATCTAGTGAATGTTCATCCATACGCCCCATCTTGTTCTCACACAAGCTCTCCATTGAAATGAATCCCATCATAGTCTACATGGGCTCAACCTTTCAATTATGGATGACCAAATAGGCTTGGGTCTACAAATAGAATTATCCTATTCTTTCCATAGATTAATCATATCATAGTAACCCTTCTCACCTTATCTCATTCACTTGGCTCAGGTCTTGCTAATAGAAAAAACATCAAACCATGATAAGAGAAGCATTGAACCATAATGGAAAATGTATCGAGCCATTATAAAATGAGAGGAATTTATTAGTCTTAGGTTTTTCCCTAAACAAACATGTTTCTTATGAATCAAACTATCTTGTTCACTTCTTATTCTCCTTTTTTTTAATGCCCCCTAATGATATTGGGGTGTGTTCATTATTTCCATAACCAACCCCATTGAACTATCATACAGTGAGCCATTTTGGCCCTTTTCACCCAATCCCCCTAGCCAAAATAGAGATACTTTAATGGATTTTAAGCCATATCAAATCAAAAAGCTCCCACTTATGTAAATCAAACTTATAGTATATCTTTTTTGATTGGTCCAATGGATTTTTCCAAAAGGAAATAAAAATCTTTTTTCAATCTTCACATAACTCATTGATAGGCTCCTTCCATATTATCAATGGGGTTTGAATCCCCAAACTTTTGATAAGTTATCTTGGGGATAACCAAGATCCCATATTCATGGGAGATAAAATACAATAAATACTTTAAATAGGATTTTAAAACAATATAGGCCCATGGCTTCAACCATGTATTAACCCACCCTTTATTAGATCCTTAAATTAGTTGAAATTTTGGTTACACCAACTACAATTTGGATGGCATAAAAACTAGAGAAAATATTGGCCCATTAGGAATGATATGGAAATTAGGTTAGCTATCAACTTGCTTAGTTTAGAATTCAAGTTGCTATGCTGAGTTGGGTTGCCATGTCAAGTTGGACTTGGGTCAGGTTGCATGGTGAGTTGAGTTGAAAACTCAAGTTAGATTTGAGTTGGGTTGTAACTTAGAAATAGATAATATGTGGTGGTAGGCCATGTATTGTCCTAAGGACCCACCATGTGGGCCTCTCTAATTTCTCCTCATCCTACCACGTGTCAAAACTAGAAGCACAAAAATAATTATATGGTAAAAATAATGTAATTATGGAATTAATAAAACACCATTACCATTTATAGTGGTAGAGTCCCCATCCATCATAAAAGTGGGCTCCACTAGATACAATCTTTGTATCCAATATTTTTTAAAATACCAATGAAAATGGTGACCATAGTCCTCTAGATCAAACATCCTGACAAATAGGTTTTTGTCCTCAAAAGTATCAAGAATCCAACTAAACCTATTACATGGCTTTCTATATCACACCAACAAATAAAACTCTATAAAAAATCATGGTCCAACTGAAATTGCAACCTATATATAGAGAGTAAAATAAAATTTGTATCAATTCTACCAAATGACCTGTTACCCAAAATAGTCATAATCTCTGACGGCTTCTCTCAACCTTGCACTGCATGAAAGTTAAGGTATTATCCTTTTTATCACACAAGGGAAATAATTATGATACATACACCCAAGGAATTAATAACAAATTTCACTCATGTATACTTACATTTTATAGTTTCTCCCCCTATGGGTCTTTTGAAAGTACACCTACATGATGTAACTAAGAAATATACATGTGTGTATAGAAATTTTGTAATACAAACATTGACCATATTACCATGGGAATTAGATATATACAATGTCAAGTATAAACATGTTTAATGAACTTAACTATCCTAAGATTACTAATACACAATACCTGAAAGCATAATCAAGGGAACTAAAAACAACAAAGTTGACTACAGTGTCCCTTAAATCTTTCCCTATACCTATCAAAATTTAATGTTAACTTAGAGAGTTTTCAAAATAAGAGCTTCTTTACAAATCACTAATCTACAAGTAATTGTAAGCAAATATCATTAAAAACTAAAAATAAACCAAGTATTTAAAACCTATCTCATAGTTTACTTCCCAATTTGACTACTTCTTAATTCATACCTCCATAAATCATCTAATTGAGTTAGTTTCCAAAAATCAAATCACAATGGAAAACTGAGAAAAGAGATAGCAAATATAAACCCTTCCAATCACACCAAGATTATCAAAATTCCTTCCTAAATCAAAGTAGTTAGGAAATCCCTAAAATATTTTTTGAAGATTAACTGAGCATACCATCACTATGCTTATTAAAACCATTCAAGTAAACCATTTAACCAATAAGGGTTATTCCCTCTTAATGGTTTCCATAACTAAATAGTAAGTGCTTTCATCTTTTAAATTCTATCTTACTAAGAGTTAGATGATCCATTTTAATGTAGAATTATTTTAAATCATTTTAAAAATTAAAATGGATCATCTAACTCTTAGTAAGATAGAATTTAAAAGATGAAACCACTTACTATTTAGTTATGGAAACCATTAAGAGGGAACAAACCTTATTGGAATGGTTTTAATAAGCATAGCTATGGTATGCTCAGTTACTCTTCAAAAAATATTTTAGGGATTTCCTAACTACTTTGATTTAGGAAGGAATTTTGATAATCTTGGTGTGATTGGAAGGGTTTATATTTGCTATCTCTTTTTTCAGTTTTCCATTGTGATTTGATTTTTGGAAACTAACTCAATTGGATGATTTATGGAGGTATGAATTAATAAGTAGTCAAATTGGGAAGTAAACTATGAGATAGGTTTTAAATGCTTGGTTTATTTTCAGTTTTTAATGATATTTGCTTACTTTATTTTCAATTTTTAATGATATTTGCTTACAGTTACTTATAAGCAAATATCATTAAAAACTGAAAATAAACCAAGCATTTAAAACCTATCTCATAGTTTACTTCCCAATTTGACTACTTCTTAATTCATACCTCCATAAATCATCCAATTAAGTTAGTTTCGAAAAATCAAATCACAATGGAAAACTAAAAAAAGAGATAGCAAATATAAACCCTTCCAATCACACCAGGATTATCAAAATTCCTTCCTAAATCAAAGTAGTTAGGAAATCCCTAAAATATTTTTTGAAGAGTAACTAAGCATACCATATCTATTCTTATTAAAACCATTCAAGTAAACCATTTAACCAATAAGGGTTGTTCCCTCTTAATGGTTTCCATAACTAAATAGTAAGTGGTTTCATCTTTTAAATTCTATCTTACTAAGAGTTAGATGATCCATTTTAATTTTTAAAAGGATTTAAAATAATTATACATCAAGGGATGTTTTACTTACAAATTAACCCACACAAAGGTTATCCTAATGTCAAGGATTCAAACCCAAAACTTGTGCTACATAGTTACATTGTAAATAACTCATACCTTTTTTTTTGAGAACTATGGAATGCACTTGTTGAGTAATGGATAGATAATGTTGGTGTCTTAAATGGATTCCTATTTGCTTCCTACAACTCTCAATAAATATGTGAAAACATAAATGAACTTATCAACCAATTACAAACTCAAACTCATAGTGCAAAAACCTATCCAATATTGAACAATGCCTTATTGCCATTTCCATATCTTACCATGGAACAAGTATTTCCACTTGTTACTATAATCAAGGACATATGCATCTATAATATGATTAATAATCCAAAATGATAAGGCTGCATAACTAGTTAGCTAGACCAAAAATACTGTGTCAATACCAATATAAAATTAGATCATAACTATACCTCAATTTGACATCTATGTAAGACTGACAATGGAATTGTAATTGATTCCTCTTGGCAATGCATTAATGAAAATGCCTTGGATTTTATCTGAATGCTTCCCAAGGAAGAAAGGTTGTTCCTTTCACAAAATCATCTCACACTTAAAGTGTCAAAGTTTTATGTTCTTCATCTCTATTGATCCTACAGGGCTAGTGGGTCTAGAACCTTGGTTATTAGAAGTTTGTCTTCTTCCAGTGAATTGGAACACCTTTCAATTTCCATTTATACTAGCCTCCCTGCATGGACAACTCAAACAAAATAATCATAAAGAAATAGTTTGATAAAAACTCCAAACTAAAGTATATCACAACTGAAGCAAGGTCCTTAATCACTTACTATGATACCAAATTTTATCTATTTGTTTTATGAAAATGGATTTTAAATTCTCAATTCCTAAAGTAAATAGAATTGGTAGCATAAATGTTCTAGGAATGAATAAGAGTAAATTGACAAAATCAATAAATTCAATCTTACATTTAAAACTCCCTATTTTGTGTCAAATTTTAACTTTTCATAATTCATTCTATTTTTCTATTAAATTCATTCAAAAACTAAACTAAATGAAACCAGAATAAACTAAACGAAAACAAATGACACTAGAAGTGATAACGAAGTTCACCCATCATTTGGGATACATATCTAGGATTATAATCAATTAAAATCTGATCCATTATAAAAATGATGCAAATATACACTTTTCAACTTACATCATAAATGGATTTGGGAAACCTATAATAGTGTTATAAATCCAATTACATAGAAACTCTACAATTGCTTATAAAAACATCTTCCAGTTTGTAGCACCTCTTTACCCTTATTCATACATTTGGGAAATTATCCATTCAAGTGTATCTATAAACTCTATAATACTATTAAATGACCCATTCCCAGCTCAATGATAACTCTACTAATATCTCCATCCAAATCCCAAGAAGATTTACAAAATAGATGAAGACAACATATATCTATTTCCATTACATATACCTAGATTTCTTTTCCTCCATGGAAAATAAATAATCTCATCCAAAGACTTTATCTATCTATAAATTTTAACCTTGATACATCTACACAGGATATTTCCAAATAGTCATCTCTCATTCATTTTATGCCCAAGACTATATACATTCTTTTCAAATGGACTCGAGTCTATATGATAATATCTTATACCAACATACATGCTTCTTACATAGCTGAAGGTAATTAATAAGAAAGCAAAACCTTTCATAAAGAAGTATATATAATCAGAGTCTATGTATTTTGACCAATCACATGATCAAAGACCATTTTGATATATAGGCTTAGAGTTAGATGATTTGGTGAATGTTCATCTATATGCACCATCATGTTCTCACATGGGATTTCCATTGAAATGAATCCCATCATAGTTTACATGGGCTCAACCTTTCAATCAGGGATGACCAAATAGGCTTGGGTATACAAATATAATTATCCTAGTCTGTCCATAGAGGAATTATATCATAGTGACCCTCCTCACCTTATCATGTCAACCTAGCTTCAATATTGCTAATAGTAGAAATGTTTAACCATGAAAGGAGAAACATCAAACCATAATGGAGAAAGCATCAAGCCATTCTAATAAGAGAGGAATTTATTAGTATTGGGCTTGTCCCTAACCAAACACAATTCCCATGACTCAAAATATATATATTTTTTCTTGGTCTCCTTTTATTTTCATGCCCCTATAATGATATTAGGGTTTCCTCATTATTTCCATAACCAACCCTGTTGAACTATTATATGACAAGCTATTTTAGCCCTTTTTACCTGATCTCCCTAGCTAAAATAGAGATACTTTAATGGATTTTAAGCCATATCAAATTAAAAATATCCCCCTTTTATAAATCAAACTTGAAGTATATCTTTATTGGCTGGTCTAATAGATTTTGCCAAAAGGAAATCAAAATCGTTTTTTCAATCTCTGCTTAACCCATTGATAGGTTCCCTCCATATTAGTAATGGGGTTTTAATCCACAAACTTATCACAAGTTATCGTATGGATAACTAAAATCCCATATTTATGGGATATAAGATACAACAAAGCCTTTAAATAGGCTTTTAAAATAATATAGGCCCATGGCTTAGGCCACATATTAATCTACCTTTTGTTGGAGCCTTGAATTAGTTGAAATGTTGGTTGTACCAACTAAAATATGGTTGGAATATGAGTTTTAGAAAATATTGAACCATTAGGAATGACATAGAACCTAGGTTGGTTTTTTATTTGCTTGGTTTGGAACTTGAGAGTTGGGTTGTCATGTCGAGTTAGACTTAGGTCGAGTTGCATGGCAAGTCGAGTTGAGTTGGTAACTCAAGTTAGATTCAATTTGGGTTGTAACTTGGAAATAGATAATATGTGGTGGAAATCCATGTGGTGTACATGGTGTTCTAAGGACCCACCATGTGGTCCTCTTCAATTTCTCATCATCCTACCACGTGTCATAACCAAAAGCACACAAATAACTAGTAAAAATAGTTTAATTATAGAATTAATAAAACACTATTAACATACACAAAGATAGATTACCCATCAATCATAAAAGTGGGATCCATTGGATATGGTCTTATAATCTATTACTTTTTAAAATACCAATGAAAATGGTGACCACGGTCCTCTGGATCATGTACCAATAGACCTCAATTCTCTCAAACATCAAAAAATGCTTGTTTCCAACCCAATAAGTCATTTTCCATTGCTTTTATTGATCATAAATTATGAATTTGACCCTAATATTCTATATTAATTTCACTACCTTAATTCATTTTCATTTTGTGGAATATTTTTGAGGATTCATATGTCCAACTTTATGAATCATCTTTAAGAACCCAAGTCACTTTCAAGTTGCCTAGGAGAGCCATAAAGACCTGATGAGAGTAATTAATATTTATGCCTTTAGATGAATTATAAAAACTTTAAAACCACAAAAAAAATGTTTAATCCTTCTATTATCATCCTCCCATGCTAATGTTTGGTACAGTACTATACAAAACTGTATAGATTAGGGCTAAAAAGACTATTTTTATTTTATTTTATAGGTGTGTATAGTAATCCATAACTTTAAATTTGACATGGATATCAAGGAGGTTTTTGTATAACTAAATAACACACTTTATTAGGGTTTATCATGTGTGGGGATCCTATAAATTCATTTTTCACTTTATTATTAAGGAGGCCTAATTGAGGCCTAGTTAGGAGACAGAAAGGGTAGAAAAGGACATCTCCACATACTCTAAGAACATAAAATTTTACCTAGACCTATAATTACATAGAGGGTACTATAAAATGCCATTATAATATTATTATACTATATACTTTTATTTACATAAGGAGGTTTGTACTATATTATGGCTACAAGAAAGAAGGCCTATTCAGAGCTTTTGGTAGATAATGAATGGTTGGGGATATTTTGAGGCCTAAAAGTGGATTTTTAAAGGTAAAATAAGGTATTATTATTCCATACATGAATTTTCTATTAGATAAAGTAATTGAAACCAAGTGTTGACACTTGTGTGCAAAATAGGCCTAAGCAGATGAAGAGTCCTCTAGACACCTTGCAATAGAAAGAGGTCATATGTCAAATATAACCTATTTGGGTTAGTTGAGAGGTGTAAATATAATATAAAATATGAATAATAAACTGATCTAACCATCAATAAGGTCACATGTTCTTCAACATGTCAATAAGAAGAGAAGTTTCAAGAAGCTAGTCAAGGTATCAAACAAGATTTTCAATTCCCACACCACTTGGAGAGTTAGAGAATATTAATAGGAGATAAACATGGAATATTGGTCTTATTTAATTTATTTCATAAGTACTCTTCTTTTTTTAACTCATATGATACTCATCTACCTTCTCTCCAATATGTCCTTTTCTCTCTCACTTTATATATTGAGCCACTTTTGGCTTGAAATTTATACTCCACCTAAGTATGGTGAAGCTATGATAATTTTCAGACTTTTAAAAATAAATAATGATATTTTTTACCTTCTTCATGAGTTTTTTTAATTTGTATGTTAATTTATTTGATCTTGTTAAGTGATAGTTTCTCTTCATTAGCATGTTGTCTTTTCTTGCTTCCATATTCAACTTTGAAAGTTTGTTACAGGTCTCTTGAAGTGTTATAATGAAGTTTTTCATGATTTTAGTGAGGTTTACCTACACTATTTACAATTCATGACCATATTTTTAGTCCTCATAGCTTAAGATTCATTCACAAACCTCCATGATAAATAATAATGTAATGGGCAGATTTGGATTAGTGTATGTATAGATTAGGCTTGTGTTTGAAGTGTACTTACATATGGTTGGTAGTGTTTAGGTTATAATTGGTACATCACCTTATTAGGATAGATTTATTTTATTTTCTATCTCTCTTTTTCATCAAAATAAGATATTAGTTTAGGTGATGAGCTTGAATAAACAAACTAAGGGAGCTATCTCTTTAATTTAGATACTTACCTCTAATATAGGCAATCCACAAGCCTAGAGGTTATCCCATGTTTCAATAAATTTGGAGAAGGATTTAAATACCTATTCAAGGGTGAAAATTTTAGTGACAATATTTCTAGCATGCCTAGTGGGACTTAAGGTGCAAAAGAGTGGAAGAAATTTGTGTGTTATTCTACCCATCATCATTTGGAGGCATTCAACAAATACCAATGGCAACTCTAAATGCAATCATCTGGTTATAAGCATCCCAATTACTTATTGTGAAATAATTTGATTATATATTATGTTTTATTTGACTAATGAATTTGTCATGGCTGGATATGATGAAATATTCTACTATGCACCTCCCTATCAGCTTTGTCATGACCCCAATTATGTGTCTCAATATCCCTATCAAGATTTTTATCAACCCTATGAGTAATGGAAACCCTATGGTCATCCTATTTCCCCTTCATATTACCATTATTTTGTTGATCATACTTATGAAGAATAATATGAGGAATGCTATCAATAAGAGTACCAAGAAGTGTCTCCCTTTTAGCCACAATATGATCCATATCAACCTCAACATAATTCCTATTAGCCTTGTCATGAGGAATCAAATGATACCATTGATTATGAAGAAAAATATTAGGAAACAATATATAAGGCCTTAAAATCTCAAGTTAGGAAACTAACTCAACAAGTTTAAGCTCACTTATACCCCTATTATTATCCTCCTCCTCCTCCTAATTCAATTTCAAGTCAAGCCAAATCCTTGTTGTCACTCATGCCAAATGTGCTAAACTTAGAAAAAGTGATCATTATTAATTTCATATAGAAGTTGAATAATCTAGTTCAATTATTTATGAATAAGTGGAGGTTAGATGAAGAGGAATCTAACTATGTCATCAATGATGATTTTCATGAAATGAGATGCTATATCCAAAGGTGTATAGATAGACTAGTAAGGTGGGAAAACCAAGAGGTTGAGGATCAACTTGAAACTATTGAAGAGCCCCAAGAAGGATATGAAGAAAATAAAAACCTTTTTGAGAAAGATGTATCTGCCATTTCCTAACCTAGCTTGCCATCTCCCCAAGAGTTTACTTAATAATCCCTTATTACTAAGCCCATCCATAAGTCATCCACCACACCTCATACTCCCTCTCCAAACCATGAACTTATTCACCACCCTCTCACCTCATTCCATCTTGAAAGAGAACCCATATTATGGGAGATAAGTGAATAATATCAAGCCAAATTGGTAGCTAATCAAGAACATGACTCAAATGTCTATGATGAAGATTTCACTATAGGGACTCCCTTGGTAAAGACAATCACACATCCATCTTCTTGAGTGAATAAAAATATGATCAAGATCAAGTTGTAGGTACTCATGAAGAGATTGGTCAAGATGTGGAAGAGAAAGAGTTTAAAGAGAACATCACAACAGTTGATTTGGTTGAGTTTTATTAGCATGATCAAAAGTTTGAATCTAAAAATACAATAGAATATGGAATTACTACTACTTCTATGGAATAAAATGACTTATGGAAGAGATTCAATGAAATTTGTGAAGAATTTGAAGGCCTTTAAAATATTACACTTCATACTAGTAAAGTAAAGACACTCTTGAAGTTGTCTTGCCTCTTAATGATGTGATTTCAAAATAAAATATTATGCCATCCAATTTTTTTGAAGTTGTAGACAACCTTGACATTGAAAACTCTTCAAGAAAACAACTTAAAGTTGATCAAGTACACAATGAGAAAGAAGTTGAAGTTTAATAAGTTATGGTTCTTGAAGAGAAATAAAAAAAATTTGATTGGCAATAACATATTTATCTCCTTCAAGAGAGTGAAGGCCTTTACAAGGTTGAATGTCATGTGCATAAGGAGATCAAAGAAGATGTATTCATTGAAAATAATGTAGAAGATGGGGTAGAGTATACAAAGATATTTGAAGAGCTTGATGAGCTCATAAAAGTTGATGGGAATTTTAATGCCAATCAAGATGTAGTGAAAATCAAAGAATCATGCCTAGATGAAGCATCATTGGGTAAAGTTTCATCTAAAAAGTACCATGAGAAGATGGTTGAACCATAAGAGGAATTCACCTTCATAAGTGATATGTTTTCATCTATTTTTGTTGAATTGGAGATCATGCCAAAGAGAGTAGTAAGCATGAATAAGTTTAAATAATCAAGGACAATACTCAAGAGACAACTTACTTCACTCCTTATTTCATCTCATAGAGTAAAATATGGTGTAAGCTTCCCATCTGATCCAAGAGGATACATTTTGCTTCAATTTAGTTTGTGTATAGTCTAGTTTGCTTATGTTGTTTCTATGTTTCCTAAGTTATTGATAGCACATATGTGTGTTTTGATTTGTTTGTGCCTTGTTGTCTTTCCTTGTGTGTTTTAAAGGTTAATTAGGTTGTTGATTCATGTTCAAAGTCTATACAAGTCTGAAACTAAGTACTAGAGACTCTATTACCCAATGTGCATGAAAGGTTACTATTCCTATTAGCATTTCATACATGATATGCCTATGAATCACCAAAACGGTAGACCAAATTAGACTCCAATTCAAAATTTTCATCCCCTTATAAATTTAAACTTATCAGATGGTCATGTCATACCCTATATGGTCCCTAGAGTCTTCATTTAACCTTGTTAGCATGGTTTGAGGTTAGTCTCGAGAAGTTAAGGTAATTTCATGTTGTAGTCATATAGTGGTCTAAGGGTGTCATAGGTGATTAGGGGATAATTAATGTAATTTCATGTATTAAACATCTATTCAAAACATTTCATGGTGTTCTAGAAGTTTGAGGATCATTTACTAACTCTAAGGTGTTGAAAATGAGTGAAAAGGTGATTTTGGATAATATTTGAGTTTTTAAAAGTCCCCTAAGTTCAAAATATGTACAATACCCATTATAAAGAGATTGGATAAGTTTGTTTACTATCACACCTATTAGAGGAATCAAAACAAAGTTAGATTCTTAATTTTTAATGCTAGTTTGAGGAGTTAGAGGAAATTGTATGGACTCTTGAAATCACTTTCAATATAAAACAACATAAAAATTTCCTTTGGAATCTACAAGTCAGGAAAAATCTTGGGAAGAAGTTAGAAGATCCATAGTTGTAGACATATCTTTCTCTCTCCCATCATCCCATTCATAAGCTAGTGAAGTCCAATTTCAAGTAGATGGCATAGGCCATATGGTAGAGTTGGGGGATAATTTTTTTTTAAAAATTTTGGAACCCTATGGGATTAAAATTTTCATAATTTTTCATTAGATTGGTGCTCTTAGATTTATGAACAATTACTAAGAGCCCAGACTACTTTGTGAGAGCTCAAAACCCCACAAGATGAGTTTAGAGTAATTTTAGTGCAAAGTGTGAGATCATGGTTACATGAAACCAATTTTATTGAGTCCTTAGATTCCTATAGATTCTTCACATACATTCACTCATCTCCTTGGCATGTGTGGATGTCCTTTTGGCAAGCAAATTGGTTCTTGTGAGAAGTTTGCAAGTGACTGTCATGTTTTTTGAGTTTCTAAGTTCATAAGGTGTTTTAGTGCAATTTAATTATTCTTCATTGTGTTATAATATCTTTTAAACCCACCAATGGATTCCTAATCACTCAATTATTCTTTACAATCCTCAAATTTATTGCATCTCCATTCAACATCTTGGATTGTGCTCTACTTGTTTCTACATAATAGGTGTTGCAATGAGTTGGAATGTGTTTTTCAAAGAGTTTTAAAGTATGCCTTCATGTATAATATTATGAAAAATTGGTAATAATGGTATTAAAATTATAGTGACCATTTTTTAACACCCAAAGCACAAATTTGTAAAATAGTCACCTATAGTGATGCAAGTCTACAATTTCAATAGAAGATCATCTTGTTAATATTTAATGAAGGTTTCCTAGCCATGAGGTATGGTGAAAATTTAGTATTGAATAAGTTAGTATGTCAATTATTTATTCAAAGCTAATGAGCCAAGGGGTGGTAGGATGACAAGATAATAGACCTAAAGAGACCTACAAGGTTCTGTGTTCAGGTGGTGAAAATAACAAAGTTTAAAGAGACCCTAAAATTCTTTCTGAACTTGTAATGAAGTGAAAAAGAACCCCCTAAATGAGTCTGAAGACTATAATATGTCATGACCTACTTGAAAAGGCCAATTCAAGGCCATATATACAGTCAACTATCTAAGTTGACATTTATAGCTAACTGAGGAAGGATTTTCCTTAAATATTGTATAATGGTGAAGTTTTGGACAACTATAGGGGTTTAATAAATGTCTGATACCTATAAAAATAGAGAAAATACATGAAGAGATATAGAGATTTACCTTTATAGGCTTAAAATCCCTATGCACACAGTTAGGTCTTCTTAACATTCACCTACAGTCAACTAGATGAAAAAGTGTGATTTGAATAATGAATGGTGATAGAGTTTGAGGTTTCAAGATAGTAAGAGAGACTTGATACATCAATAACAATGAAAAAAGGTCCTTGAAAAATATTGAAGATTGGTATTGGAGGTATAAAAGGTTATGAGCCTCAAACATAGTCAATTATCATAACTGTCACCTATAGATTACATAAGTGATTTAGAATCTCTAAAGTTTTGGAGGATTCATACATCCACCTTTATGAATCATCCTTAAGAATCCAAGTCACTTTCAGGCTACCTAGGAGAGCCATAAGGACCCAATGAGAGATAATTGAATATGTATGCCTATATATGGATTCAAAAAACTTCCAAACCACCCATATGATGTTTAATACTCCCATGAACATCCTCCCATGCCAATGGTTGGTATAGTACTATATGAAACTATATAGATTAGGGCTAAAAATATTATTTTTTTCTATTTTTTAGGTTTGTACAGTAATCCAAAACTTCAAATTTGACATGGAGATCAAGGATGGTGTTGCATAATTGAGTCACACACTTATGGGGATCTTGTAGAAGCATTTTCACTATTTTGGTAGGGAGGCCTAATTGAGGGCTAGTTAGGGAGAGAAAGAGTAGAAAAGGACATATCTGCTCATTCTCAGAACATGAAATTGAACCTAGAGTTGAAAGGCCATAGAGGGTACTAGAATATGACCTTATATTCTTAGGATCCTCTATAATTATATTAAACAAGGAGGTTTGTACTATTTTAAGGTTACAAGCAAGAAGGCTTCTTTGGGGATTTTGGTAGAGAAAAAATAGCTAGGGATAGTTTGAGGCCTCAAAATTGTTTTTTTATGTTAAAATATGGTATTAATAATCCATACATGAAGTTTAGATGAGCTAAAGTAATTGAAACCAAGTTTTGACACTTGTGTGAAAAATAGGCCTAAGGAGATAAAGAGTACTCTAAACACCTTTCAAGTGAAAGAGGTGATGTGTCAAAGAGAAATTGTATGGGTGAGTTTAGAGGCATCAAGAGAAGATAAAAGAGGTATAATAAACTGATCTTCCCATCAATAAGTCCACTTGTCCTTCAACATGTTGAGAAGAAGAGAAGTTTTAATAAGTTAGTCAAGGTGTCAAACAAGATTTCAACTCCCATGCCATTTAGGGAGTTATATAATATTCAAAGGGGATACATGTGGTATCTTTGACCTATTGAAGCTACTACATAACTCTTATTTTTGTTCTAACTCACATGACACTTGTCTACCTTCTCTCTCCCCTTCTTCTTTTATATCTTAGTTTATCTATATATTGAGCCACTTTTGGATTGAAATGTATCCTTCACCTATATATGGAAAAGCCTTGCTAATTTTAATAATTTTAACAACAAATAATTATATTTTTTACTTTATATATGAATTTTTTCAATGTTTCTATTAAGTTATTTGATATTGCTAAATGATATTTTCTCTTCATTAGGATGTTGCCCTTTCTTGCATCCATATTCAACTTTGAAAGTCTATTGTAGGTCTCTTAAAGTGTTCAAATTAAGTTTTTCATGATTTTAGTGAGGTTTATCTACACTAGTGTCAAGTCATGACTTTGGGTTTAGTCCTCCTAGATTAAGATTCCTTTAGAAACCTTCATGCAAAATATTAATATAATGGGCAGGTTTAGATTAGTGTGTGTAGATTAGGCTTGTATTTGAAGTGTACTTATAACTAGTTGGTAGTGGTTAGGTTAAAATTGGTCCATCACCTTGTTAGGATAGATTTAATTTCTTTTATTTCTGTCCCTTTTCATCTAAATGAGCTAGTAGTTTAGGTGATGAGCTTCAATATAAAAACCAAGAGAGCTAGCCCTTTAATATCGAGGTTTACTTATAATATTGGCAAACCATAGGCCTAGAGGTAATCCCATGTTTAAATAAATCTAGATAATTATTTAACTACCTCTCTAAGAGTACAAAATTGATTGAATATAGGCACTTGAGGAAGACATTTGGTGGCATGAGTAAGGGTAAAATTATATGAAAATAGCCTAAGATTCATGGTTGTAGGCCTAATTATGAGTATGTAGGGTGATATTAGGTATTATAATAAGGTATAAATGATTTTAAAGCTTGGATAGAGGTTTTACGACCCTATATTATCTTTATATATATATATATATATATATATATATATATATATATAAAGATGATACAATATCTTTCATGTCACTAATTTGGGCCCAAGAAGTGAATGATATATATATATATATATATATATATATATATATATATATATATATATATATATATATATATATATGATACAATATCTTTCATGTCACTAATTTGGGCCCAAGAAGTGATTGTACCATTATTGTTGTTCAATAACTCTAATTATAGACCTATGGGAAACCATGGAGAGCCTAAGAGTCCCTTGATCACTAATAATATTTATTTTTTTATTTTTTTTAGAGCCTCATTGGATCACAAAAAATCTAATTAGATGGATACCTATAGACCTTGGCATGATATCCTTGTGTATCATGAAGACTTTTGAGGGAGATGGTGTAATGAGGTTGATTAGCTTCAAGATACCTAATGAAACATGATGATATATATATATATATATATATATATATATATATATATATATATATATATATATATATATATATATATATATATATATATATATATATATATATATATATATAAAGACGATAAAATATCTTTCATGTCACTAATTTGGGCCCAAGAAGTGATTGTACCATTATTGTTGTTCAATAACTCTAATTATAGACCTATGGGAAACCATGGAGAGCCTAAGAGTCCCTTGATCACTAATAATATTAATTTTTTTAATTTTTTTAGATTCTCATTGGATCACAAAAAAATCTAATTATATGGATACCTATAGACCTTGGCATGATATCCTTGTGTATGATGAAGACTTTTGAGGGAGATGGTGTAATGAGGTTGATTAGCTTCAAGATACCTAATGAAACATGATGACCACCATAATGTTAGTATGAGGATATCTAAAATGTATACAAGGTGTCTAGTAATATGGTAAAGGGAATTTAAAGGTGACTTTATTATAAATCAAGCCACTTGTCACATCTATGCAAGAAGGAAGGAAGTTTCTAAGATGGTGTTGAGTCATCTAAAGAGCTAAAGATCATTTCATGTGCCAAATATATGAAGAGATCATGATAAATCAAGTTGAAACATGTTTAAAGATTTTTTAAAGTATGCTCCCTAATATTTTTATTAATTGTAACATGTTTTTTCATGGAGTGAAACTTGTCTAAGAGATCCTCTATGCCTCTCTTTCTCTCTTCTTCCTCATTTTCTTTATAAGTATGTTTAATTTTGGAATTTATTTGATCCTCTACCTGAGTATGGATAATCCCCACTCATTTATATGCCTTGATTAGTTAATACTACTGGTTTCACCTCCTTATATGATTGTACTTAGTGGGTGTACATGGACAGTTGATCTTGTTAAGTGATTTTCTTTGTCTTCCTTGGCATGTTATCCTATTATAACATCTATAAGGAGTTTGAAAACTTCTTTTGTAGGTCATGTGATGCTTTCAAGTGAAGTGAAAGGGTTGAGTGAGTTTTATTCATTAGTATTATTTTTGACATATTGTCTAGTCCCATTAACCTAAACATCTTTCACAACCTTCACATGAAGTTTTGATGCAAGAGATGTAGATTATGATTAGTATATATTCAAACTAGTCTCATAGTTGATGTGTGCATACAAGTGGTTGGTATTGGTCAATTAGTTTTGGTGTATCACCTCCTTAGTTACCTTTATTTCATGTTATTCCTCACCCTTTTCCTTTACAAGTTAGTAATTTAGTGTTTGTGTTCCAATACATCAAGGGGAGATAGCCATAAAATCTAGAGATTCAATCCACCTATTAGGCCACCTATAGCCTAGGATTATGTCCATGTTACCCCAAATTGGGATGGCTTAAATAAACATACAAGGGTGAAAATTTTGGGCTATAACTAGGCTCTAAGGATTCAAATTAATACTCTTTTTAATTAGAGATCTTTATTTATTCTTCTAATCCTTCATAATCTTGAATATAACTAAAAGTAAACTCACATAATTTATTGTATCGATTGTGTTATAAGAGAGATGATTCACATTGGATTGTGTTATGATTGAATGAATATTATCTAGAAAATTACTTTAATAACTCATTAAATTAAAGGTATTAAACTTTTGAGCTTGTTATCATGCTCTGAAACACCCAAATATTATTAGAAAGTATTCTTTTATATTGATATCAATGCAAACAAAAGAGAAATGTATAGAATTTTAAAAGAGAGGAAAAGTTCCCACATTTTTCATTTTTCTTGATACTTCCCCTCTGTCTCATATGAGGGTCATCCCTACATTTTATTGTCTTAAACTCTCTCTATATCTTTATAGCATGCCTACATTCTTGCATGATGTCATTCTCTTGATAACTACCACCCAAGAGGCTAACTCCACGTAGGAGGTCATTTACAACATGATCTTATTTACATTCTCTTGGATTACATTATTATTTATCATGAATTACACATTGATAACACCTATAACATAATTATTAAGACCTTAAAGGACCTAACACAACATTCACCAACATTTTTTTTCACTCAAAATTCAAAACACCTCTCTAAATCAAAGTCCTAAATTTAAATTTTCAAAAATGGATTTTTAGTGGGAAAACCAAAAGAGGCCTATAAATCACACATTATATGAACTCTAATAAAATAAAAACTTAGTATGGGATATTATAATACCCATCAATCCTCTCATGATTCAATTTACACCATACTTTCCCACTGAGACTACATTCATACTTATCATGGTTGATGCTCCTTCCCATGAGGAAAATATTTGAGCTCCAAATTAAATACTTTGATTCTTTATTTATTACTTTTAGATTAATTTTATACTACTCATTCAACTTCCTTTTGTTTTTTATCCTCTTCTCTTTCTTTATCTAATCCTTGTATTTTTGGTTCATCCTCTTACTTTGTCTTCTTTCTAATTCATCTTATATCTTCATTTAGTGTGCAAGCCTTTGCACTTCTCGATATTTTTCATCTTTTGATCTTTATAATTCTAATTCATTCTAATCATGATATTCTATTTTGTTATATTCATAATTATAAGTCTGATATAGAATCATCTTTCTTGTTTACACTTCATACTTCCCTTCACTTCTACCTTGACTTTCACATATATTCTTTGCTGACTTGTTTTATTAGCCTTGTCTTTTCCTTTGTCTTCATGTTCCAATGGATCTTATTGATTCATGTTTATTATACCTTCTACTACACATTTTTCCACTTTTCCATTACTAGATATTGAATTTTTATTGTGAGTCTTTACATGTACTCTTTGCTCACCTTGAGACTTTTTAGGCTATTTCATATCAGGTTCACATTGATTCAATACCTCTTAAAAACTTGTTCTACTCTTCTCTTGATGTTTATGCTCAACAAAATTAGTAAAAACCTTATCAATAAAATATATCACCTTCTCACTATGGTTTTATTCATGCCTCAACGAGCTCTCTTCATGGAATAACTTACTCATCTTCATGGCAATTTCTTGTTTTACATCATGTTTCTTAGACTTGTCTTCTACCTCTTCCTTCTCCTGTACTTAGAGTTATTTTTCATTATTGGGATTTTCCTCAATTATTTCATTCATTTCTCTTGATTTATTAAATATCCACTCTTTATTGGTTATTTCATTGTTTGAATTTACCATAAATTTTGACACATACCTATCCATACTTGATTTTATTTGTGCATATGCTCTGTAGTCTCTCTTACTTATTAGTACTTGCCTTGAAACTTGGTTATATTGGTCTTGAAAACTACTTCAATATTATTCATCCATTTTTATGACTTCATAACCTTGGTTCCATTTGTATTCCAATTTTTTTTCATGCTATACAATTTCTCATTTCTTTTTTTCCCCTCATACTCAATATATGACCTTCTTGACTCTTTTTTAGATTGAAGAACTTCACTAGGTATTATTGTATCTATATTTAAACTTATTTATTTAACTTGAAATTAAAATATATCAATTGGTACTTTGTTTATATCTTCATCATATACAATCATTATTTGGGATTTTTATGATTCATATCATTAGTTGGATTTTGAATCCATTTGGCTCTTTTATACCCATGATCTATTACTGGTTTTGAGAGGTCTACCTTGTTTTTAATTTCACCATCTTGTTTCACTATATTCATCCTCTTAGTATCACTATGTGTATTATCATTTTGAATTCCATCTTGCCTCTTAATAACTTATTGCTTAGATGTACTCTCCTTCATAACTTGGTTTCTCATAAGCTCTTCTTGGTATACATAATTGAAATATAAATTTAAATAGATATTTACCTTTTATATTCCCTATTGTATTGGCAAGATTATTATCAAAATTTAATTGTTTATAATCATTTATTTTTCATGTACTTTATTTCATTCTTTTACAAAATCCTCTAAGGCATCATAAAACTTGAATTCATATTTCTTTTCTTCAGTTGTTCCCTAAATTGATTTGCCATCATCTTATTCATGAGTTATTAAGAGCCCTCTCATTCTCTCTTCATTTTTTATAGGTGTTTTACTTACCCCATTTATTTCAATGTTTAAGGTATTTCTCTTGATATTCACAAGATTATCCTTTATACCTATATATAAATACTTAAACATAAAGTTAGATAATAAAATAAGAGACCATAATGTCTACATGAGTGTCTTCTTCATGAACACTCTCTTCTTCTCTTCACTTGATTTATCAAGTGATCCTCTTATAACTTCCTTATCTCTCATGCTATCCACAATGTGAACTCTTTTTACATTTTCTCTTTCTTGTTGTTCACTAGTCAACTCTCTTTTATTCAAACCTATATGGGTAATTCTCTTCTTGTTCTTCTCTTTTTATTTCAATTTAACTCTTATTTGCCTATCCATGAGTAATTTTATAGACCATTTTAACACCTTTCTCATAATAAACCAATCCATTGGCTCTTTTGTTCATACATGAGCTTTACCATGAGATGTATTCTTCCTATGCTTTGTTATAATTCATTTCTTATCTCCTTTATCTCTTTTTATGCATTCATCCTTTTTTCTATTTGGGTCTCTTTTTAACTTTTTTTCCTTTTAAATCTTCATATCAATTTATATTTACTCTTTATGCCTCACTTTTACCTAACTCACTCATCAAATTAACTTATTTTCTACTTATGACATCACTTGGGTCTCTCCTTTTTCTAGTCCTTTGCCTAGGACCTATGAGGAAACATCTTGGATCATTGTATTCCTTTATTTGACAAGCCTAAATAGGTTATACATGAACTTAATTCAATTTTTAAATAGTTCTTCATGATTTTTACACACTCTTAATATAACATAAACATAATGAGAAATAGCTTATCAAATCAAATGTACCATTTTGATTGAAAAATCTCTGTATTATTTCATAGTAGAATCTTTGATTCTTTGATACCAATTGATGCAAAGGAAACCAAACACCTAATGTAAATGTATTCAATCACTTAATTTATACAATTGCATGGATCTAAAATCTTTTTCATTATTTTCTCTAATCTTTGATTTTATTTAATCTAACAAGTCCTCTACTCCTTGACACCTTTGATCATCTTTGTCTTTAATATTGTTTAAGAATTTTTACATGCATAAATTTATTCCCTATGGTTTTGAAATCTAATCCCTCATCATCCATTTTTAATTATATTTTTAGAGTCATGCTCATTCTCTCATGCACAAATTTCAAGACCTTTCTTTTCACTTTGCTTTTAAACTTACTCTTATTTATAGACCCAAAAGTCTAATACATGGTTCTTATGTTTCTTATATTCACAGTAGGTTCATAAGACAAATCAATTATTGGCATTTAGATCCATTTAAAATAAAACCAAAACTAAATATTTATGATTTAGCTCTCAACCACTCCAATCGTTCCTCTTTGAGACTTCTTTCCATCAATTCACTCTCTTTTTTATTCAACTTATCTCTTTCTTTGATATGGGGACATAGGTTCAAAAGTCAAAAACATAAATTTGAGGTTATTAAATTTTAATGAGGTCTCTTATGGTTTTATTATTATCCATGTTAACTCTCTCACACAACAAAACTATTTACATAATCACCAACAAGAATTCTTTAGCAATCTTCTTGTTCCTTCTGTAGGCTTCTTTTTCTAGTAGCCCTACAAACACACATACCTCATTGGTTTGAAAAAATCACTCAAATTCAAAAAACTTAAAACAATTTTATACACTCTTTATCTTTTTATATCGTCACCTAAAATTTCAAGCTCCAACTCTAAATGTAGACCACTTAAATAAACTAGTCTCTTTGCCAATTAGGCCTCTTTAAGTCTAATATAATGACACATTAAAACTATACTCTTTAAGTCTAATATAATGACACATTAAAACTATACTTTATATTCATGAGGCACTATAAAACTTTTTTAATCCTCTAATAATCTTAAATACATATTTTATTTTAAAAATTTATAATTTTTGGCTGGTTATAACTTGAGTTATTCAACTTTTCATGTCTAAACCCTAGGTCTCTCGTTTCTCAGGCTTACATGTGGCCGAGAGCCTTTAAAAAAGGATATTTTAATTTGTAAATAATTTAAAAATATAAAAATACTTGGAATATTACTTCCATAATTTTTTTAACTTCATCCAATGGTTCTTTAGCCTTGAGCACTCACTAAAAGGTTCCAAAATGCACTTTTGTAGAGTTTTGTGTTGTTTCTTTATGATTGTGTAAGGTACATAGGTATCTAAATGACATTAAAAATATTTATAAAAAAATTATATATATTATATAATTTTTATAATGTCTATTTAACTTCCCATAAACTTTCCCCATATCTATTTATGCATTATCTATCTTCATATATTCCTAACAAGAAAGAATACAAAGTTCTACCTACTTACCTAAAATTATGTGAAGTCAACTGAAATTTAAAGTATGATATGAAATTATAAATGGGATATAAAGATTAAAATTAATACTCTTGTAAACTTTATACCTTTATCTATGCTTATAAGCCTTCATAATCTTGAATATAAGTCAAAGTACAATTACATAATTTCTTGTATTGACTGTGATATAAGTGAGATGCTTCACATTGGTTGTGTTATGAGTGAATGGATATTATCTAGAAAATGAATTTAATAAATCATTAAATTCAATTTATTTACCATATAAAATTAAAATCCCACTCTATAACACATAAATATTTCTTCAAAGTATTCTTAGATATTGATATTAATGTAAATAAAATAGACATATAAAATTTTAAAAGAGAGGTAGAGTTCCTCCATATTTAATTATTATTTATACTTAAAATCTATATTAAAAAAGGTTATACCCTAATTTTTATTCTCTCACACTCTTTATATATCTTTAAATCATGCCTAATTTCAAACATAATGTCATTATCTTGATAACTACCTCCCAAGAGGCTAACTCCACATAGGAGGTCATTTACAACATGTTCTTATTTTCCTTCTCTTGGATTAAATTATTATTTATCATTATGTGCACATTTATAACACATATGACATAATCCATAGGAACTTATAGTACCTAACACAACATTCACCAACCTTTTTATTTCCCCCAAGATTCAAAACACCTCTCTAAATCATAGTCCTAAATTCAAGTTTTCAAATAAGGTTTTTTGGTGAGAAAAACAAAAGAGGCCTATAACTCACACACTATATTAAATATATTAAAAAAACTTAATATGGGATATTAAAATATACCTCTATCCTATCATGATTCAATTCATACCATAATTTCCCACTGAGATTACATTCATACTTATCATGGTTGATACTCTTGCATCATTTTTCTATACCACATCCCAAATGAGGTTGAACACAAAATTAAATGCCAATTATAAAATAGCATGGGTGAGTATATTGGTTAAAAATACCAAGACTATTATCTTATAACTATAATAAACATTGGATAACTTTAGTTTATAATAAAGGTAGATCTAAATTCAGTGCGAAAGGCCAGTGTTCATTATGACATAAAATTAGCCTAATACATAGAATAGAACCCTATGGAGATAGTTAGGAGTTATATTAAGCACCTTAAAGATAATAATAAGGTAATAATAAAGTATTTTCACAATTTATATGATCATGATGTTATTTTCCTAAATCCTTTAAATGATTTTGAAGTTTGGATTTGTATGAACAAGCATAATATGCCAATGATAATTGCTCAAATATTCTAATATGACCCATAAATCACTAAGGAGTGAGAAAATGAAATACTTAAAGAGACTAAAATATATTTGAGTCATCAATGTCCTTAACCAAAATATCAAATCGCCCATGAGCAAGATCAACCTCATTCTCCTACATAAGAAGAAAATGATCCATCAAAGAAAGAGCCTAGTAGCCAAAGGGAGATCAATCTTTAGATCAGGAAGGACATTCTAAAGTGTCTTCCTAGTCCTTATATGGTTCATGGTCATCCAAATTATGCAACTTTATGAGAAACAACCATAATTTACCTCCTCCAAATGGAAAAATAAGGACATTTTCTTGGGCACCATTAGCCCCACTTACTATAGCTACACAAGTAACTCTTCCTAAGCTTATGTAGAGTTCTTTTGCATCCCTTAAATCTACCCATATTTCCCCTTAATAACCTATAATAAGTATATCTTCACCACTTTTAACATGTTTTGTAATAACCTCCCAAACATTTCCTATTGTCTTGGTTTCCATTCTAACCACTCTTACTTCCACCACCATTTTTTCACCACCTATTCCTTTACCACCTATAGTAGTAATTATTACTATTATGGATCCATAATTAGTTTCATCTACCCCTTAATCTCCCATTTATCCCATAACCACTCACCAAGGAATAAAAATTCATCCATCCTATTTCAAGACCCAAGAATTGGAAGACAAGCCATCATTAGGTATATTTGTCTTAGAAGGACATCTCAATGAGGAACCAAGAGAAGAACATGAATATATAGTTTTACTAGTGGATTATCCTATGATTTAGGAAGAGTAAAATGTATAAAATATTAAATAAGCATAGTAGGAACTCAATTTAAAAAAATTCAAGATGAATTAGAGGAAGAAACAGAGCTAAAAGGGGAAAAATCAATGAGCTTGGGAAGTTTTGAATAAGAATAAACTTTAGTTGTTACACAAGTCCAATAAATTCTTACTAAAGAAGAAAGGTAGGTCATGAATAAATAATTTATTCTCTTGCTACATCCCTTATAATTTTGGATACCAATATAGTTAATATATCTTCCATAAGCTCTATTATTTATAGTTTCCCATCAGATTATTTTCAATAATATTTAATAAAAAAACAAACCATAGTATGCTCATACTAAATTTTAATCCCTAGAGTAATAGGTCACTTTTCCTATTGATTCTAATTTTATTTTCACTAAAAACTAGATAAAAACACCCAAACGAGAGTGAATTTTAAAAATTTAGTATTTATTTCCATTTGTTATACTCAATAACTACCTATTCCTCCAAAATATCAACTCAATTAGGGGTACCTATACCAAAGTATGCATTAGTTTTATCCTCTATAATGGTCATCTCAAAGACCCAGGATAAAAAAGTATGTGGTATAAAATACACCTCAAAGAGGAATCTCCAAATGGCATAAGGTCATTTTTTGACCTCCCCAATTACCCATCCAAATAAGTTATTCGATGTTACCACCAAGAATAACTCCACATTCAATCTGTAAACAGGATGAATAACTCAAAGAGTAAGAATAAATCATTATTAATCAATTGGTAAAATAATTAAAAGATCAAAAAGAACATAGGAAAGGCCTAGTCTTAATATATTTACCCACATTCTCCACACATTTTTAAAAGCAAAGTGGTATAATTCAAAGGGTGAGGAAGAGAAAGGGGTTAGATAATAACACATGGAAATAAATAGTATTCAAACAAAGAGAAAATATATTCTCCTTGGTCAAAAAGAAGAATAGGAATCTTAATGAACCCAATGAATATATGGAGGACCTTTTTACTTTCACTGACTTGACTATGAAGGTTATGAAATAAATTTACAAAATTCAAGATCAAGCTAAAAAAAGACTTATACATAAACAAAATTTTTAATCTCCTTGATAAATTGTGGATAACATCCAAAGTGTAGAAACTAGACTATACAATATTTTGAATATAATTTGAGATTTTATGGGTGAATCTGAGCTTGAATGGGGGAAGGTGATAAAATTTTGGAACTAATTAAAATAACTTGAGAATAGGCTCAACCTATTAGTTCATTTTTTCATTGTATAAGGAAAAATGCATATAATCATTTGAATTTGATGAATACCGAAGATGTATTATGGGAATTATATTATATTATTAAAAAGAGAGATGGTTCCTTTAATTGGCATACATAAATAAAAGTTTTGGTATAACAACTCACATGCCACAAAAAAGAAGCCATATAAATCATAAAATATATGTTGGTCATAGGTGTAATATCCACCATAGGTTAGTTGTAAATAGGCCTGATTTGAAGCACTTATCAAAGTATCTATATAAATATTTAAGAAATAAATCAAAGGGATGGTTTATAAAACCAATGAATATATTATGTAGTTGATTAATTTTATGAAGGATAGAGTAACTAAGGCAAACACACTCAAATATGAATTTAGAGCCTCTAATAATGAGGAAAAAAAATTATGGGTGAAGTGAACAAGATATTTAAACCTTCTATGCTCAATTTTGATATAATTTGAATTTTTTGATGCATTATTTAGAAACTTAAAGGCTACTGAGGAGGCTTCTAGGCTAATATCTATTGCTTTAAAAACACCAATATAAATAGTATAGCCTCAAGTTCCATATCATTCCTTATTTTCCACATCAAAATAAATATATTAATTCCCAATCTATGCACTAATTTATACTTCAATGAGACCATTTTAAATTCCTCAAGAACTACAATGGCTACCACCACTACATCATTTCCAACATCCAAAATGCAATAATTTTTCTATTGTAATAGTGCCACATCAGTACCACTTTATATATATATATATATATATATATATATATATATATATATATATATATATATATATATATATACACACACACACACACACACACACACACATGTACATACATACATACATACATACATATATATATATATATATACATACATATATATATGTCTATACATATATATGTATATATCTATATATACACACACACACACACACACACACACACACACATGTATATACATATACATATAATATATATATATATATATATATATATATATATATATATATATATATATATATATATATGTATGTATGTATGTATGTATGTATATATATATATATATATATATATATATATATTCATGTTTTTATATCTATTTAAAACTTGTAGTCTCAAATCTATTTTAGCACATATGTATTATATTGATCAATTTTGGCTGAGGGATTTTATTTATATGCATATCTATCATATATGTAAAATATATATAAGTTATGACATGTAGTAAATTATTAGACTATGTAAATTTAGAATTTTTTTTATAGGATGAAGAAACCCCTCCCTTAGATTATATATGTGTATCCTCTTGATTCCAAACAAAGGATTTTTTTTGGATATTAAGATAAATAAGAAATATTATAGATTGTTCTACAAGTTTGTCTAGATGTGTCATATTTTCTTCTTCTCAAAATCTATGATTCATTAAATAAGTTCAATTGTTCTAGTATTTTAGTATTTGGGTTGTGTATAAATTTTATTTGATGCAGATGTTCATAATGTGAATTAGCTAATTTTAATGCTTTATGTTTGATAATCATTATCTCTATTTTTTTTATGTGTAATTGCAATATTAAAAATGTAAAAACATTTGGTTATGAGAATTAAAATTTACTATATATCATTCCCTTAGATTTTTTTTTGTGTGCTAAAAAAACATTCATTAGGAATTAATTATCTAATTACTTATCCAACCCACAGTCCAAGATCTAGTTTCAAAGGGTTTAGTCTGACTTTTATTTAAAATTCTTCTTTTTCTACTTTACCTTTCCTTCCGTTATGAGTTTTATTTTTATCTATCAAACCTTAGGTATATTCACCACCCATCCATACTTTTCAATTATCTCTAAGATCATTTCATATTTGAACCATCTAAGGTAAATAAAAACTTTTCTCACCACTATTCCACCACTAGGTTATTTACAAAATTCAATACCCTACAAGTTTATTTGGAATGAATCTTATTTCATAGATCCTAAAACATTAGAGGCTAAATCATAAGATTCCATGGTGTGCATCAACAAGAAATAAATTGGTGCTAGAAATATGCTCACCTTTTTCATTTATTTGAAAGATCACTTGAGTTTCATTGGATACATATAAAATACTAATAGGGTCAACATATGACATTGGCCTTCTATCCAACCCTTGTAAATCCATAGAAAATTTGGTTTAGATAGAGGCATCTTCATGGGGCCTAGAATTGATCTTATTCCCCAATAATAAGAGCTTACTTTCATCTATGTAAGATGTGATTAGCTTAGTTATCTGGTTATGTTCTTTGAGTTCCTAGGGACATGTATGATTTGCTTATAAACCATAAAAAATACATTCCTACCTTTTCTCCCTTAGGAGAAAGGACTGCCAAAGAACACATAAATTATTTCAATACTACTTTAGGGATATTAAATTTAACCCATGAATATGTGGCATGTAAACTCTTCCCTTTTACTTTATAAGATGATCGTTATGGTTGGTTCCTCAATATCTAAGAATATTTGACTACCTCTTAGAACTAATGTCAAGAAACATTTATATCATAATTTGGACAAGTCACTAGCCTAAGTGTCATCTATCAATAATTTGTGATCACAAATAGAGATCCCATGAACCAATTAGAGACTTCAATGCTATATTACAAAAGATGTATATCCAATTTGATAATGATTATAAACCTAATGAATCATTGACCCTTGAAATGAAAAAAAATACATTGGAATATATGAAAATTATTTTTCTCGACATATCACCTAATATTACCAAACTATAGCTAGCCTATGTTGAAGATGTTAACATTGATATGAATTTGAATCCATAGTTACAAATTTTGGATCCACCCCATATCAATCTTGTTTTTCTATCCCTCAATCCCATTCTAAATGTTAATCACAATGATATGGCTCAAAATAAAAAAATGAGTGTACACACAATTACCTTTGGCCCATGCTCCACCTAACTAACACCTAAGATTTTTGAATAATTAAGTGTCTGCACCTAATCATTAAAATTAGAGTGATTCTTTGATACCAATTAATACTATTACCACCTAAGGTGTTACTTATGATTATAAAAATGTAGAATTATATGATATCCAATGAATGATATATACATTTAGAAATGATTTCTTGAACATGCATAAGAAAATGAAAAACTCCATGGGGGAAAATAATAATCATAAATTATCATATCAAAGATATGACAAACCTTTCAATAGATATAGAAATAACACAAAATAATAGACACCTAACAAGATGCTTGAAATAGACATCTTGGAAGTAGCATTGCCTAATTAGTGCCGATTTCACAATACAACACAACATTATGAGTTAAACTACTTAGATTTATGCACCACTTTTGAGATCTTTTAGAAGGAAATAGATAAACAAGAAATCTTTGTAAATTAGGTCGAATCCATATCCTTATACTTCTTCAAGTATTTATAGTATAATAATGGTCTTGGAGATATGATTTACCCTTCCTGGTGGAATATTAGAATGAACCTAAAGACAATATAGATAAAATCCATGCCTTTCATTAGTTATAAAGGAAAAGTTATAACTTAAGGAATAAGAAACTTGATACTAATTTTATGCCTCCAAAAAATAGTGGTACTAATCCTCTAGATATTAAGGAAAACAATAATCCACCTTCTCTAAAAGGAAATGATTAGCTACAAAGTGTACAACCATGGAGTATCGGAGCGTATAACTAATTAAGGATATGAAGAAGATCAAGGAAAATATCAGTCTTTATGAACTACCTCATATTATTGATCAAAGAGAATTAGTGTTAAAATCCTTGATTGGGAGACCATCCACTAATAAATCAAAGACTACTCACACCAATGTGGTTGTCTACAAGAATAAGCTTGAGGTGACACTTTTTCTACTAATAATTATAATGTATGGTAAGAATGTGCATAATTATTTGGTTCACTCAAGTGCCTCAACCAATGTGAGGCCTACATCTATATGTAGGAAACTAGGATTAAACCTAGATAACACTAAAAGAGTGGTCCTACAACTAGATAAGGCATCTATGTCATGCATTGGGGAGATGATATCTATACACATTTAGATTACCTATCATCCATGTGTACAATGATACATATACATTATGGTCATTAACATTCATAAATACTATGGATTGATACTAAGTAATGATTGGTCAAATACATTGAATGGGTATAAGGCAATAGACTTTTCACATGTGTCCACCTTGGAAAGGATGATCCAATAAGATTCAAGTATACCTAGAATTGAAGTAATATAATGCCAAAAAAGAGAGAATAAAACTTACATCATCATATGTATATGTTTATACATTTACCACAAAGTATGAATATCATGAATGAGAATTTAAAGGTCCTTCATAACTGTGGACTCTCCATTTCAATGGTGATATATCTATGTAAGGTTTAGATGTCATAGTGTTAATCAACCTAGATGGGAATAATATCTTATTACATAAATATTGTAATTCCACTACACCAACAATCACATTGAGTATGAATATATGATTTTGTGCTTCTAATTTGCACTAAATCATGATGCCAAACAACTACACATATTTGGTAATTTAGCACAAGTTGTCAATCAAATTAAGGTAAAATGTCATTATAAACTTGTATACTTAAAATAGTAGAAACACAGAGCATGGTATCTAATTGAATCCTTCAAAGCATTAAACATAAAGGCCATTTCAAGAGATTAAAATTAAATAACATATTTAATAGAAGATTTAACTACCAAATTGGCACCTCTCTAGTAATCCAAGACGTAGAATTTTTCCATGGGTTAGTACCTAGTCCCTTAGTACTAGATAATGTTGAATTTTTTTAGGTGTTTGATGATGATGATCATATCATATAGTTTATGAACAATTATAGAGCCTTTAAAACTCAAATAATATATGAGAATTATTTTGAATCTATGAATGTAAAATACTTAGGAAAGGATGGCATCTTAAAGCTAAAATGTAATCATATACCTATGGGAATGGTCTCATTAGAGTGATATTTTGACATGGATCTACAAGCTCAAAACTAAAAATAGTCTAAAGTAACTAAATCTAATTTTGTCAAAGAGAACATGGGAACTTACCAACATAATTAGTATGTAAATATTGGCCTGATTTACACTAAATGTGAGAAAGAAAAATTGAAGGGTCTACTCACTGAGTACAAAGGTGTGATAGCTTGGATGCATGAAGACCTAAAAATCCTTAATCCTAGGGTCATCACGTACACTATTCCTTTGAATATAGAACATAATCTTGTAAGGAAAATCCATAGGCAAATAAATAATTTTTTATAAACCTTCATTTAGATAGAAATTTAAAATTTAGTAGATGTTATGATTATCTTTCCAATCATATACTCCACTTGGGTCCCCAATATGTGATCAAGATTTATGATTATCTTTCCAAATTTACCAAGATTTATTCTTGTATTATTTTAGGTTTTAGATTCAAGGTATGTATTATGAATGTAATTAAATTTGTATAGATTGAATAAGTTCACTAGGCCTTTGGAAGCACTATGATATATCCATGAAAATTTTAAAAAGACTTTTCAATTCCAAAGATCAATTGCACTATTACATGCTAAGACTTGGATGAAAAAGATTAAACATTTATATGGATTACACTAATAGCGACATATTAATAAAATAATTTTTATTATACATACATCCTACTAATGGTGGTTCCCAACCCTTCATCCATATATGTTAAAAAAAATCATACAAACTTATGGAAGAAGGGTGATTCAAGTAATCTCTATCTGGATTATAGATGCCTAAATGGTAGTAGAGAAATGTTTAGAGTGGAATCAAATGTACCTTTGCTAGGGATATAGATGTTCGATTGGTATTAGAGAAATGCCTAGGATTCCCATATTATTATTGTTATAAAATCATTTTTAGAATGAAACCTATAGTGTTTATCTAAGATATATGTTAACACTCTCATAAAAAGGGGAAAATGAATTCCATGAAATCACACATAGATCCTAGGAATGAAAAGGGTTAGTATGTTGCATGGGAAGGTTGGAGTCTCTTTTAGTTGATTGGGCTATAAATTCTTTTCTGATAGAGACTGAGATTATGTAATGAAACATTAAATGATATTTTAGGTTCTTAAATACCCAAGAGTATTTACATACTAAGTCACCATTTATTTTATCCCAACACACCCCATTTTCAAAAAATTCAAATAGGGACCAATTATTATTAAGAAATCTTTATTTATGGTCCATATCAACCTTAAAAACTCTAATATTGATATAATATACATAAGTCTAATGTTTTTTTATAAGTCTATTTACATTACAAAATTACAAAAGGAAGATAAAGTTTGAACATTATTCATGATTGATTTACCACCTTTCATTCTTTTTTCTATTTCAGATGATTATTCAATGTTGGGTTTTGATTTAATTACATAATGGAACTAACAAAATCATTTTATCATATTTAAGATTTAATGTGTAACATCTTATTCTCAGCATTCAATTTTTCATCAATTTCCATAGATTGTGACATTTGTTTGCATCTTGTGTACTCACAACCAAATGCAATCTTTATGAAATTTAAAAATCTTCCCAAGAATCTAGATTCCTAAGATCATTCCATGTGGAAGCATCATGTTTACTTGAAAATATTATCTTACAAACTATATTTTATGTCCTCCAAGAATTTGATTCATCACAATTCATCCATGTGTCAAGATCTCATTCACTTGGCACACAATTAGTCTTCATGAAAAGTCTAAGCCATCTAAATACCTAGAGATCTAAGATCATGCCATGTGGAGGATTATTTGTAATTTGGAGTTAATGGGAGTAAAATAAACATTTGACATTTAAAATCCTCTGATACTCTTGAGATCATACCATGTGGAAAATATCATCAATGAATAACCTAAAAAATCAAGGGAAGTTCAATGTATTCAAGGTTACCAATTAGCTAAGTAACTAAGATCACACCATGTGGTGACATCTAGTTCACCTAGAGTTTTCTAGGGGACCAAAAAATATATATATTATAAATCCTCATAGCTTTTAGATCATTCTATGTCAAGACATATCAGTCATCCAGAGTCTATGGTATGAAAATACATAGTTGACATTCAAAATCCTCATAAACTCTTAAGATCACGCTAAGTGGTAAAATCTTGTTGACGTAGGAATAAAAAGATAAACAAAGTAGGTTTTCAAATCTTAAGTATCTTGAGTAAACATGATCATGCTAAGTGGAATGATATAATGAGAAAATGGTTTAAATATAAATGCAAAATGTGATAACTAGATAGAAGTTGGTGCATGGTAAGAGGACACATGGAAAATAAACCTGTCAAAGCTAACCAATAATCAAAATAGGAAGTAAAGTAAAATATTTTATTTACATTAATGTCACACAAAATATGGATTCAAAATTCATATTTTATAAATATATGAAAATTTTGAAAAAATATCAATTCAATTTTCCATTAATATTTAAGTTGCATATTACAAATTTGAGCTCTAAGGTAACCAAAAGCCTTAGTTTTCCTCAATGGATTCACATGTGTTTTCAATAAATATATGATAAATCTTGCATAATTTCATAGTACATAAAATGGCTCCTCCAAAATTATCTCAGAAATAGACCCCTTTTTTATACTTCATTACTAGCAACATAAAGAATATGGACATTGTGTTTGATAAGAGCGCCCTTGATTTCAAGTTTCCTCATTATTCAACTATCTAGGATGCAGTGAATGCCATAGTTCCATATTCATCACATGATAATTTTTATTAGGAGTGATAATATATCTATGAGTTTCTACCAATTAAGAACATGAGACTACATAATAACAATAAATTAGAGGTACTACCCTATATAGACTTACTTCATGATTTATTTTTTAATCGCACTTACATTGGAGATTTATTACATATTAGAACAAGTATAACTTTAGTTTCTTGTATTTTAAAAGATTAATATTAAAGGTATCTTAGGACTTCAATTAGTGAGTCACTTATAACTAAGTTTCATCCAATGTTTGAATGGAACAAATATATAAGAGGTGAAATTGAAACAATGGTTAAAAAGAGTGAGAAATTAAGCACCAAAGTGGGTATTTTATCCAATCTCATATCTAAGTTCAGATCAAGAATTGGGATAAAATGGTAACTTATGAATATACTATATGGTTTCCATAATACTACTTACATATAGGTAGAGTGGGTTCCCTTGCTTTCTTTATATTCTCTTGACCTTAGACAATATTGTAGCTTTAGGAAAGGTTATCAGTGTTATATTAAAGGGGAAATGTTCAAACTTGAGTAAAGGCTAGTTGGTGGAAATTTTTATATGATGTCATGTTTTTTAGATGTAATCATAGGTATTATCCACAAAACTTAAGGGGAACCATTTCTACCATCTATCGAGTACCTAGATAACATAATTTTTAATGATTACTCTTTCTTGCATATTTATAAATTTAGGAATGAAATCTAAATAATTTTTAAAGATGTTTATCCTCAATTATATCAAGATATTTATGGAAACCAAATGCATAAGATATATAAAAACATGAAAAGGAGAATATCTAAAATGGAATATTAATATTACTATCTATATTGTACTATCATTATAATCAAGGGAACCAGAGCACCTCCCCTATATTTTCCATTCCACATCCTAGATAAGGTCACTAAACAATAAATTTCACACTAATTATACAATATAGTAGATGAGGATCTTGGTGCCAAACACTAATCCTATTTTTACAAAACTCCCCTAGCCATTGACCAACTTTAGTTTAAAATAAAGGAGCATATCAATTTAGTGGGAAGTCCATGGTTCATTATGACTTAAAAGTAACCTAATATAAAGATTGGGACCCCAAGGAAAGAGTCATGAGTTATCTAAAGAAAATTAAAGAGAAAAATATCATCACAAAGCATGGTCACACATTATATGATCATGAAGCTATCTCACTCAATACTACATATTATTCTAAAGTTTGGATCCATATGAACAAGCATAATATGCCAATGATAATATATCACACAATCTAATATGACCTAAAAATCACTAAGGAGTGAGAAAATGAAATCATGGAATAAGTTGAAAGATGATGGAGTCATCAATGACATCAACTGCAATCTCAAAGAACCCATGAACAGGATCAACCTCCCTCTACTACATAATAATAAATTAATCCATCAAAGGGAGAGCATAGTATCTAAAGGGAGGTTAATATTAGATCAATAAGGACATTATAAAATTTATCCTTGGTCCTCATATAGTTCTCACTCATCTAGCTACTACCATTTTAATAATAATAAACACAATTATGAGTACCTTACCTCCTCTCGATGGACAAATAGGGACATTTTCTTAGGCACCATTGGCCCCACTTACTATAATTACACAATTAACTCTTCCTAAGTTTATGTAGAGTTATTTTACATCCCTTCCATCTACCCTTATTTCCCATAAAGAACCTCCAATGAGTCTACCTTAACTAGTTGCAATAAGTTTGGGATAACCTCCCAAACATTTCTTATTATACTAGTTTTCCTTCCATCCACTCTTTCTTCCATCACCATTATCTCACAACCAATCACTTGACTACCTACATTATTAATTCTTACTACCATGGATCCCTTAATTTTTTCACCTTCCCCTTCATCTCTCATTTCCCCCATAACCACTTACTAAGGGAAATTTAGAATTTACCCAACCTCTTTCAAAACGCAAAAATTAGAAGAAAGACCATTATCATGTCTACCTGTCTTAGAAGGACATCTTGATGAGGAACTAGGGATAGAAAATGAAGATATAGATTCACTAGTGGATTACCCCATGGATGAGGAAGAGGAAAATGTAGAAACTATGAAGTAAGTAGAGCAAGAATTCAATGAAACAAAAGTGAAGGATGAATTAGAGGAAGAGATAGAGCTAGAGAGGAAAAAAATCAATGAGTTTAGGGTGTTTAAAATAAGAATAAACTCTATTTGATACACATACCAACAAATTATTATTGAAGAATAAAATTAGGCCATTAATAAGTTAGTTTTTTCTCTTTCTCCTTCCCTTACAATTATGGATACCAATATAATTAATATAAATTTCATAAGATCTTCTATGTCTAGTTCCCCATCATATTATTTTTAATAATATATAGTATAAACCAAGCTGTTGTATTCTCATAGTAGATACCAAATCCCAAAGCAAGAGGCCACTAATAATATTGATTCTTCCTTTCTATCTAATACAAAACAAATAACATCTCCTAAAAAATAATGCATTTAAAAATTTTAGTATCTATTTCTATTTTTGACACTTGGTAACTACCTATTCCTTCAAAACTCTCAAATAAATTAGGGATGCCTCTATCACAGTCTACACCAATTCCATCCTTTATAATAGTCATCTCAAATATCCCATGCTAAATAAATTATGTGGTAGAAATTACACCTCAAAGAAGAGTCTCAAGATGGTAGAGGGTCATTTAGTCACCTTTGAAATTTCATATACACATAAGTGATTTAATTTTACCATAATGAATCACACCACCTTCCACATATACAAATTTTAAACAACCAAAAGAGAAAGGATAACTCATTGTGCCTCAATAGGTGAAGGAATTACAAGAGTGAAAAAGAGATAGGCAAGGCCTAGTCATAACAGTGTTACCTGAAGTCTCCACTCATTTTGATAAGAAGAGTGGTAAAATTCAAAGGGAAAGGAAGATAAAGTGGGTAAATAGTAACACAAGGTAATAAAAGTATTGGAACAAAGAGAAAATCTACTCCCCTTGGTGAAAAAGAATAATATGAATCTTAATAAACCCACTGAATATATGGAGGAATTTTGTTCTTTCATGGATTTGACTAGGGAGGTTATGAAATAAATTTACATAAGTCAAGATGAAGATAAAATAAAGACTTATACCAAATAAAATTATTTAATTTTCTCAAGAAATTTTGGATAACATTCCAAATTCATCCACCTAATAGATCTGGTTCAATTCTACACACAATTCAATACATAAATAAAGAGAACTTAGAAATAAAACCCATGAATAATATTAAACTCTATTATGATAATAAAAACCCTATAGAGTAAAAATATATAGGAAATTCCATTCCTATATTCAAGATGATATATACCTATAAACACTCAATAAATAACCACCTAAATCTCTTTTAAACTAACAAATATTAACAATACACAAATACATTATGATTCACAATATATCTGGTTAACTAAAACAAACCAAATTATATATTATTGTTATGTATACCAATAATATATTAATATTATTCTAATTAATAATGTGAACACACAATTATACCTCAAAAATAACCCCCTTGTGAACATTATTAATCATATCTCCAACCCCTTAATATGAGCATGGGGAGAATATACATATTCAAGAAGTGGCATGAATATAATCATATGCCAATACATACTTTTAGGTTTGAATACTACTATTTGAATATTTGTTGTCTAGATCTTATTACACATGACCACTACTATGAAAATGAACTCATCCCACATTTACTCCATGTGACTGTAATAGATGTGTCACTAGTTGATCATCTCCATAAAGAAGTAAGGTAGTTAGAGGATATATGTAGTTAGTTTCCCTCCTATACAACTATTCACCACCTTCCATTATAGCCACACTCTTCCCTTTATCCAAATAGCAGAGGTATTCCAAAAAATTAAGGAAATGAAAAACACACACAACTCAAAATGAAAATATCATGAGAAAAAAATCATCATTATCATCTTATGTAGACATGCTAATGTCTATTTCCACCCAAATAAAAACATCATAGATGATCTCCACTACCACTGAAGAACTATCCTTAGCATTATCTGGTTTGGCACAGAGCACACCACACTACATAAATAAAAAAACACACCACACATGTGAACAAAAATGTCCTTTTGTTCTTATTTAAACACACATTGAAAAAAACCACACCACATAAAATGTCACCAAATCTTCTTAGGGCCCATCATTGTTGACTAATGAGAAGCATAGAAAGCCTCAAAACTTTGTTTCCCCCTACTTCCAATTGAATAATTTGCTCACTCATCAAGAATATCAATGAATCTTAGATAAAGAGAAACTCCCCCCTTAATTTGGATGTCATGTACAAGTGAAAATATGTCCATGAGGCAAATTTTTTATTATTTTTACAATTTTAACAATGACTTTATATGACATAAAATTACCTATTGACATGACTCTTACAAACATTTATAAATAATGAATTTATAATTATCTGAACATAAGACACAAATTAAATGAATATACTAAACTATTAACTTTGACAACAAAAATCTTAAAGACACTTTGGATTTTTGATAAATTTTGACCAAAAATGACTAAATACATTGAAAAAAATAGACCCTATTAAACTTTAAAAAATTTAATAATAAAGGGAACTATAATTATGACATTAAAAAATGTCTAATACTATTTTGAAATTTATTTCACACATGGATATTACTAAATTAAATATATATATATATATATATATATATATATATATATATATATATATATATATATATAATGACATACCAATAAAATAGTGGACATGGATCAAACAAGACAAATGACTATATAAATTATGAAAAGACTCAAAATGTACTTTACCAAATGAATTTTTGATAAATATTAACAAAACTAGAACTATATTAGACACTCATTTAGTTAAAAAGTAATGTGAGTTCTTTTTGACCAAAACTCTAAAACATATCAATTAAAATTTCACCCTAAATACTATGAAATTTAAACTAAATGACTCAACTAATCTAAAAAAATTAACTCACCTTATTCCATAGAAAATTAAAATTGATACACACTTGACCGAAAATATATCTTAGAATAGCTAGTCACCAGGAGATGTTGAGTGAGATAATACGTAGATCTAAGTAGTATCCAACATATTAATGGCATCACAAGATGGTAAAGCCATAGGTGAGAGAGTATTATGCTTGATCTCACTTGACAATATTGAGATTGTATGATATATGAATATGAAAAATACACAAAAATGGTAATGAAAGTTTACGTAGGTCTATGTACTCATCTAAACCTCATTTATTAGATAAAACATCTATTAAGCATGGGATATACTAAGGGGGGTGAATCAGTATATCATATATCTTATAAATCTTTTCCTTAACCAAATTCCACTTAATCAAACATTCAAGATATGTAATAAAACTCAAAAAAAAAACACCACACAAGATAGAGAGAGACACTAGATATAATGTGGAAACCCAATGTGGGAAAAACCATAGAGAACAATCTCAAGTATATGAATGAGTACAAACCCAAACAATATTCACAAGCTAAGCTTGTAGGAACACCATACCCCTTTGCTGAGTACCAACCCAGCTACTATTCATGAGCACCAACCCACAGGAGCACCAACCCATAGGATCACCAAACCCTTTGCCGAGCACCAACCTAGAAACTATTCATGAGCACCAACCCATAGGAGCACCAAACCCTTTGCCAAGCACCAACCCAACAATAATTCATGAGCACCAACCCATAGGAACACCAACCCCTTTGCATATACCACACACCTATCTCTCAATGTTGTTATCTCAACAAATGATAGATTAATACAACATATCTTTCCTCTCTCTTACCTTTGCTCTTCTAAGCTAGATATAACAAATACAAATCATATTCATCTCTCACAATTGCTCTTCTAAGCTAGATATTACAATATCAAATCAACCTCTATCTTCCATACTTTCAAATGGCTTCTCAAGCCTTTATTTATAGCTTTCCAAATGACCTTTGGCCTTCCCCCTTTGTGACCCTTCAATCCTCATGGAAAATGGCACCAATCTTGGATGACCCTTCATATTCAAGCCTTTGAAAAGTCATGTGGTGACCCTTCATGACCAAAAACGTCCTTCCCACTTTTGTCCTTATCTTTGGTGACTTTTCATATTCTTCAAAGTGTCCCTTCATGAGAAATTCCCCAAGATGAGAAGTTCATACTCTTTTGCCTTCACTTGGTGACTCTTGGTATTCCCCAAGATGACTCTTCATGGGAAAATGCATCCCATCCTTCTTTTGTTTTTACCCCATGGCTCTTTGACTTCTCCATGGGCCCTTCTTTTGTCTCATATGCAACCAAAAATATATTCATTAATATTAAATAAATATTAACTCATATTATCCAAGATATATTTATTATAAACAACATTGAATGTAATGGGGCCTTTATCACCAATAATGCTAGACCTTTGACATCAATGACAATATTTCCAACAATCTCCTTCTTTGTCATTGATGGCAACCTCAATCCTAAAACTACCATATCTTGTCACCTGCACATACTATCATTTGAAAACATACAGTAACTCCCCCTTACGGTAGTGACCTGTACCTGTTCCTTGTACCTATTTCTACACTTCTACCTATACCTATTATTCTCCCCCTTTGACATCAATGGCAAAGGGCCTACCTAGAGCTAACACTTAGCCCCCCCCTCACTTGATGCTAAACATCAATGCTAAGAAGTAATAGAAATTACTCCCAACTCCTCTTGTTGATCTTTGAATGTATCCTTTGATCGTGCCTTTGAGAAGATATCTGACAATACGTACACATTGTTCCTTATCCTTTGAGCATTTACAATCAACTCATTTGAATATTTTCTTCTAATATCACAACCTTATTTATGAAACTTTAATGTATATCCTTGATCACATATTTGACTAAAACTTAATAGATTATGCTTAAGACATTTTACATATAAAACATTCTTAGTCATTGTTCTACCATAATCCAAACTAAAAGTACCTTTTCCAGCTATCTTGGCAGTGGTTTTATCTCTGAATCTCACTGTACCACCATTGATCTTCTTTAGATATATGAATTTATTTTTATCTCCTATCATATGCCTCGAACATCCGCTATCAATTAACCATGGCTGATCTTTACCTCTTACATGTAGAGCTGTCTGAACCATAATAGAATATTCATGTTATTTCTTCTACCATGAACATGTCTGAACCTTCTCCTTGATGAATGGAGCTTTGAGACTCTGATCCTTCTTCTTGATGAGTGGAGCTTTGAAGCTCTGGTCCTTCTTGACTGACTCGAACATGCTTCTACAATAAAGAGCCATGTGTTTGAAGTTGTTGCACTTGTAGCATACTATGGTCTCTTCATCAAAGCTTGACAGAGGAGCAAAAGAGTTGTGGCTTCTACTTGACTCTACTTGACTTTCCTTTTCCTTATTTCTAAAATTGTTAGCTCTTTTTCTACATTCTAATTTATTGTGACCATATCCATTACAATAAAAACAATAGCCATAAAAATAAGACCTATCTGTATATCTCTGACCTGATTGCCTTTTGTAGCTTTGTTCCTTCTAGCCTTCTCTATTTGGAATGTCCTTTGTATTCTTCACTTCTCCCCATTTTGTTTCCTCTTGTGTAAGAGCTTCAGCATTTTTATTTTCAAAACGGATCCCTATCTTATCTTAATATGATTTTTGACTTTCCAATATCTTATTTAGCATGTTAGTGCTATCTTCAAATTTTGAATCACTAACTACTTTATCACTAACTACTTTCTTAATATCTTCTTTTAAAGAGGAAATTTCAATAACATACCTTTGACATTCTTTTATTGCTATTTACAACTATGTTGTGAGGTCTTCTTCATTCTCCTTTGCTTCTTCAAAGTGTGCTTGTAGATCTTCAATCATTTCCTTTGACTCTTGTTCATTTTTCTTAATCTGGCACTTTAATCTTCGATTCTTCTTCTGAACAGCTTCTAACTCTTCTAAGGCAAAAATGATCTCTCCTTCCATATTCATTTCAACTTCCTCCTCTTCTTCTTCTTAATCACCTTCATGTATGGTCATGAATAAAATCTTTTCTTCTTCTTAATCACTGACTCCACTATCTTCACCTAAGCTAGGATCCTTAGAATACAGTCTCTTCTTCTCGAATCCCTTCTTAGATTTGCCTTTGAAATTCTTCTTGTATGTAGGCTTTTATTTTTCATTATCATTAACCTTATATGGGCATCTAGCTAAAAAATGTCTAATCTTTCCACAATTAAAACATTTAAAAGGTAATTTTTCTTGATATTTACCTGTTCCTCTTTTCGTCTTGCAAATAAAAAGTGCTCCATTGTCATCTTCATCATCACTAGAACTATCACTTGATTCTTGAATCTTAGCTTTCTCCTTCTTTGATGTCTTGAAAGCCTCTTCTCTCTTTAAGGGTTTATCTTATTCTGTCCACATCTCATATGCCATGAGAATACCATGAAGCTCATCCATCTTTAGCTTGGCTAGATTCTTCATCTCCTTGATTGCCGAAAGCTTTGCATCATATCTCATTGGTAGAGATCTCAAAACCTTTTACACCACTATTGACTCATCTAACATTTCTCCAAGACCTTGAATCTGATTTACAATTTGATCAACTCACAAAATATAACTTGTTATATCTTCTTCTTCTTCCATCTTCAAACTTTCAAACTACCTTCTAAAAGTCTGCAGCTTAGCTTGCTGAACCTTTCCATCACCTTTGTAAATATTCTCAAGTTTTACCCAAGTTTCATGAGCAGATTTACATTGCATAACTTTAACAAATTTAGATTCACATAAACCACATAAAATAACATTTAAAGCTTTATCATTACATTCACTTGCCTTCTTTTTTGTTGAAGTAATTATACATGTCTATGGCTCTTCATATTCCTCCACCACTGATTTCCATATGTTGAATCTAAGGGCCATCAAATAAACCTTCATTCTCATGCTCTAAAAATCATAATTTGTTCCATCAAACAAAGGTGCCTTATTTTAAGAAAATCCTTCCTATGACCCAACCATCGTGCTTTCCCGATCTACCTTCAAGCTATAAAAATTTTCAAAAAGGAAACTGCTCTGATACCAATTATTAAGCACAAGACATACTAAGAGGGGGGTGAATCAGTATATCATATATCTTATAAATCTTTTCCTTAACCAAATTCCACTTAATCAAACATTTAAGATATGTAATAAAACTCAAACAATAAACACCACACAAGATAGAGAGAGACACTAGATATAACGTGGAAACCCAATGTGGGAAAAACCATAGAGAACAATCTCAAGTATATGAATGAGCACAAACCTAAACAATATTCACAAGCCAAGCTTACAAGAGCCATACCCCTTTGCCAAGTACCAACCCAACTACTATTCGTGAGCACCAACCCATAGGAGCACCAACCCCTTTGCCGACCACCAACCCAACAACAATTCATGAGCACCAACCCACAGAAGCACCAACCCCTTTGCCAAGCACCAACCCAGCAACAATTCGTAGCACCAACCCCTTTGCTGAGCACCAACCCCTTTGTGTATACCACACACATATCTCTCAATGTTGTTATCTCAACAAATGATAGATCAATACAACATCTCTTTCCTCTCTCTCACCTTTGCTCTTCTAAGCTAGATATAACAAATACAAATCATATTCATCTCTCACAATTGCTCTTCTAAGCTAGATATTACAATATAAAATAAAACTCTATCTTCCATATTTTCAAATGGCTTCTCAAGCCTTTATTTATAGCTTTCCAAATGACCTTTGGCCTTCCCCCTTTGTGGCCCTTCAATCCTCATGGAAAATGGTGCCAATCTTGGATGACCCTTCATATTCAAGCCTTTGAAAAGTCATGTGGTGACCCTTCATGACCAAAAACATCCTTCACACTTTTGTCCTTATCTTTGGTGACTTTTCATATTCCTCAAAGTGTCCCTTCATGAGAAATTGCACCCTTACTCTTTTGTCTTCACTTGGTGACTCTTGGTATTCCCCAAGATGACTCTTCATGGGAAAATGTGTCCCATCCTTCTTTTGTCTTTACCCCATGGCTCTTTGACTTCTCCATGGGCCTTTATTTTGTCTCATATGCAACCAAAAATATATTCATTAATATTAAATAAATATTAACTCATATTAGCAAAGATATATTTATTACAAACAACATTAAATGCAATGGGGCCTTTATCACCAATAATACTAGACCTTTGACATCAATGACAATATTTTCAACATCTCATTTGAATGGGAATAGTAGCTAGAATTTCTGATCTGGTGCATAGAGTAGAATGGATAGAGAAAGTGTATATTTGAACTTTCACTGGTAGACCATATGAAATAGATCTAAAATGTAGACTCAATGGATCTTCATTATTTTTTTATAAATATAATTTTTGTATCTATAAGGGAAAAATAGAGTAGAAAATCCCCTTAAATTTTCATTATGCTTTCATCACACATGGAATCTTAAACCTCTCTGATACCAGATGATAGATCTAGTTGAATTCTAAAAATGATTCAATACATAAATAAAACACAAGAATAATAGTAAACTCTATTGTAATAATACAAACCATATGGAGTAAAATCTAAAATAATGTCTCATGAAGAATCAACCATGATGTGTATGACTATTAGTACTAATTTCCCTTGGTCGTCTAACATTTATACATCCCTTCATGATCATATCCTTAATATAAATCCTATATCCCACCACTAAATCAGATCCTTAATCAAATGATTATCATACTTTACCCTCCTTAGTGGCACTTTATTTCTTAGGGACTATGATGAAACCTTGTTATGAGGTTCAGAGGAAGCAGAATCAATAATCAATGAATATTAAAATAATATTAATGTAGTCTAAATTAGAAACAATATTCTAGTAAAGAAGTTATCTAGAGTGGGTATGGGTTAGAAGTCACATGGTCAACATCATTCATATTAAAAGTCTCCAATAAGTTGGGATTCCATCAAATCATTAAAGAATGAAAATAAAAATCATAAAAAAAATAAAAATATAAAGAGAAATAATCTATCTAAAGGTGAAACCATTATTATGGTGATTTGGACAAGTACCATGATGAAAACTAGTTTATGTTGTCATGCGTAAATAATACATTATCTACAATTACTTTGACACTCATGGGTAAACCCATCCCCATATAAATTATTTATCATAACTATCTTTTTGAAACAATATTATCCATCCTTATCCAAGTCCTCATCCTAGACCATCCCCTTATCCATCCTATCATAACCATCCTTTCTTCCCATATTGACCTTGATAATGAACTAAAATAATTCTTGAGATTTGTTTTGCAACCATATTGGCATATCCATTGAATTTAAATTTAAAAATTAGACACTTGGTTCACATGTAACATGGTCCTTAGTGATCCCTAATCCATTCCTAGTCATCCATCATCACATCTGAATATCATCCAACATCATCATGTATCCATTCATCTATTCTTCACATCCCACATCACTTTCCATATCCGCTGCTATAAGTGAATTTTCCATTTTCTAGTTGCCTTTTAAAATACATCCATAAAAAAATTATATAATTATTCCAAAAATTAGAAATAAAATCACAAAATCTATAAAACTCCTAAAAATTAGAAAATAAATTTTTTATAAAGTCATAAAATCCAAAAAACATTTATCTTATTCACACTCACGTTTAAATCTTTAGCCACTTTTACATCATGATTCCATCCTTCATCAAGATACATAATTACCAATTGAATCCCATTACATATATCATTACTATGGACACCATCCAACTATCCATATCATCAAATATTGCACTTGGATTTTGACTTGATCTATGATAAGATGATTTATATATATATATTTTTTTAAATTTTGTGTGTGTTCTTGTTAGTTTGCCTATTTTATTTTCTTATTATTCCTTGAATCAGTTCATATACATGTGAAAATAGAGTCATCATGGTTTTTCCATATCATGGTACCTCCTTTCATGTGATTGTACTTAAGTCTATCCATTGGTATACATCAACAACATCATCATGATTTTTCCATATTATGGTGCATTTTTACATTTTGTATGTTAGATTGGGGTAAAATCCTTATGAAAACTATGGATAGGTCACCATGGTGTTTTATAATTTTACATATTGTCATGTGTGAAATTAAAAATCATGTTGAAAATCATGTGGAGACACATGCTAAAACAATGGTATATACCCTCACAAAATAATCATCCATATATTAACATCCATTTACTTTAATAAGCAATCTAATAATAATATTCATATCTAACCAATATCAAAGTCGACTCATCTAGTCATCTTCCTCATTCCTTATTAGATATTTCCCTAATAGGTGAATTGCATCAGTTTGAGGTCCATTTGGACTATGTAGGCAATACTTAGTCACATGGAATTTCCAAAGTCATCTTATCTATTCCCATTTCCATTTAAATTCCTATCAATTCATTTTCTCTCTCAACATCCATTTATTCTAACAAACTATCCATATCTAAAAATCATTCTCATGGCTCACATGTCTAGAAATCACTTTGTTACTCCACTATCAAATCCAATCCCATCTAATCTTATCCTCATCCATCATGTATCTAATTTGACCCAATATTATCCAATTCAATATAACCACATCATCCTTAAATCCTTATTGCATCACTTTGGGGTATCCTTGTGTGCTCAAGTTTTTTGGCTTCTTCATTTTTGGGAACACATTATACCATCATCACATAATTATACATAAACCAATCAAATCATTCATTATCATGCCATCTTTAATAATTTAAATAGTCTAAGTCCTTGGTTTATGATTTAAAATCAATAAATCAATAAATTATTCAATCAATTATCCATATAATACCAACTCACAAATTTTTCTCTCTTTTATGTATCCTTTCTTGGGGAAAATCAAGAATGAAAATTTTCCATGGGATATATCATTCATTAATCTTCCCTAATTTGGGAAAAACAAAGTGTGAAGCTCATATAAATATGTATCCTTCCAAAATAAATCTTGTTTGAGGAAAATCCATCCATCATCATCAAAACTTAAAGTGTGTAAGTATTAGCTCAGTTGGGTTGATATCTCCCATATGTTAATCTCATATTTTCCATCCACCATCATCCTTATATTCAATCATCATCACATCCTAAAACCCAACCCCTCTTTCTTCATCACCCAACCATTTATTATTCCATTATATCCCCTTCATTTTTATTTTAGAGAGTGCATCCATTTCCTTCACTCCTACATACCCTCTTTAGGTGGCATCATCCATCCATTACATTATTTCATGCATTATCATCTAACCTTCATAATTCCACCCCTTTTTAACTTCTTATTTATTTTAATAACCATTACTCCATCCATAATGTATTGCAACACCATTTTAAAGAAGGGAAAATATAAACACTTAAAATTAAACTCTTCATGTTAATTTTAATCATCTTTATGATTCAAATTAGAATAAATATTCTAATCAAATCTTCTATCTAATCTAACATCTTTATAAAATTAATATTCATCTCCCCTAACCAATTAATCATATACATTTCATAACCTTATCCCATACCACTAATAATAAAATCCATATTAATCATTCTAATTAATAATTTTTATTAGTTTATAATATAATCCATGTACATTTCATTTTTTCATAAAGCAAATAAATCCTATTTTCTATCTCAAATCCATTATATTATCACATCACATCCCTAAATCCTAAAATCCTCACTTCACTCAAGATACCCAATATAATTATTCAATCCCACTTATTCTGATCCATGTCATAAACCCATTCCTCATGAGTGCATATTATTACACACTCTAACCTCTTCGTACATGCTCAACCTCCCTCATTTATGAGGAAGAGGACTCATCCTCTACCATCCATCTTAATCTTAATCTAATGGCTCATATCAATCACAAAAATATATAAATAAAGGGATTACTATCCATTTTAAAAAAAATATCATTACATAATTAATTTTTGAATCACTTTGATTTAATTCAAACACCATTACATCACATCATCCAAACAAAACATCATCTTTGCAATGCAAGGAGTTGCTAAATTATTTATAAGCTTCACAAAAAGGATTTGAAACTACATAACCATAACATAAATATCAAATAATACATCAAGAGGATTGATTATAATTGTGTTAAGTTAAGGTATTTCCATCTTCTCTCAATTTGAGATTATATATTTCATTTATTAGCTATGATTTCATTTTTTATGCAGAGCATCACAAGTTGACAGAGGGTGTTAATGAGTTTAAGAGATTCATAATGTCTATAATTAGTATTGTTTGATAATTATAAGTCTTATAAGGTCATATATGGTATTATTAATCATTATGAGTATTGATATGGTGTGTTATTAGGTCATTTTGAGTTTCCCTCCAAAAAGGGAATTTTAAATTTTGAAGTTGGAATTTTGGCTTTGAATGGTAGTTTGAGTTTTGAGTGAAATTATAATGTTGATGAATTATTATGAAAGATAATATAAGGTAATACTATTGTTTTAAATATGTTTTTATACGTGTAAAACATGGTCAATAAAGATAATCCAAGAAAATTGGTATGTAACTACCACCCTACATGGGAGATGGCCATGTAAGAGAGTTATTTTGCATATTTGGCATAATAAAAGGTTAGAAATGAATGTAAGTGAGTAATTTGAGTATTATTAGGTTATTATATGAGGATAAATCATAATTATATATTAATATAGTCTTAAAATTTTAATAAAATATCAAGATTGAAAGAAAACTCTATCTACCTTGTAAATTTTGTGTTTGATTATTGTAAGTGACTGAGATCAAGGAATAAAGAATGTTTTAAAGAGAATTTGTTAAATTAAATCAGATTAATGACATGTGAAAAATATAAAATTTTGTATTTATTTTTATGAATTGGTTTTTTATGATCATTTTCCTATTAATCCTAAGTTTATTTACATCACAGCCAAACTAGGAGCAATTCTACCAGTGCACAGTCAAGATTGTCAAGTGATATATTATTGATAGTTTTTAAGTGGTTATTAATTATTAGTATTATAATAATAGTATATAATGTATTATTTATTATAATAACCCATTTATATTCACCAAAACCCATTTATAGGTGTAAGAGACAATTGAAATTGTCACACATTCCTATAAAGCTCACTTAGAATTCAATAGTAGTGATTATTGGAGATGTTTTGGGGTTGAAAATGGATAAATAAATATTTTATAAATTTATTTTAGGTGGTTAATACCATAAAAAAACAATTATTTTCATTTTAAATCAATTAAATATCAAAATTTTCCTTTTTATTAGCTCTTGGCCTTGTATAGCCCTGTATATACCTAGACCTAGGTTTTGAAACTTGCATCTTGCATAAATATTATTCACACCAAGAATTTTTTATAAAAATTTGGAATATATTTTAATTTTATGTGATAAATATTATTCATGTGGTTTTGGGTTTGTATATTTCCTTATAATATGGCCACTAGAACCGTGGGATTACACTAGGCCTAAAGAGACCTAATTGCTAGAGAGGTATGTTGAGTTAGGTGGTCTCCATTGAGACTCGGGTATTAAAATTTTTTATGAATATAAAATGGTATAAAGGGTATCTAAAATATATTCACTTTGATTTTAATATTTTTATATTCTTCAAACCTACTATATTTGTGTGAAAATAGAGCTACTAAAGGATAGGTCTTTAAGAAGAAAGTGTAGATTGGTTGAGAGTGAAAACTTTGGGATTAATAATTATGATAGAGTGTGTAAATAAGAGACAAAATAATATATCTATGGAAATATAATACCTATAGATAATAAAATAACCTTGGATCATGTTTTAGGCTTTTGAGGCCCATGAACCTATATGTGAGAATGAGCAAGCATGAATCAATAATGGAGAATAGAGTTTAGAAAAGTGAGTATGAGAGGATGATTTTTATGATAAGTATTTGAGAGATTGAAAATTAAAATAATGGATTATATGTGTTAAACATATAGAGGAGGACTATATGAAGCAAGGAGGCTTATGAGCTAGTGAAGCTAAAAATGACCCAATGTCAAGATAGAAACAAAGTACCTGTTAAAATCAATAAAAAAAAAGTTTAAAGAAAGGAATGAAGGATGAAATAAGAGGTGAATATATGTATTAGGATAAATATGGATCATATATTCATTAGTTGGTATCAGAGTAGGTAATCTCTTAGAATAGTTTATGAATTTTAAGTATTAAAGGTTGCTATTTGAGGTTGCATGAAGTTGAGTTGTAGATGAGAAGAAGTTTGAAGGAAGGTATATAAACCATGAATAAAGTTTGAGAATTGTTAGAGAAAGAGGAAAATATAGATTTAATAGTTTTTGGTAGAATATTATCCCTAAGAATAGAGAAGAAAGACCCCAAGAAGAGGAGTAGTTCCAAGGTGAAGAAGACTTAGACAAGAGTGTCAATAGACTAGGTAGAGGAGATATCCTAGGTTGAGACACCAAATAAAGGTTAAAAATATTTTATTGAGATAATATGAAGGTAGATAAGGTAAATATGAGTAAGGTCTTATCTAATTTATAGTACCACAATAAAAGAAATAAGAAGGAAGACCCAAAGAGAAAAGGGTTAGTTGTTGAAAAGGAGATGAGTGAGATAGATAAAAGGATAGAGAGGATAAGGATCTTATTGGAGATCATTAAATAAGAGTAAATACAATGGTATGTATGGGTAATGAGGATCAAGAGAGTTAAGTGTCATATAATTATACTCATGGAGAAAAGAATAAATATTGCCATGAGAGACAATGAGAAGTAAAAGAAGTTGTTATGTAGGCAACTCAAGGAGGAGATGAAGTTCATGATAGATGAATAGGTTGGTAGGAAAAAGGAAGGTGAGAATAACCTTAAAGAGAATGTGATATTCATGGAGTATGATGATATAAGGTAGGTAAAGGTATTATAAAAGCAACCTAATAAGGGGAAGATAGAGGCAAACAAGCCTTAATATTTTAAATCTTATGATTTCTTACAATGTATGTATGTAGGTAAAAAAGTGAAGATGATGTCTATTTTGACATAAAACTTGAAATAATGAAGGAAAGAGATAATTAACAACATGATTATCTAAAATAATAGGTTTATTGGGTATACATGTATATTGGTACAATGATTTATTACCCTAAAAGAGGAGAGATTCTTTGAGAAGGAGATATTCAAGAAGACAGATGCCTTATTGAAATCATGAAATAAGAAGAATCAAATCAAGGAGAATTTGAAGAGGCTAAAGATTCTCAAGGTTTGGTTTTTAATTACTATTTTTTATGATAAATATACTCACATATCAACTGATGAATATGTTTAATATAAGGAAATAATTATATTATTTTATAGGTTCATTAAAAGAAATAATGAAGTTGAAGCACCTCATAAAGTTATTGAAGAAATTTATATACAAAAAAGGAGTATAAATTGAAACTAATTAAGGATGAATCCAAAAAACAAGTTATTGTATAAGATGTAGAATTTGGTATGTACTAATCATGGTGGTTTAGGTATGGAGATGTAAGAGAGGGAGTCAGTTCATGATCACATGGAGATAAGAATCAAGGAGGCACAAGATTTCATGATAGATCCAAGGAGAGAGGATGAGAACTATAATCCTCACAAAGGAGATTATTAGATGAATAATATATGTTTGGAAGAGGACAAGATTAATCCAAATATTATCTAAGGAATAAGAGTATATCAACATTGAGAAATCAAAGAGAGGGTAATATTAGCCCAAGAACCAGTCCAAGTAGCATGCAAAAAGAAGAAGAATAAATACTCATAAAAAGAGAGATAAACACAAGTAATAGAATAAGAAAATGAATAACTATAAATGTAAGTAGTTAACCTATTCGATGGGTAATGTTATAGTTGAGTCAGTTATTTTTATTCATGATGATAATAAGATGAAAATTTATAAAGTAGTGTTATATTATGATGAAAATGAATTGACCAAGGAGATATCATATCAATGTAAGAAATTAGGATCTAATATGAATCACCATGATAATGTGGATTATCATAAAGGTGAAAATAAAGAGGATATGATTGAGACTATGAAAATGTTTAAGATGAATAAGAATATATTATAGCATGAGAACAAATTAAAAATCATTATCGAGAAGATATACCAGTAAGGATTGCATGAAAAAACCATGATAAAGGTGGAAGGAATATATGGAGTAGGAGTAATATTGAAGAATAAGAACCATAAATTTGTGGTAGATAATGAAAAAGAGAAGTAAAATATGGAGGAGATGTAATATAAGTGGAAAAAGAGTTACAATAGATTATGTACTTCATGGAGGTAGAGGATGAGTTGGAAAAGAGGTGAAACAAGGCAAGAAGACAAAGAAAAAGGAACCAAATGAGAAGAAAGTAAAAATATAAAGATAAGATAATAATATCATAAGAGTAAGAATTGGAAATTAAGGAAGAAATTAGACAAAGTACATTTGAGAAAAAAGCTCAAATTTTTCCCACTTAGGGAGATTGATGCAGAGCATCACAAGTTGATAGAGGGTGTTAATGAGTTTAAGAGTTACATAATGAACATTATTTGTCCTATGTGAGTATTATATGTCTTATATGTTCCTATATCATACGTTTTAGTCATTAAGAGTCTTGATATGGTGTGTTATTAACTCATTTAGAGTTTCCCACCGAAAGAGAATTTGAAAATTTAGTTTTAAGTGGTAGTTTGAGTTTTGAGTGAAATGAAAATGTTGATGAAAGATTATGAGAGGTAATATTAGGTATTATGAATGTGTGTAATATGTTTTTATATGTTAAATACATGGTCAAGAAATATAATCCAATAAATTGGAAATGTAACTGCACCTTATGTGGGAGATGGCCTTATAAGAGAGTTATTTTACATGTTTGGCATGATAAATGGTTAAAAATGCATCTAAGTGAGGAATGTGAGTATTAGTATGTTATTATAGGAGTATACATTTTAATATATAGGATTAGATTCTGAAAAATTCAATAAAAAATCAAGATTGAAATAAAATATTACCTGCCTTTTAAATTCTATGTTTGATTGTTGTAAGTAACTAAGATCAAGGAATAAAGAATGTTTTAGAGATCATTTTTAAAATTAAATTATATTCATGGAATTTGAAAAATATTAAATTTTTTATTTCTTTGTATGAATTTGTTTTTTTTTAATAATTTTCTTGTTAATCCTAAGTTCATCTACATCACAGTCAAACTAGGAGAAATTCTGCCAATACACAGTCAAGATTGTCAAATAAGTGATATATTGTTGGTAGTTATTTAAGCGGTTATTATTTTTTAGTATCATAATAATATTATAAAGTGTATTATTTTTTATTATAAACAATTTTTAGGTCCATAAAACTAATTATAAGTGTAATATATAATTGAAATTGTTACATAGTCCTATAAAAATCACTTAAAATTTTATAATAGTGATTGTTGGAGATGTTTGGGGGATGATAATGGAAAAATAGATCTTTTATAATCTGATATATTGTGGTTTATACCCTAAAAATAATTTATTTTCATTTTAAATCAAATAAAACTAAAAAATTTCCCTTTTGCTAGCCCTTGGCCTTGTACAGGCATCTGTACACCAAGACCTAGGGTTTGAATATTGCATCTTGCATAACTATTGTTCATAATAGAAAAAAATTATAAAAATTTGTAATATATTTTATTTTTAGGTGATATAAATTATTAATTTTTTTTTGGTTTGGTAAAATTTCATATAATATGGTCACTAGAACTGTGGGATTACACTAGACCTAAAGAGACCTAATTTCCAAAGATCTATGTTAAGTAAGGTGGTATCCATTGAGATTTGGGGTCATAAAATTTTGTAAAAAGATAAAAATGGATAAATTTTATGTTTAAATTCTTTAAAATTTATTATAATATTTGTATATTATTCACACCTACTAGATTTGTGTGAAAATAGGGCTATTAAAGGATAGGCCTTAAAGAAGAAAGTGTAGATTGGTTGAGAGTGAAAACTTGGAGATTAAGAATTATGATAGAATGTTTAATGGAGATAAAAAATACAAATTGGATGGCCATATAATACTTAGAGATAAGACAAGAGCCTTGGACCATGTTTTAGGCTTTTAAGGCCTATGAACCTATATGTGAGAATGATCAAGCATGAATCAAGAATGGATAATGGAGTTTTTAAAAGTTAGTATTAGAGGATAATGTTGATTCTAAGGATGTGAGAGAGAATAGAGTAATATTATGGATGATACTTCTTCAAGATATAGAGTAATACTATATGAAGTAAGTAGGCTTATGAGCTAATGAAGCTAAGAATGACCCAAGTTTTAAAATAGAAGCAAGGCACACGTTAAAAGAAAGAAATAAGAGTTCAAATAAAGGAATGAAGGATGAAATTAGAACTAGGGAGTTGTATGATTATTTCTATAGACCATATATTCATCAATTTTTTTAATATATAATTATTTACATTTTGATAACTCATCGATGTCTTGTGTATACAAATTATAGCCTATATCTCCTTATAAAAATATATTTTTATCCATTAGAAACCTAATAATAATATAATTAGGGATATGAATACCCTTACCTAGAGTTGACTTGCCTTGGCTAAAGTCACTATAATTCTATGGAATCGAATTGATAAGAATAACATTTAAAACATGAATAGTCCTCATAAATTTGGACTTGGATTTTTCAAAGAGGATAAGGTTAAGAACTTGATTCAATGGAAGCTTAGATTTACTAATTTGATTACGTAAAATGTAACTATTAAGGTATATAAGGAGGAAGTAAGGAATATTAACCTTAATCATGTGTTGAAAAAGGTTGAGGGTGTGAAGTTGTAGGATAAGACACATTTGAACGTCCCCTTAAGTGTAATATAATTTATAATAAGAAGAACCACTTTATTCAAAGGATTTGGAAAATAATCACTAGAGTATCCTTCCTGGAGCTTGCTCAAAATTTCATTACCTCTAAGAATTGTTTTGATAACTTCCTCTTTCATCTAATTAGCCTTGTATAATATTTTCCCCTTAAGAGGTGGACATGTATCATTAACAATGACATCCTCATACACACTAAAAGTGATGAATTTAATAGCATTTTTTCCTGGTATTACATGACAATTTGAGTTATGTAGAGAAAACACTATCAAACCCTTTTAAAAATTTCCATGAAATTAACCATCCAAACTTTACAAAGAATATTTCATATGATGAGATATTGGATGATAATATCATAGTTGATTGGTTCAATTATAAAACATTCTCCTCCCATATTTAAAACAAAAATGATACTGCCAGAGAAATTGAATTTATCATCAATATTTAGTTTCAATCTATGTCTAGTTTGAAGTTTAATAAAGTCTAAAATTTTAAGCCATATTTGTGGCTTAACATTACATGAATATTCTAGAAGATCATGCTATAAGCTGGATTAAAAATTGATTTTAAATTATAAATGATTAAACACATGTTTACAAATTACTTATTTATATTATTACCTAAATAAAATAAGGATTTACAAGATAATATGCACTAAGAGTTTACAAAATACTATGATTAAATATTCCATTGATTACTAGATACCCATGTTTTAATCTATTATATAAATTTAAATTAAATTTATCAATTCAAATGTCCACATTTTGAGGTATACTACTAAATTAAAAATATATATTTAATTTAAGACTCTTGGTCAAGAAATAATACAAGTTTTCTCAAAGAAATGGGACAACATAGGTTTTGTTTCATAAAAATAGACTCATAAAATTTTATAATTCAAGCCATGATGACAATAAAGAAATGGGCATGCAAATGTATAGTGTTAATAGGATTGAATAAACCCAAGATTTAATTTGAAAAATAGTTAATATCTTAGTAATATTTTAAGGGTTTTTAGAAACCATAATTTGAAGGATTGTTTAAAAATATTGATTTTACCATGTATTTTTACCCTAAGTCTAGTTTTAACAAAAATAAGAAATATACTAGTTGAAATTAAATAGATCTAAACATACAAGAAGGGGAGTACATAATTTATATTTATATAAATGATATAATGATAAATAATTAAAACTTCCTCAATGGAAAAAGACTAATAAACTATAAATGTCAAAGGGGTGATAAATGATCACACTTGTTTATTGTATTGGTAATATGTTATTTATAAAAACTATGTAAATTATGTGTAACATGCTCCTAAAATATAGAAACTATGAATTGTTGTAGGATATACCCATATAGTGTAATTAAACTATACCTATGTATATATTATGAATACATACCTACATGGTTGTGAATATATAAATGTGTTTACATTTATCTTATTAAGGTTTCATAGTCTTGTTTTTATGTCACTTGTTCACTGTCACCTTATTTTTTCTCGTGTACATTTAATTTAAAATATGTTGGGTAGAATGTACAAAATAGAGATATCTCCTCCTTTACCTAACTTAACAATCCAAAATAAAATAAAAATTATGGATTTAGGAAATTAATAAAGTACCATTACAAACTACATATCCCTCATATATGAAATCAAACCTCTACATTATTTTATGATTGTGTATATGGAATAACTCAAGTGAGGTTTTATAAATGTCCTCTTCTCTAGAAGTGATGATTCAAATACATGCACTCTAATACTATCCTTTGACACAAGGTAAATGTTGAGAGACCAAGATAGAATGATAATTTCATAAGTGTATGAGATTTAATGAAGTTTTATTTGAGTGATGATTAGATATAGTAGTAATATTTGAGATGGATTGGATATTTATATTCACAGATGTCTTATGCTTCCTTATTTTAGATAGATTTATAAATGGATTTAAAATACCTTGTATAAATGGGTTAATATAGGATAGTGTTTGCATGTTATCTAACTATAGTAATGTAGGAATCAAGAGTTGAGGCACATGATTAAAAAAATGGTCTGATGGGCCAATAAATTTAAAAGGTATAAAACCATAGGGTGTACATATTTATTCTAAATAGACCTGTACATTATACAAGATTGAATTGAGAATGAATTTGATTATGTTTTCACAATAAGACTAGGTAATAAGTAATAAATAATCTAGACACATTAATGGATACCCTTTTGATAATTGTTGGGGTGATTTTAGGATAAATGGACCAATTTTATACCTATTTTGGGGAAAATGTAGTCCTATAAATAAGATAAAATGCAAAAAAAATAGATAAGGTAAATTAAGGATACAAAACTAGGATTAAGTGTCTTTTATCAAATTTGGGTGTGTAAAATGTGTTCCTTTAGTATTTCACAAAATCCCAATTTATTATTCCTATAATCACCCAAAAGTGGTATTTGATTGCTAAGAGTACTACTTGAGACTACATATCCCTAGCTTAACCCTAGACCAATCCTAGAGCCTATTATCATAGTTATTTAGCTTTTATGTAGGCCAAAGTCATCCCCAATAATCCTTAAATTAGCTCGAAAACCTCATTTATTAATCCTCACCTTTCATGCCTAGTGTTATGTCAAGTAGATACTAGTGCCATAATAGGACACTAGCACCACATGGTGCTAGTGTCCCAAAAATGGTGCTAATGTCCCTTGCCTTAGATTTTCCTAAATGAATATATTTTCAAAACTAAAGCCTACTAAGGTCATCCTAAATATATTTTATCATTCACACAAGCAATAGAATAGTGTATATATATATATATATATATATAGGAATTTTAGACATATAACCACTAGATGAAAATTAGATGTAAAATACACATTCAAACACAGAGTAAGTTGAGCACAATTAAGGTTATCAATCACTATTCTACCCTAATTTTTTATACCACCATCTAGATCAGATCTAAGCTTAGATTTTATAGATTTATAATCTCAAGAACACTCAAGGAACTCAAAGAAACTATCATACTAGCATCACTTTCACTTGCACTACACCTAGGTGGGGAGAACTACATCAGGTTTGAACCCTCCTCAGAGTATTAGTATATAGGAAACTCTCCTCATATTAGGGTTTTGAGGATGTCAAAAATACCTTAATAACAAACACACTTTTAATACCATGCCCTAGTTGTATGGAGGATTAGGGTTTTACACAATAAATCAACTATTATAGGCACAATAAAAGGTTCTAGAACTTGTGTGTGTAGTAACATACCGAAGAGATTCAGACATAGGTTCACCTAAAAATCATTTAGATAATAAAGTAGGACACTACCAACAATATAAGGACACTACCACCACATCTACAATAATGGTACCAAATTCCTATTATGGTGCTACTGTCTAAGAAAGGTTTTGACATTGGGATCCTATTTGTGACACTAAGACCAACCTTTGCCTTAATTTTCATCCTCTAGATCATTCATCTCAATCATTTTTTAGATAAATTATTACTTGTATTATTTATTACTACTTTTAGAAAAGTTAAAGATAGTAAATTTTGTAGAAAACTAGTGGATGTATTTATTGTATATTATTTTATTGAGACCTTTAACATAGGATTTACTTACACTTACTAAGTTCTAAGAGGTTAAAACATTTGGTGACCCTAAATTACTTTGAACATTACACAAACCCTAACCCTAAATAACCCTAGGGTTTGCATTTCCATCATTAAAATTCCAAATCCATACATTTTCTAATTTTATTTGTATAACCATGATCATAATGATAAAATAAGTGTATCACTTTTTATTGCAAATTTTACTACTTTCATTTGCATGATTATTCCCTTTAATTTGGAATGAAATCAGAAAAGACAAACACATGTATAGATGATGATTTATATCAATTGTAATATATGTCATATTTCATATCATATTATATTTATCCTACATAGAATTCCATAAAAATTAAAATATTATACACATAGAGGATTTAACACATAAGCTAACAACTATTTTTCAAGTTTCAATGTCATATCTTGTGCACAAGAAAGAAACTCCTCTTCCTCATCTGTATGAGGGTGATATATAATTTCCATCTAACTAGGTCCATGCTATCACTCCTCCATGAGGTGCCACAACCTATACCATTATCACTAATCCCCATACCTCCCTATAGGGTTTGTGCTTACATGTTTAATTAGAATAAACTAGAGTTTTCACTTGTGAGTCTCTAGGGGATAAAATTATCATTATGATCAAGCTAATATCAAAACTAAAGAATAAAAATTAGTTATTAAGTGAATAGGTAACATTAATTGCAAATCAAAGTACATGTACATAGTCTTAAGAATATGTTAGCATAAATCATGTATATGTATCTACACCTAACAAGGTTATACCTAACACTCTTCCATATCCAAGTCATAAATCACAACAAAGTGCATCTACAAATAGTGATTTAAAAAGCATTAAAACATAAAATAGAGTTAAAGTGAGGTACTAAGGGAAATTATTAAATTTAAGTTGATCAACTTACCCCCTTTACACTTAGTGAGGAGATCCAAATATTATTGTGCATATCATAGAATGTATAGGCACCACATCGATTAATGTTTAGAATTGAAACCAAAAATATAATAGATAATGGATATATATGACTCATATAGTTACATATCATCCAAAAAACATATAATGGTAAATATAATTTTATTAAAAAGGGTCAAATTCTAAAATAGTGCAAAAATGTATACCAAATCATAACTCATAACAACAAAAGGTTCACAAAGCACAATAATAATAAGAAATAGTACAAAAAAATATGTAAATAAAGTAAAAGATGAAAATATACATCTCCAAAATGGGGTTCAAATTTAGTTTGATTATTATGGTCAAGTTTTGGCCAAGCATTCCATTCCTATTTTTGACATAGGCCAAAATGATAGTGAGTCGCCCATGATACTCACTGGTTAGTATTGTTCCTTCCTACTTTTACATAATTTATTTATTTATCCTTGTAAATAATTTCATTTTTATGTTTATTGTACATAAATTATATCCAAAAAATACAAAAATAATATAATATTTCTCAAAAACAAAAAAGCATTCAGATAATTACTCACAAAATGCAAACTTCCAGATTGCATGCATTGTTATGTTTACATTTCTTATATTTTATAGACACTACATATGCTACTCATATTAATATAGTAAATTTTATCATACATATATGATTCACTTGTTATTATTGAGTTATTGTATATTTCTTATGAGATTTAGGTACACTACATTGATCCACACTTACTATTATCTACACACTGGGTGCATATACACCAATGCATGGGTCTTGACTTAACACATTCACCCATTTAGGGTCATCTTATACATAGTTTTGATTACCATGTTTTATGATTTTATACTCTACATCATAACTTTTGCATTGTTATATCTTGATATTGATCATTCTACTCTTAGATTTTCTTTCTAATTATTACTACTTTAAACTCAGCTTATGTAACTCCTAGCTCTTACATATATGTGTATTAAATAACCATGAAAGATTTCATTTATAACTTACATAGTTTATAATTGATTTTATTTTTATGATTCTTCTATTTGATGGCATTTGATTATGTCATTATTCTTTATCTCTATGCCATTTCTTTTCATAGTATGTATGTTTTGGACATTTTCCCAAGTCCTTGTGAGTGCTTTCCTGATTGTGTATGCAAACATTTTAACATGTCCTACTATGTGGCTCTAATCAAACTTGTTTGTTTCTTATGTATGTGGAAATTTTAACATGTCCTTGTATGCCTTTTTTTCATATATTTAGTTACATGTGCCCATGTCCCTTGTATTGTGGCCCCTTGGCCTACTTTTCATGATTCGTGTCTTGTATGTATACTTTCTTGTATGCATCATGGTTGTGACACTTATATTTTATTCTTGCACACACCAGTTTTTAATGTCATGAGGGACCTCATGCATCTACCCTTCCTACTTAGGTGCCGTGATGGACATCATGCCCCATCCCCTAGGTAGTTACCTTGTTTTACTCGCATTTGTTGTTACATACATTGATTACATCTATATGGACACGCTTATGGAATTTTATACATCATATACATCTTACATCACATAATTATGCTCAGATTATCTTACATTTTGATGTTATGTATGCACATTATATTGGATTATTATGTAATTATCATTATGTTTTGGCTAACACACATTTTGTAGATATTTTTATTTTGAGGAAAAATTTTACACATATTCCATAACTCCCCTCAAAATAGGGGGAATTATTAGGGATTTTTCATAGAGATCAAGTTCATATATTTCACTCACAATACATTTTTCATCACTTATATAAAATTAGACATAGGTAAACATAATGGGAAAATAGTGACCCAAAATGTAGTACAGTTGCAAAAAATTTAGACCAAAAAGACACTAACACCCAAATAGGGATACTAGTACCATATGTCACTACTATCTAAGATACAATGCTACTATTTAGTAGCCTCAATTTTAGAACAAATAAATTGGCCAGGGTATTACAATAGGTATAGTATAGGTTTGTATAAATTTAGTTAAAAATTTATCCTTTATACTTAGTTTTTCTTAATTTCATACTCTTTTATCTCAAATTAATATCAGTTTAATAATATTGGGGGATTAATACATGGAATAAACATTAAAATATTTAATTTAGATACCCAAATATAGTTTATTACAACTCAATCCAAAATCTATATACTAAGATATCATATTTGGGGCATATGCATGGAACATTATATATATATGCTCACTTACACACTAGTTGATAAGTTAGAATGATAAATTCCATGTAATTCCATATGATTCATACACTCAACATGATATTATACATTGCACACTAATTTCATGCCTTACTCCATCTATAGTGTTTGGTATCTTGAGTGGCCTAGAGCCACCTTATATATCCAAGTGACTGCAGAACTGACATACACAATTATATATACTTAGTTAGACATTTAAAATATTTATAATAGTTTAGTTTCATACTCATCTACTACACATGGGTGGGTAATGATGGAGTCATAGCTTACTTGAGTTCTTGATCGACCTAAATGAGAGGGTTTGACACACTATCTATCTAATACTAACTATTCACAAGTTATGATCCACCAAGCAAGGGTCGGTAATGATGGAGTCAAAATTGGATTGAGTTCTTGAGCCACCCACACATGCAAATTGAGAAAACTATCATCTCAGTCCAAGCTATTCATTAATTTATCACAATATACATACAAACATAGGTTGTCACAAAGTTCATGCATTTGTTCACATACCTACTAAGGTATGTTCATTCCTTTCCTCCTTATCTCTTTACATAATTTTACTAAGTTTTATTTCTTTACTTGGTTTGGTCTTTTTATTTTGAAATATCTTAAGTAAGGACTAATTTATGCATGTTTAATTTTTAAGACACACATTAGAGCATGATTCACATACTTTAACCCAACTTTAGGGGCTTCAGTTCCTAGGTAAGTCTAGGTACGCTTATTTTTCCTTTATCCTAACGATTTTTATTTGATACATTTATAAAATAAAGGGGGGGAATGTAATCACCCAAAATTTTTATTTGAGTTTTAAGAGTGCCAATTGAAACTAATTATCCCTAAACTTATCCTAAATCCTATTATCACATTGATTCATCCTTTGTATAGGCCACATGCATCCCTAGTCAACCCTAAAGCAATCTTAGACCCTCATTTCCTAATCATGAAATTTCATGCCTAGTGTTTTGCTAGTTGGACACTAACATCATAATAAGGACATTAGCACCAAATGGTGCTAGTGTCCCCAAAATGGTGCTAATGTCTTTTGCCTTAGCTTTTCCCAAATGGGTATCATAAGTATAATATATATATATATATATATATGTATGTATGTATATATATATATATATATATATGTATGTATGTATGTATATATATGTATGTATGTATATATATGTATGTATATATATATATATATATGTATGTATGTATGTATATATATGTATGTATGTATATATATGTATGTATGTATATATATATATATATGTATGTATGTATATATATATGTATGTATGTACACACACACACACACACACATATATGTCTGTGTGTGTGAGTGTAATATATATATATATATATATATATATATATATATATATATATATATATATATATATATATACATACATACATACATACAAGTAACCAAAAAATGGAAATTAGATTCAAAATACACATTCAAACATAGAACAAGTTGAGCACAATTAAGGTTATCAATCTTATTCTTCTCTACTTCTTCATACCACCATATAAAATAACCCTAAACTCAAATTTTATAGATTTTTAGTCTCAAGCACACTCAAGAAAATTAAGGACACTTCATACTAGAATTAATTTCACTTGTACTAACACTTATGTGGGGAGAACTACATCAGGCTTGATCCCTCCTTAGAGTATTTTTATGTATGCAACTCTCTTCACAACAGGGTATTGGGGATGTCTAGCCTACCATATTAATTAACACACTTTGTAGCTCATGTCCTATTTTATGGAGGTTTAAGGTTTTCCATAACAAATCCGTTATTATAGGCACAATACAAGGTTCTAAAACTTGTTTTCCTAGACATAGGTGCACCTAGAATTTTTTAGATAGCAAAGTAAGACGCTACCACCATTATAAAGACACTACTTCCACATTTCCTATATTGGTGCTAATGTATAATTATGGTGCTACTATCTAGGAGGGTTTTTGACACTAGGATCTTATTTTTGACACTCATACCAACCTCTTCCTCAATTTATAATCTCTAGATCATCCATCTCAGTCATTTTTAAGCTAAGTTATTACTTTCAATAATAATTACTATTTTTAGAAAAGTCAAAGTTAGTCAATTATGTAAAAAATTAGTGGTTTGAATTTATTTTATATTATTTACCTAATTTACTGTACTCGTCCCTTTAGTAAACATAGGATTTACTTATACTTCCTAAGTCCTAATAGGTTAAATCAATTCCTTACTCCATAGGGTATATATATTTTACATATATTCAAATATAAATTTATTTAATTTTATTTTCTTAATTTAAATTCATGACTTTAGATTTAATAATCTTAGTTTTATTCTATTTGTTGTGATTTATCTTAAGTCATTTTAAGTTTTGAATATTGAATAAACCTTATTGTGTTTGTAACTACTCATCCTTTAGATGTGCCTTTTCAAGATGTTACAAATGCTTCTATAAATGTTGTGTATTTTCAAAACAACATGGATAATGATGATTATGATAGAGAGGATAAAAATTAAATGAAAGGTTTGGAAAAATAAATTTTACTCTGGTAGGTCTAAGTGACTATATAAACGACACGAGTGTATTTTAGATTAGTTCATGTTACGTTAGCTTTTTTGGTTAGGGGAAGTCATTTTTTATAGGAGATAAATAATTAATAAGGCAAACATGCTAGCCTCAAAAACATTAAAATATATAAATATGGATATGAACTTTGATTTGCATACTGAACTATTTATCCTCAACCAATATATTCTTTTATAAAATATGATTACATCTTCATACAAACTCTTGGGGCTAATGTTTATAGATTTTATGATACTATGTTAAGTTAAATGATCCTTATTTAAATTACTATGATATATATATATATATATATATATATATATATATATATATATATATCCATTGTGTGACTTGAAGTATCTAATTAAGATTTTTTACTAAGGGTTTTAAAATAAAGTAAAAAAACTCAGAGTCACTTCAAATGATACTCTTTTAATCCCATTGGCTTATAAAAGTGATTTCCACTTCCAATATTTGTTTCTTCATGATATGTAATTTATATGATAAGGGGCATTCTTCTCATTACATTATGTATTTTCATTCCTCTTGTTTATACTTTCTTCATTATGATCAATTATTAACTAAATTATTTTCAAGGAGCTTAAAGGATTATGCACTTAATTAATTTTATAATTTATGATGTGGATCTTTATATTATTTGACAACATTATTTGATGAATTACTTTCTCATTTTGAATTTATATTTATCAAAATGTTAGATTTTTCAAATTATCACAAATTGGACAAGAAGATGAGTATAGTAGAGATTATATATTTGGGTTTCTGATTTTTGTTACCAAGATGAGTTATGAGCCACCTAATAAAGATATCTAAAGTTTTTTTTTTTTTTTTTTTTTTCTTTCTGATATTTAACTTCTAATTGATAAATAAAATGTTATGATAAATTATTATATCTCTTTTGAGTATTTTTTCTTGTTATTATATAATTTATAATCAATATTTTATATTCATATATCCTTAAATATTATCCTAATGCTTCCACATTTTGAAATAATTAAAGATTTAATACTATAATATATAATTATATGTATCCAATTATTTTATGATAAATTGTATCTAGGTCTTACTAATAATATGTAAAACTATAAAATGATCATAATGTGCTATATATGATATAAATATAGTAGATAAGGATCTAAAATGTGCCAAAGTGGAAATGAATTAAAGTATCTACATATTTTTGGAATTTATATATGCTTACTTATTTTTTTGATTCACATGTACTTAGGAAGAGGATATAAATACTAAGAAAAATGTATATAAATAGTACATAAGAAAATATATAAATATTTTAGAAGTATGATGATGCTACTAGAATCATATTATTGTAATATTGGTAAGCTTATATTTGATTGATTTAATAGTAGTTGTATGTCTCTTTACTAGTAGGTTTGTTGTATTAATGAATGTGTAGATCAGATTAGCCTAAAACATTGTGAATCCATTTTTCAAAACCTAATCGACATAAACATATTTCATTAATTGATCAATTATTTTTTAAAACTACAAAAATTACTTAATATTTTTTAAAGACACACTCTACTCCATGGTAACTTATAATGACATAAAAGTTTGTGTTATTTTTAGTGACTTATTTAGTTCCACGTTGGATGAAATTTTGGAAATAAACACTCATTTAAGTCAACAAGAATATTAATGTAAGTCAACAAGAAGAAAAAAATTAACCCACTAGTTTAGAAGGAAAAAATTAGAAAAGGTTGGCAATTGACTATAACACCCTAGAGGAGTTTAATGGAACTTTAGCAAAAGTTTTTGGGGATAAATATGAAACTTTGGCCTATGCTACTAGAAATTTAAATAAGTATAAGGGTGAGGTAAAAGTCAATAATGATAGGAACATTTAGGAATAAGAAGTAAAGGATGGGCTCACTGAGATGGAGGCAAGGCATATTTATAAATACCTTAATTAAAAGGAGGCATCAATTAAGCCCTCAAATCCCATGATTTTTTTTTTAAGTCGATGCCTTCTCAGATAGTAAATGGGAAAACTCACATAGGGCATAAGAAAAAGCTAATTCACTCAAGGAAAGATTGGATATGCTTGAGCTAACTATTAGTAAGTAGATGGAACTAGTGAATGGAATGGTTACTAAATCATATAATATTAAAGATTAAATGCATATTTTTTAGTCCAAGGAAAAGGGAAAATGTATTGATGTTAGGAAGAAAACTATTAATGTGATGAAATTTATTCTCAAGGAAATCCTCAAACATGAACAAGATAGCTATAGGGTAGTCCCAAGAAGGTGAAAGGGGTTTAGGAAAAGACCAAAGAAGTATGGAATAATTACAAAATTAACGTAGATATAAACAACATGCTAAGAATAATAAAAATAATATGTGATAACAAGAATGATGGGCTATCCCATAGAAATTTAAACCATCCCACACCATCAACCACATTATCATCGATGCCAGATGCCTCCTTTTCCCCTATGCCTACACCTTCTCTCACATATTCCCTAAAGGGAGAAAAGTGGTTGAGTCCTTGACAAATGTGGGCATTTCTAACTTGGACCTAACATCATGGATAGGGACCCACTTCATCTCACCTTGTATCGAACTCTTGCTTAGTGATGATGCAAATTGTCTTAAGCTACAAGCTAGTGGATGAGAGTCATGTGGAAACTCTAATCATGATTTGAAAAGTTCATAATTCCACTAGGTTTTATAAAAATGACACAAAGTTTGAAATCAATCATCATGAACATCATCTCAAAAAAGTACTTTCCAATGGTAGGGGATAAAAACAAAAAAATGGAATTGATTATAGATACTCTTCCAATGACCCAACGAATAGTTTAAGGAGAAAGAGAAACATCATAGGGGTAAATAGGTACCAATGCAATCCCATATAATAAGAAGAAATATAGACTAATCATAAAGTATTGAGAAATATTTAGATGGGAAATCACACAAAATTCATGTTTAGTATCGATGGCCATGATGAGATCCTCACCAGAGACTTTATAGATGGATTGAAATAGAGGTAGGTAACTCTTAGCGTGGACATGGTGATATCTATAAATAAATTATAGGATAAGTGATTGGTATGACTTGTGATAGTATGAAGGATTTTAAATATAAATGGTGTAAGTAAGAACTTATGCAATATTTTTCTAGTCTAATATTGTATACCACACTAGCAAGAAGGATTTTCCCCATGATGATATTTTATGAAAGTGGCTACAAATTTGCCTCTATTTAATGTGGTATCTCACCCTTGAAGGGAAATTTACACACATTTTATAACATAATTTTTTTCCATTAAGTTATTTCAAATGGAAAATGATAAACTTTCCCTCTTATTTGCTCATGTCCCTTGAAGCAACTATACTAGTGTTTAAGGAAAGACCCTCTATAGGTATTATCCATCAAGGGATTATAATCCTTATCAAAAAATGGTCAACCCTTATGATAATAAAAGATATTCACTTGTTGGAATGTATCTAAGAGGTAACCCTTGAAAAAGGTCTCTATACAAGGGGCAGAACAAGAAAAGCCTCTTTTTCCACCCACCCAACCTCATGAGAGGGGGAAGAAGGAAAAGAGAAAGGCTCATGATCCTTCTCTACCATATAAAATCACCATTAATAAGGCTAGTAGAAGCCTTCAATTCTAAAAATACATTGAGAAACCCAAATTAGAGATTTAAGAAATTAGGGTGGCTAAATTTGGGAAGAGGGATAAGGACACTGTTAAAATATTAAAGGGCATTAGATAAAGGTTATTGGGGATCCATGAAAACTTAAAAAGTTTGGGTAGACAATAAATTACATACATGGACCAATAAAACAAGATGAAACAAGAAATGGATGACTTAAGGGATGGGAATGGGGATCATCAGATGATAGGTGGTGGTAAGGGTATCCCCAAAGTCAAATATGTTAGTACTAGCATCCTAAGGGAGTGCAAAACTAAAAGTGATAAAACTATAGGTATAATTAGACAAAATAATAACTCAATAGGATGTTAGAGGCATAAAATGAAAGGACTGAATAGCATCAAGAAGCACCTAGTAGAAGGAAGTAAGGAGTAAAATCAATCAAAGGAAATTTAGTTGAGTTTTATGTCTAGTTATTTGGTCATGTTTCTATTTAGCTATTATCTTGCTAAAGGATTGTGTACTACATGCTTTATGGGACTTGTTCTTTTTTTTGTCTACTATTTTGTACTAAAATTTTAGTTTTCAAGTCTTTGTAAAACCTAACCATAACCTATCAATCAATAAAAAATGATGTACTAATAAAGATAATAGGGGGGAATATGAAAAAAATTAAAGTTAAAGATAAGGATATGGCCAAAAAGACCCATGAACTAAAGGATGATGTGAATCATCCCAATGAGTTGAAGGAATATTATGTTTAGTTGAAGTGTTTGGTTTATTTTTGTTTTTTGGATGAGCTTTATTTGTTTTCTACTAGCTTTTTACTGATGTTTATGGGAAGTTTTCATGCCTTCTGGGTGAAGTCTATTTGTTAATTTTGTTTTTTTATTGGGATGAACTATAACTATTTTATATATATATATATATGAGCTTTATTTATTTTCTGCTAGCTTTTTATTGATGTTTATGGGAAGTTTTCATGCCTTCTGGATGAAGTCTAATTGTTAATTTTGTTTTTTTATTGGGATGAACTATAACTATTATATATATATATATATATATATATATATATATATATATATATATAGGGTTTGAAAAGGTTTTTAAATCCTACTAAAACCCACCTTTTACCATTACTTTAAAAAATATTTACATATATTGATATACAAACTCTTACCCAAATGTATGAGATGAATCTTTTAGTAGTCTTTATTTTATTACAAATGCATTAGTAACACTTCATTACTATATATAAAATGTAATAATGAGTAGTGTAATAGAATACTCATAACTTCACGACCATGATATGTACATTTATGATGTGTAATATATCTATTAAATGACTTAGGGAACCTTTGTAATATAGACTTTCAAATTAAAATTAATTACATATTGACACACAAGATGATATATTAATAAAATCTCAAATCTAAAAAATGGGACTAATCTAATGGTAACTTAGACCATGGAACTAAAGGGGGATAAAAACACATAATGACCAATATTGAAACATTCTCATACAAATCAAACAAATATTAAAATAAATTTTTATCATAAAATGATAAATTCATAAAAGTAAAAATAATAATTGGGATCCATAGACTTTGAAAATAAATATGAGAGAGAAAATCAAAAGAAAAAAATAAGACATGAACACATAAATAAATAATAATATAAATCATAAATATAAGAAAACATACCAATAAATATCTAATCTGAACCAATGATCCATATACATAAAACCATGGTAATAGAATTGAAATTACAAAGCCTATACTATAGTTATGTATCTACATAAAGCCCCACTTTAATATGTGTGTGTGTGTGTGTGCGTGCACATGCATGTATGAACATATAAATTATAAAAAAAAAAATTGGAAGGATTTATGAATAATTTGTGGTTGAAACTTGTAAGTTATGCTCAAAAGTTATAACCAATTATGAAAGTGATCTAGAATTAAAAAAATAGGAGATATGTTACCTTATATCTGATCCTAGGTATTATGACCTATCAAAACAAAAAAAGTGTCCTCACTATTTACATGAATGTCATGACTACCACAAAGGATCCATTAATTGTCATCATTTTTCATGTGTCAACATCTCAAGTGTACCTATAAGTAAATAGAATATTTTAAAGTAGTTTGATGTCTCTATAAATAGATAATAATGTAAACATTGAACTAATTTGATGAATAAAAATAAATAATATGAATGTATACATATAATAGTATGTGAATCGTGTTTTCATATTTAAAAAAAAATTGAACTATCTTATGTCTAACTGACTACTGAATGGCTAAAATAATTAAAACATGGGGAGAAATAACCCTAATGAGTGGAAAATATCCATTTTTTGTGTCCTACTAACCTAATCGAGTGCCAAAATATTTGAAATATAGGTCCTATTAACACTAACAAGTGAAAAAATTTACTTCTTAGTGGAAGAATAAAATATTAGGTACCTCTTTGTATCCTATTGAAATATCCTTAACCTCTTGAAGTATTTTTAACCTCTTGAAATCATGCAACTATAAATAAAATGCATTGATCATGTGGCCCCCTTATAATGTAAGGGATTTGTATACATATAATTCCTATCAAAATAAAAGGATCATATGCACCATGTATAACATATATATAAGTATAAGTTGTAATAATCATTAATGCTCATTGATAACATAGTTTTATATAATCATAAGACTATATGATAATTAAAGTTAAAAACATTTTGTAATCCAAATAATAATATTTAAAATTAAATTAAATATAATAAAAATACAAAAAATAAAGGAAAGTGATAATTCATAATGTAAGTAGTGTACCCAATATAGAAAATATATATTAATTAAATGGAAATTAATAGTATACCTCAATGTGAATACTATAAGGTTAAAATAATAATATTGTGTCATACTAGGTAGTTGAAAATATTTTTAAAATAATTATAAAATACATAATAAATAATACTTATGAATTTTAAATTATTTTGAAAAATGTTGATGCACTAAGTCATATTATATAAAAGTTAAAATATATATTTTGTATTAAAATTAATAACCTAATCCCAAGTTTTTTGGGAGGGATATTAGAAGTGTATGTGACTTATTTATTCAAGAAATTTGAACACACTTATGATTCAACCCATGAAATTATCTATAGGAAAATTCCATCCTAATATAATCAATGTAAAATATATACTCACATGTATGTAGTATGGTCACATGGATAAATGTGTAATAAATGACACCCAATAATAATATAGGGGAATGATTAGGTTCCCCCTAATGTAGGAAACATATAATCGATAATAAAAAAATTAATAATATGTCCCAACATTTACAAGATGTAAATCAATATAGAAATAATAAATTATGTGCCCGAAATAAATGCCAATCATAATATTCAAAAAATGTTAATAAGGGAGTTTGATTAAGAAAACTTTGCCTCATAAATTTGTATGAAACCAATAAAATGTGAAGATAATTATTAGGTTACATAAAAATTAGTTAATGTATATCAATTTATTATGTGTGTGTGTGCATTTACGCATGCACACACACACACATGCATATGTGTGCACGTGCATCTGTGCATGCACATATGCGTGTATGCATGTATGCACATATATTTGCATTCATGTGTGCATGTGTGTGAATGCATGTATGTGTGTGCATGTATGCACATATAAATTTAAAAAATCTACTTTGAAGAGATTTATGAAGAATTTGTGGTTGAAACTTGTAAGTTATACTAAAATTTAATACCAAGTATGAAAGTGAGATATAATTTTAAAAGTAAGAGAGATGTTATCTTATATCAGATCCTAGGTCCTATGACCTAACAAAAGAATAAAAATGTGTCCTCACTATCTACATGAGTGTCATGACTACCATAAAGGATCCATTAATTATCACCATTATTCCTATGTCAATATCTAAAGTGTACATATAAGTAGATAAAATATTTTTAAGTATATCAATGTATTTATAAATAAATAATAATTCAAATATTGAAATAATTTGATAAATAAAAATAAATAATATTATTGAATACACCTAATAATATGTGAATCGTGTTTTGCATCTTTGGAAAAAATTCAATTATCATGGGTCTAATTAACTAAAATGGATAAAATAGTTGAAACATGGGGACAAATAACCATATTGAGTGGAAAAATATCTAAAATTTGTGATCTATTGACCTTATCAAGTACCAAAATATTAATAATTTAGGTCTTAATAACATTTCTAAGTGGAAAATTTTGCTTTCCATTAGAAGAACAAAATATTATGTACTTCTTTGTAGCCTCTTGAAATCTTTGTAACCTGTTGAAGTATTTTTAACCTCTTGAAATCATGTAAGTAGAAATAGAATACACTGACCACATGGCCCCCTTTTAATTTGAGGAATGTATCTACGTATCACTCTTATCAAAATAAATGGATCATATTCACCATGTGTAATATATATAAAAATAAAAGGTGCAATAATCGTTAATGCTCATTTACAATATATTTTTATATAAAAAGTATAATATATAATAATGAAAGTTTAAAACATTATGTAATCCTAATACTAATATTAAAAATAAAATTACATATAATAAAAAGGGATAAAATTAAGGAAAGTGATAAGTCATAATGTAAGTAGTATGCCATAATATAGAAAGATATATTAATTAAATGGAAATTAGTAGTATGCCTCAATGTGAATAAGATGTATGATTTAAAAATAATAATACTTTGGCACAATAGGAAGTTCAATTTTTTTTTAAATAATTCAAAAATAAATATTAAAAAATATTTAAATTATTTCAAAAAATGTCAATACACTATCTTAGTATGGAAAAATTTAAAATGTTTATTTTGTATTAAAATTGACAACACAATCCCATATTCTTGAAGATGGATATTGAAACTACATATGACATATTTATACCAAAATTTTTAACATATTATTATGATTCAACCTATGAAATCATCTATATAAAAAATCCATTCTAATATAAGTAATGTAAGATATATACTCACAAATTTATTATGACAACATGGAGAAATGTGTACTAAATGATGCCAAAGAATAATATAAGGGAATGAATAGGTTTCCACCATTGTATGAAATGTATAATCAATAAAATTAATAATTTGTCCCAATAGTAACAAGATGTAAATTTATATAAGAATAATAAATTACATGCCCCAAATAAATGTGGCACACAATATTCAAACCAAGTCAATAGGGGAGTTTGATCAAGAAAACCTTGCCTCTAAGATTAGTATGGCACCAATGAAATTTGAATATAATTATGGTACATGACTTTATTAAATGCTAAAAAGTATATAAATAGTAAGCCAACATAATAAATAATTCATTTGTAAATTTAAAACTATTTATTTAACCAATTTAAACTTTGAGAGAAATAATGGATACACGATAATACCTATTAACAAAATGGAAGTATAAGATAGTAAATATTGAAACATTTGATTTTTATAAAGTTTTAATTATTTATAATAAATGAAATATGTTTAGAATGATAATATATAAAATTTTAAGTAATAATAAACTTTTTTCATAGCTTTTTAAAAAAGTGATCAAACTCAATAGATAGTGTTTACAAGAATTATATAGTGTCCATGATATAGGAAAAGCTAATATGATAGTGGAAACTATGTTATAAAATTATCTAAATATAATACATATTTTTTTAATTTAGTTAATATATGTCATTCATTTTATATATTCATTATTATATCATAGACTTATTCATGTTAGGTTTACCAAAAATATATATGGTAAAGTGGATATAAGTCTTATTAACAATAAACTAAATAATAAAATGAGAATAATGTGATATATATATATATATATATATATATATATATATATATATATATATATATATAAATATATATATATAATGGGCCAAAGGGTGGGAATAAATTAAATTACCTAGATATTTAGAAATTTTCTACTTGTATACATAATTTTTGACTCATTTGTACTTGGGAAAATGCTAAAAGTAGAAATAAATAGGTCTAGAAATAATGCAGAAAAAGATCCAAAAAAATTAGAAATATTTTATGATGTGACCAAAATCAATTTGTCCTAATAACAATAGACAAATATTAAACTAATTCGATAGAAATAATTTATCTTGACAATGGTAGGTATGATTTAATAACACTTCTATTGATCAAATGAGTTTGAAACTTTGAAAATTTATTTATGAGTTCCTACTTGAAATAAACCTATTTCAAATCACTAAATTGGTGCATAAAAATACTTGAATTCTTTTTTATTTACTCAAACCCTAGTATGTTCAAAGAGACCTTACAAGGACATTAAAAAGGTTGGTGTTTATTTAGAGGATTATTTTGATAACTCATGTGTTAAATTACATGTCATAAATCATCACTCATGAAAGTTAAAAAGAATATCTATGTATACAAATATCCTAACACTTATCCTTATGTATGAGATTCAATCAAATAGTTGATTATATATGTTTTTTCACTAGTCCTTATTTTGGTACATATGCATCAAAAACATTTTAATATATAGAAAATATAGTAAGGAGTAGATTGAAAGAGAATCATTGGAATTATGTGAGCATGAGATGTACTTTCATGATGTTTCATTGATCCCTTAAATCCCTTAAGGTGACTTTGTAAATTTAGAGTTATCAAACTCAAATTAAGCACTTATTTTCACAAGTTGACATAAGAATAAAGTATAAAATCCAAGAAAAAGGGGGAAACGTAATGGTAAATTTGATGGGAAAGGATAAAGGGGACTTAAAATATTAATGACAAGTGTTATAACATTATTAGACATGCTACACTAGTATCAAAACTTTTCCAATACTGGAAAATGATAAATTATATAATAAATAAATAAAAAATAGGGATTACCGACTTTAATAAAAAATATTTGAGAGAGAAAAATAGAAGAATATAAAAAATACATGTTAGATGGATAATAATAAAGAGTCAAATATATTAAAATACACTAATAAGAACCTAATTTGAACCAATGATCCATACACATTAAAATATGCTAATGACATTTAAGTTTCAAGTTATATATAAAAATTAGGTATCTATATCAAGAAAGAATGATCATAGATTTTAATAACAATATATAGTTTTGAACACAATAAAACATGTAACTAAAAACCTAATCTTAAATAAGGATTGATATGTACTAAAACATGCTACTGATAATGAAATTACAAGGCCTATAAAAAATTAAGTTTCTACACCAAGCAATAAAGATCATAGAAATTAATTCAATGTTATAGAGAAACTATATTAGAGGAAGATATTGACTCAAAAAATGGGGCATAGATAGTTTACAAAGCTTAATGAGCATCAAAAAATATATTGGAGAGATCAATTAAATGCAATATGATTACCTTACATTTAAAAATGGAGTGAGATTATTCATTACACATGCCTCGATCTAATGACTAATGGATTTTCAAGATATCATATATTTCAAGGACATTAAAGCATAAAATATATGATCTCATTATCAATAATAAAATTTAATTGAGTGGAACAAGTAACAATTCAAGTGCATCAATATATCCATTGAGCCACAAAGATAAATCAAGACAATGATATTGTTTATATGGTAAATAACTTAAAGTATAATAATGTGTCAATGTACTATGGAAATCATACATCTAATTAATTTATTATAGTAGTTGAATAAATTAATAAAATAAGACATCTATTTAGATTATGTTTGAAAATAATTATTTATCACATTATAGTTCACATGATGAAAATTTATTCATATGAGCTTTCATAGTTGGTAGGGAAAAATATGGTCTGAGGGTTGATAATGATTCAATTTGGAACATATATGCTAAGAAATTTATATATAGTCTTAGACTTATTATAAATTATTTTTAAAATAAACACTAATATTCATCAAAAGATATAATGGTTTTATCAAAAGATATAATGGTATTAGTAGAGAGAGTATTAATTTTTATATCTTTCCTTTTACATTATGTCTAAAGACAATTAAAAGATTATTATTCCATATGGTACCCAATAATGAAACATATAAAGTTTTACTTAATATTCTTTGCATACATTAAATTAACTGAAGTGTTTGTATTATATAATAATGTTTAAAATTTGGACATCAAGGTTAAGTGGTTACCATTAAAACTAACATTAGTTTTTAAGAATGCAAATTCAATAAATTGTATGTAAATAAGAATCAATATAATTACAAATATGTTTATCTAAGTTTTTGAGTAAGATAAAAATTCATAAATTTATCCAAATAAAGATGAATTTGTCACATGTTATGTCACAAATTCAACTAGATTATCATAAATAAAATAAATGTATATGATACATTAGATTATTAATAGTTATTTGATGATGATATGACAAAAGAGCATAAAGATAATTATTGTTTTAAATTTATATCAATGGGAGAATAAAAATTATTAGTGTATTATTTATGATCTTTATGATTCATCCTATATATTATGAAAACTATATATTGAAAATGACTTGTATACTTTGCATTATTTACAAATGTTTAGAATTTATTATGTAAAATTTTGATCTAAGTGGTTTTAATCCATGTTTTATGACTTATAGTATGGTATGGATGGTTTCTTATCCCATGGTTTTAGTGACCATTGTATTGTAACACCACTTTTATCATTTTCAATTGGTGTGCCTACAAAAAAAAAATACATGTATTATGGTAAAGTATAACTTAAAATTGTGTCATTATAGTTTAAATAATTTAATTAAAAGAAGCTTGATGTGTTAATTTTTTTTTATTGAAATTATTTTCCTAGATGAAAATATAATGTATAATGTGTGTATCATTTCCTCTTTATATTATATCTTAAGATTATGTTAGCAATGCAATGATCTTGTATAATTTTATCACTCTTTTTTCTATTCACTATTATGTATCCATTAGTATTGTTAATCAAATGTTCTAACCAATCCCTTATGATGACATTTTTTTTTTAGTTATTTGTTATAATAAATAATATCTTATATTTTATTTTATAATATTTTTTTAATTTTATTTATAATAAAATAAAATATATTAATTAAATTTTATTATAATAGTTTTACATAGATTTATGGGTGGTTAGACCAATAATTGGGTCTCATACATGTGTGTAAGTCATATTGTATAAATATTATGGGTGATAGATTGAATTATTCTCATATAAATAAAATGAGTTAATAATATTTTAAATTAAAAAATTACATGGCATTGTTCCATTCCTACATGTTATAACTTATTTGTTGTGTTTGAATAGTGATATTAGATCCATGAGATTCCTTTCCTAGAGATTTAAATTTTCTAGAGGAGAGATAAACCTATTAAATGTTTTTGAAAGGCACTATTTCATTAATGTAAATGACATTTAATTATTCTATTTCAAAAAAATGACATTAAAAGTGCTACTATTTCTTTAAATATTTTTTAATAGTGTTAAAAATTGTTCAATTTTTTTAAAATACATATATAATATACTTTTAAAGCATGGAACTTATACTTAAAAAGCAAGATAATTTATATGTTTTTTTTTTATTACCTACTAATTCTCTACATATAGTGCAAACATGTTTGATGTGAAGATAGTAGTGTTTAAATTTAATTTATATTCTTAGAAGTGTGGGCCTTGAACCTAACTTATGGGTTATGCTTTTTCAATGTTGGGTATTAGATTTAAAACCTTTATTATTATTTTATTTTGACATTTTTGTACAATGGGATTATATAAAAAAATTGACATAATATTTCAAAAATATAATTATGTGAAATGGCTTACATTATTTGATTTCATTGGAAAAAAGGTCCCGCATTCAGTTCAAAATCACTCTATTTTTTACTCAAGTACATAAAAAAAATTATAACTTTTTTATATCCTAAATAGTTATAAAGGATATGTGGTCAAACTCTTTTCTCAAATAATTGGTCTAGATACATGTCTTATGTTCAAAACATACAAAAAGTGGTTATGTGGATTATATCATAAGTTTATATGTTACATGTCCATGTGTTGCATAGAGAGGTTGAAACCATAAATTTTGTAAAATATTTTAAAAACTAAAGGAGGTATTAGGTTCTACTCTCTCATCTTATATTGTATTTCTTGAGATTCTAATTTTCAAAATAAATCATGATTTTATTAGGAATATAAATGTATTTTTTGAGTTATAAGGACATTGTTTAAGTGATAATAATTATAAAAAATATATAATTGAGAGTAAATAAGAAAAAACATTAACACACCTCTTATTTTATGTGGATAATTTTATTGCGTTTAACTTTTTATAAATTAGTTAGTATTATCTCAAAAGAGGGGAAATAACTTATAAAAACATAAATAGTTGAGTATGAACATGGAAAACACCTTTTTAATTACCTTTCATATTTTTGGAGAAACATCATACACATTTTATTGGTTCTACTATGTTTAATTAGTTTCACAAATGAGATAAGAATTATCTTTCACTATTAACATCTTCTTGTTCTTCATACTTTATTATTCACATAGTAGAGATTGGATTTGAAAATTAAAAATATTAGAAAAAAATTAAGGACTTGTATGATAAATAATCTAGTTATAATAAAATATATTAGTTAATGCAAATACTTAACATTAAGTTTAATGATGATGAATATATTTAAAAATACATCTTCAAGTTGAAAAATATAATATAATAATACAATATAATATGTGGAAATTTTTCTAATGATATATTGGTCTATATTATTTTTAATGGGATTAATTTTGACTATAAAATGTTTTTAGAAATGTTTCAGCTTAATGAAAATATTAACAAGGAAACAATCTTTTTAATCTATGAATTACTCACTCAACATGAACATTAATTAATTGAGTTAAAAAATTTATAAACCTACAAAGGATGTTTATTTTATAAAAGTAAACATATAGTGGACAAGGAAAAAATGAAGCATTTTCCATAGTCATCCAAACATAGCCATAATATTTATTTTTGGCATCCTTATTAAATAAGTGACACTTATTCATATGTAAGTACTAGTAGTCAAAAGTTATCTCACAAAAATAAGAATGTTAAAAACATGGTAATTAAAGACATTATTATAATGAATTCCATTCTAAGAATAAGTTAAAAAACATCATGTTTTTTAAAATCCTTTGGTCTAGAGGGTTTTGACAAACTAGTATGATAATCTTACATATATCTATCTTGAGTTTGATTCTAGTTCAAATACATGATATATCATGTGGTTTAGTAGTAAATTTGGATTAGATTTTTTCCCGATATTACTAAATGATTTTTTTTTATTTTTTTTACAAATTTTGAAGAAGCATAATTTATTTCTTAATTTTGCAATTTATATACTTCCCATCTCACATTTGATAGGATAATTTTTTTAATATCGGTATCTAATATTTGCTATAGATAGTCCTTCATGAATTAGGACTAATTAATCATTTTGGTAGATGTTCTATAATGGTGTATGTTTTAGGAATGAACTCTTTATAGATACCAATCACGAGATCTTTAGCAAGCCATATATGAATAATATTGCATGTACAAGTTCAAAGAAAACATTATTTATAATTATGGTTGGATAATTCCACATTGTGGGTAAATGGACCCAAAATTAGAAGGATTTTAAATGAGGCACATTCATCACCATCATGTCAAATAATTTCAATAGGTTAAAATTATTATAATATTCATATGAAATAGATCATATTGTATGGATTATAATAGATGTTTCAACATATGTTTGATAGAGTACATGGTATGATTTGATTGATGTAGTACAAATTATTTAGAGGTAGTGACCATTTGATCCAAATCATATATTTTAACCTTTAGATAAATGGGAGATTTTTAAGGTTTTATGATCCCATAGATAATATCTATTATATTATATAACATAATTTTTATTGTATTTATAATAAATTAAAATATCTTAATCATCTTTTATTAATATAACTATAGCTAGTTGTACAAGTAATTGGGCCTAGTAGTTGGGTCTTTTACATATATAAACAAGTCATGTTATATAAGGATTGTGGTTGGTAGATCTCAGTATCCTAATATAATTATAATTATGTAATATTCAATTTTGAATCAAATAAAATAACTTCAAATTGTGTCATTTCTACATGTTATATATTCTCTCATATTTGAACAAATTGATCACTCTCTATTTATATTTTATTATATTAATTTTGATTTTAGGAATTTATGTGTCATTTGTTATAGATTTAATTACTTTTATATTGAATTTTACAAGCATTAATTGTGTACAATAAACTCATGTGATATACTTATCAATGATAAATTACTTATGTTCAATCTAATTATTACAAAAATAAAGTATATTATGAATATGCTAGAATATAGAATTTATGTTCATGTATTATGCCTATATATAAATTACATACTTCACTTTTTTATATATATTATACTAATTTTATTATCAAAGTAGATGCAAGTCTTATTTTTCATCATAATTTAGGTTCATGACTATGCTTTTATAGTAAGTTTGGGGTACATCCCTTATTATCTCAAGGGAATATTCAGGGGTAATATTTAGCATATTTTGGTCCCATTTTAGGTTATCTTTATTTTAATATTTTTCCACTAATATTCTCACATGATTTGGTGCATTGTATCTATGATATGTATTCTTTATGGTTTAGTATCTCTTATATGTTGGATGTGTCTATATATTCTTTGTGTTCTCATATTGTGAATGTTTATTCCTATCATTGATGCATTTTAATGTGTCTAGTGTGTCTTTAGATACATCATGTGTTGTGATAGTGTTTTTTATAATTTTTATATTCATTTTTTTAAGTTTCTACCCTATGGTTATTAACATAGGTTAAAAAACATTAATCATGCTTTTTATGTCTTATGTGTGTTTGGTGTGCTTCTTATGTTATTAATGTGTATTTGGTGTGTTTGTTATGTGATTTATGTGTCTTCACTACTTTAATTTTATACTATGTGTTTGATGTACTTTCACTTCTTAATGTTCTTAATATTTTTGTGATGTACATTTAATTATTTATATGTATTATATATGTTATGATTTACTTCATTGTGCCTTCCATATTCTTGTTGTGAATCTAATACCTAAAGTGTTTACTATATACTTGGTCATATATGTGACATATCTCATGTTATGGTTCTCTCCATGAGTTGTTTCTTATGTTTTATGGTTCCATGATCTATACTATTGAAAATGATCTTACTATTTGCATTTATTTACATGATTTTTTTCATCCATTCATAATGGTAAGACCTTATACTTGTAATAGAAAAATAATAATATATTGAGATAATGTGGATCATATTATTATTTTTTCAATACTTTTTACATTTTAATTAATCAAATATAAAGTAAAGTTTAATACTCATAATTCTTTTGATGATATTTTTCTTGTGTTATGAAAAATTAAGGTTCAAATTATATGTTAAAATATATTAAATTATAATTATATAAATTTTACACCTACTACATCCAAATATAAAAGAAATAAAAATTTCAAACCTAAAACTAATGATGTCCCTAATCTATAAGCTAAGATTGAGGGCAATATATTCGACATGATTTATGAATCAAATGATAGGTTTATCATTCCTAATTTTGATACCAATAAAAGATTAAAGATGTTACCAAACCCACATTAAGAGATACTCAAGTTATTTCTTCAATGTAATGTGATTTACTTAAAAAATCCATATAAATTAGATAAAACTTGAGCATTTCCTAAAGGTTATGATATAAACTATTTTTTTAGTATCATCAAGCTTTACGATATGAAACTAATTGAGCTTTATGACATGAAACTAATTTATTTTTAAATTTAAAACATAATATTATAATCATTAAAAAATATTTGAATATGTGGGCATATTTATCTATTTAATGAATCTTTTGCAATATTCATTCAACACTTTCAAATCCTAAAATATCCATTGCCAAATCAAAATGATCCAAATTAAAATAATATACATATGAAATAATCTATACATTTTTAAATTATTCAACTTAACCATGATACTTTAAATATTGTTTTCATGGTTTGAATTTATTAATAATAAGAAACTTACATCATATTCTATGACCATGAAATGCCTAACAATGAATTAAACAATGATTATTTATACATACATGGATTTTTTACTATCGTCTTTCTACCAAACATAGAATTATCATTGAAAATGGTTATATCAAAAGAATTAAATGTCATTATTATATATTTAATATTCTAATAATTAATATATACTTGGTATGACTATAATAATCCATAGTTATGACAGTTATGCATGCACACCTTTAGATGGTATTACCCTACCAGTTGTAATCAATCCTTAGACTCTAATAGTTTTTGAAATAGTTTAGTATTAAATATAGTATCCTATAATATACTACTTGGACACCTATGTATTTATAAAATGAGAGTGATACCTTATACATTAAACCATTATCTCAAAAAAAATTACAATAACTAAGTACATAACATTTACAAAATATTTTTTTAATGACCTATAAAAACTTAGATATTACTTGTATGGCCATATAGGTCACCCAATTAGGAGTTAATAATCAACCCTCACATGATACTTATTAATATTACATCACCACACTATATGGTGTTAGATATAATTCTATTTATAATATCATGTGTAAGATATCCTAAAGTTATGATTCATATAGTTGCACCTTAGAAATATACAACACCTATCCATATATGTCTTAAGTTTGATTTATGACCTCTTTCTATGATACCTAATATACCATGACATATTCATATACATGATATATTAGTTACCAAATATCAGTCTCCACATGCATATTTTTTTTAGATGTGATAGTTATTTCATGCCTCACAATTATTTTTCTAATCCTTAGAGTGATACATCCATCTCATATTTTCTAAGACATGACATTATATGCCATATAATTGGTTATCAATGATAGCTCATATCTTATGCTTCATTAATACATATTTATTTAACTATATCCTTATCATTGTGAACATATTATGTATTCCATGTGTCATATCTTGATTATGAAATGAATTAGAATGGATCTATAACTTTTCCTACTTAGTATATTCTAAGATCAAAGTAGGTAATATTACCAAAATAATTAATTACAAATATATTTATATCAATACATGACTAATTTGGATCTTCTCAACATAACTAAGAGATATCTTACTGTACAACATCAGAGTGGGTTCCAAAACCTCTATGCAAATGATATTATGTAATAACCCTAGCTAGGCCTAAAACACATAAAATAAATCTAATCTAGTGCTCACTAAATCTTGTGGAATGAATGGGGATATTTAATAAAAAATAAAATAAAACATGAAAATAGAACTCCACTCAAGTAATATAGAGTTAAAATAAGCAAGGAGTATAAAATTCATCCTATTACTTTATGCAATATTTAATCTACTAAATGAAAGAATAAAAGTTAATAATATTTACCTTGAATTGAACATGTCATGCCTCAATCTCTTCCATTGCCAATGGTGTTTTGTAAGAGGTTGTTTTGGTTTCATAAGGATCACACTATATAAATTAAATCTAGGCTAAAATACTCATATTTTGCATCCAATAATTTTACCACAAGATAAACTTATTTCCGTCCAAGGTAAATCCCTAAGCAATGAATCCTCTAATGTAGAAATAATATAATTTCAAGTTGTAACAATGGGAAAGTGAATGTTCCTCTCTCTATAAATAAAGTGAAGGGGGTATTTATAGCTAAGTATTGACTCTAAACCCTCCTATGACTTTAGTTGACAAGGTGGGCTAGTTCGATCTTGTTTTTTTAGAAAGATAGTTATTAGGCCTTGTACTAGGTTGGTAGGGCCAATGAAGTTTCGTAACATGCACTCAATTCTTGAAAGGTTGATCAGGGTGACATTGTAATAAAATGAATAAACTGAGTTTGTTCTTAGTTAATGGATATTTTGGAAGGTGAATTGCTTATATGAGTGTATAAATGGGTTTTAATTACTTAAGAAGTTCAATAAAAGTGACTTGTAGTGGTTTTAGGTAATGGTATAGGGACCAACAATCATTCCAAGCACTAAAGGTCTACCCACCCATTTCGTCATGCACCATTTAAAGTGTGCACTTAGAGAGATTGAAATTTGATAGGTTATTAAAAGAGAGAAAGTGTTATTAAATGATAAATTTTAAAATTATTATGTGTTTAAATATACCCCACTTGAATCTCATCATGTGTTGTGAAGTTATAACATGGGATGGTGATTCAATAAATAACATAAAAATGCACAATGTTGAGTTAATAAATTATAGTAAAAATAAAAAACATAAATTAAAGTAAAGAATTGAAAAATGAATGCCTTCACTTAATTTTTTTTTGTAGAATATGAGTTGTAGTGAAGCAAATGGAAGAAGCATCCAATGTACAGGGCATGAGACATATATGAAAAATAAGCTAAAAATGTTTTTTTTTTTTTTTTTTTTGTAAAAATATAGGTTAAGTATATAAAAAATATCTACATTATTAGAATTCCAAATTTTTTGGGTTGGAAATTATTTTGTAGACACATAATTAAGATAAAAACACAATTTTTGTGGTAAATAAATTTTAACTAAAGAATTTAATTTTTTTAAATATAAATATGATTTTAACTATTCATTTGTAAATTTACTATTTTGAAAAACAAGAGCTCTCTGTGACCAAGAGAAGCAACAAGAGAGACCTTGGCATGAAGGTGAGGAAAATGGGGTGGAATATTCATATAAACTATGAATAACATGATCCAAGTATGGAATGTACTTAAATTTTAACTTTTATTGATTTTATTTGAAAAATGAGGTAGATTTAAAAATGTAGGTATCAGGGAAAATTCATGTAGCCTATTTTTTCCCAAAAAATTTTAGGGTAGATTAAAAATTAAGATAGATAATAGGTAGTGATGAAAGAGGGTCATTAATTCCTAATGCATTAATGATAAATGTGTGAAAAACACCACATTAATTAAACAAGGTCATCGAAGCCAACATAGTTGCAAACTAGTATGTTAGTAATAATAATTGATTGCATAGTATCAAGTTGATGTAGTTAGTTAGTAGATGGATGTCTATGTATATATGGGTCAATCTAGTATAATAGTGTCTAAGTGGTTGATTGTGTATATCCTAGTCGATTTAGTAATGCATTTAGGTTGTTGATGTAGTTTGAAAAATGGATGACTTCATATGGAGTGGTCAATATAATAGAGTTATCTAGTCGACTGTGTATTAAGTGGATGATGTAGTTACATTAGGTGGTTGAGTATATTTAAAGTGGTTGATTAATTATAAATTTAATAGTGGATAATAGTTAAATACATGTTTGATTTAGTAAAAAAAATTATTCTTGATCGACATAGTTATGTGGCAAATATAGTAGATAATGTTAAGAAAATGATATAATAGATTAATGAAGTATTTAATTTTGATGTAATTTCCCAAGTTTTTTATTTTTTATAATTAATTTGATATTTAGGGATAATTAATTTGATGATAAGGATATTTTCTAGAGATAATAGAGACTTTGGCACTTGGTAGTTAAAGTTTGGCTACCAGATTTATTAGATAAATTTATAGTCGATGATCATGCACGATTGATGATGTTGGGATTTGGAGGTATTAAATAGATGTGTCATATTCCTTTAACTATTGATTTATTCAACATGTTCTTAGGGACATAGGATCAACTAACCAAGACTTTTCGGTGAGTGGTAGATGGGGATACCATTGAGGTATGTATCATCCGA